>CM031602.1:64546523-64549789 GCA_018398815.1 Conus ventricosus
AAGCATTCTGCTCTCAATCTCTCCCTAAGAGTTTCTTCCTACTTCTCTGAAGACCTTCTGCTGTCAAGCGCTCAACAGAGTTTCTTCCTACTTCTCTGAAAGCATTCTGCTCTCAATCTCTCCCTAAGAGTTTCTTCCTACTTCTCTGAAGACCTTCTGCTGTCAAGCTCTCAACAGAGTTTCTTCCTACTTCTCTGAAAGCATTCTGCTCTCAATCTCTCCCTAAGAGTTTCTTCCTACTTCTCTGAAGACCTGCTGTCAAGCTCTCAACAGAGTTTCTTCCTACTTCTCTGAAAGCATTCTGCTCTCAATCTCTCCCTAAGAGTTTCTTCCTACTTCTCTGAAGACCTTCTGCTGTCAAGCTCTCAACAGAGTTTCTTCCTACTTCTCTGAAAGCATTCTGCTCTCAATCTCTCCCTAAGAGTTTCTTCCTACTTCTCTGAAGACCTTCTGCTGTCAAGCTCTCAACAGAGTTTCTTCCTACTTCTCTGAAAGCATTCTGCTCTCAATCTCTCCCTAAGAGTTTCTTCCTACTTCTCTGAAGACCTTCTGCTGTCAAGCTCTCAACAGAGTTTCTTCTACTTCTCTGAAAGCATTCTGCTCTCAATCTCTCCCTAAGAGTTTCTTCCTACTTCTCTGAAGACCTTCTGCTGTCAAGCTCTCAACAGAGTTTCTCCCTACTTCTCTGAAAGCATTCTGCTCTCAATCTCTCCCTAAGAGTTTCTTCCTACTTCTCTGAAGACCTTCTGCTGTCAAGCTCTCAACAGAGTTTCTTCCTACTTCTCTGAAAGCATTCTGCTCTCAATCTCTCCCTAAGAGTTTCTTCCTACTTCTCTGAAGACCTTCTGCTGTCAAGCTCTCAACAGAGTTTCTTCCTACTTCTCTGAAAGCATTCTGCTCTCAATCTCTCCCTAAGAGTTTCTTCCTACTTTCTGAAGACCTTCTGCTGTCAAGCTCTCAACAGAGTTTCTTCCTACTTCTCTGAAAGCATTCTGCTCTCAATCTCTCCCTAAGAGTTTCTTCCTACTTCTCTGAAGACCTTCTGCTGTCAAGCTCTCCCTAAAGTTTCTCCCTACCAGTTCAGGGCTGAAACATTCCCATGAGGAAGCTGCTTCTCTGAAGTTGGCAGTAGAAGGGCATCTGGGAGTCATGACCTAAATGCGACCCGGCTCCCACAGAGTGTAAGGAGTTCAGGGCCGAAACACTTGTTTGAGGGGGGTTACTTCTCTGAAGACCTTCTATTATCAAGCTCTCTATAGAGTTTCTTTCTACTTCTCAGAAGACCTGCTATCAAGCTCTCTATAGAGTTTCTTTCTACTTCTCTGAAGACCTTCTGCTATCAAGCTCTCTATAGAGTTTCTTTTTACTTCTCTGGAGACCTTCTGCTATCAAGCTCTCTATGGAGATTCTTTTTACTTTTCTGAAGACCTTCTGCTATCAAGCTCTCTATAGAGTTCCTTTTTACTTCTCTGGAGACCTTCTGCTATCAAGCTCTCTATAGAGTTTCTTTTTACTTTTCTGAAGACCTTCTGCTATCAAGCTCTCTATAGAGTTTCTTTTTACTTGTCTGAAGACCTTCTGCTATCAAGCTCTCTATAGAGTTTCTTTCCACTTCTCTGAAGACCTTCTGCTATCAAGCTCTCTACAGAGTTTCTACTTCTCTGAAGACCTTCTGCCATCAAGCTCTCTATAGAGTTTCTTTCTACTTCTCTGAAGACCTTCTGCTCTCAATCTCTCCCTAGAGATTCTTCCTACTTCTCTGAAAGCATTCTGCTGTCAAGCTCTCCCTAGAGTTTCTGCCTACTTCTCTGAAAGCATTCTGCTCTCAATCTCTCCCTAGAGATTCTTCCTACTTCTCTGAAAGCATTCTGCTCTCAATCTCTCTCTAGAGATTCTTCCTACTTCTCTGAAAGGATTCTGTTTCCAAGCTCTCCTTAGAACGTCTTCCTACCAGCCAAGGCTCAACTTCAACTTGGGGCCTGACTTCTAGCGCGACATCAGAAGATGTAGCATCGACCCACACTACAATACCTGGGGTCCTACCGCAAGCACCGTCATCTCCCCCGCTCTTTCTTCTGCCACCACCACCACCAATCTTCTACCACTCCCACCACCACCCTGTCCACCTCCTCTGGCTTCCATCACCACCAACCACCAACACCACACCATCACACCACCACCACCACCACCACCACCACCACCACCACCACCACCAGTCTTCTGCTTCTCCCACCACCTCCTCTGGCTTCCTTCACCACAAACCACAACAACTACCACCACCACAACAGTGTCACTCACCGGACTGGGAGAAGGCGCTGCCCGGGTTGTTCTGCACCAGGTAGGGGTTCTCCAGGTGCTCCACCTGCCCGTCCTCCACCGCCCCCTGGCGCCGGAAGTCCGCCTCCGAGTAGTTGCCCCTGACGGAAGGCCCGAAGGAATACTGCCGCAGGGGCGCCGGGCTGCGCTGGGGAATGTCTTCGATGGGGGGCGGAGGGGGCGGGGGGAAGGTCGGGGGCGGCAGGGGGACGGAACCCATGGGTAAAGTGCCTGAAACAAAACAACAAAAATCAAAATAAAATGCAGAAACCACTGTTCATAATTATTGCCTGAAACAGATCTCAGGGGAAAAAAAATGCTTATATGGGGCTGAAAATCAATAAAGCCAAAAACCAAAAACACACACAAAAAAACAATAAAACAAATTGAAGACCATGCGAAGAATGCGCTCACGTTAGAAAAGAATTGAGATACAACACCTCGATGTTCATTTTGTGTGTGAACAGAACCGGTTGTGTTAGAATAACAATGGACAGAACAGTACCCGAAACGAACTGGTTGACAAAAAGACCTGCAATATTCATCCTGCGTCTGAAAAAACAAGTTCGAAGAAAACAAAAGAACAAACAACAGGGTTCATATCACGTCTGAAAATAACTGAAGGAAATAAAACGAATGGTCATGTTGTGCCTTACAAAGCTAAGGAAAACTGCATCTTCCCGTTGTGCCTTTAAAGAACTAAAAAACGACCAAAACTGACCGCATTGTGCCTGAACATATTTGAAGAAAATAATGCTCCTAGGGTACCTGAAAAAGGACTGAAGAATACTTCACGGTTCAAACCAGGCCTCAAGAGAACTGAGGGAGAAAAAACCTACGTTTCTGTTGTACCTGTACAGAATTCGAGAGAAAGAGAAATACAAGTTGCTAATATTGTGTCTGCAAGATGAATTGAGTAAACGGGAGTCAATTCTGAAAAAAACCCGAAG
>CM031602.1:64549889-64564227 GCA_018398815.1 Conus ventricosus
CCCCCCCCCCCCCCCCACCCCCCCCCCCCCCCCCCCCCCCCCCCCCCCCCCCCCCCCCCCCCCCCCCCCCCCCCCCCCCCCCCCCCCCCACCCCCCCCCCCCCCCCCCCCCCCCCCCCCCCCCCCCCCCCCCCCCCCCCCCCCCCCCCCCCCACCCCCCCCCCCCCCCCCCCCCCCCACCCCCCCCCCCCCCCCCCCCCCCCCCCCCCCCCCACCCCCCCCCCCCCCCCCCCCCCCCCCCCCCCCCCCCCCCCCCCCCCCCCCCCCCCCCCCCCCCCCCCCCCCCCCCCCCCCCCCCCCCCCCCCCCCCCCCCCCCCCCCCCCATCCTCTCACTCTCTCCCTCTCGGTTTTCTTTGAAGTCAAGACCAGCCATCTTTTGCGTACTTCATATCGCTCAGCTTACCCTCATTTTCCCATTGCGTCGGATTGTCAATGTGTGTGTGTGTGTGTGTGTGTGTGTGTGTGTGGTGTGTGTGTGTGTGTGTGTGTGTGTGTGTGTGTGTGTGTGTGTGTGTGGTGTGTGTGTGTGTGTGTGCGTGCGTGCGTGCGTGCGAGCAAACACACGCACGCAGGCACGAATGTGTGTGAGAACTCTCTCTCTCTCTCTGAAAAGATAGATTATGACTACGGGAAGCAAAAAAAAAAAAAAAAATGACCAAGGCTGAAAGAATACCCGCATTAATCGCAGCAAAAGAAAGACAAAAAACAAAAAACAAACAAACAAAAGCAACAGCAACAGATATGTCAAAGCGGAAAGGAAAACCACTGACATAGCAAAAAGAAAAGAAAAAACAAGCAACAAGGTGGAAAAACGAAAGAAAATAGATCTTATAAACAACGATCGCAGCAGCAAACACTTGGAGATACCGACAGATAGAAGAAAGACCGAACGAAAAGATAATTGAGGGTAATTGAGATGATGGTCCACACTGTTGTACTCGGCTTGGTGGTGGATGGGGGGGGGGGGGGGGGGGGGGGGGGTCTGGCACTGTGCATGCTGGAACTCTCTGTAGTCTTTCTCTCGCATCGCCTGCAAGGCTGGCAGAATCTGGACAACTGAAGGGTCATTTATCACCTTTAGCTGCAGCATCGCACAGAGAGAGAGAGAGGAAGAGAGAGAGAGGAGAGAGAGAGAGAGAGAGAGAGAGAGACAGACAGACAGACAGAGAAAGAGAGAGGAGAGAGAGTAGGTGGGGTCAGAGAGTTTAGAGGCGAAAGTAACGGGGAGAGAGAGAGAGAGAGAGAGAGAGAGAGAGAGAGAGAGAGAGAGGAGATGGAGACCAAGCTTTTGGAGACATTTATAACCACGCCCTCTTCCTCCACACCACCAACAAGCCGCAGCAATGCATTCCATTCCCTACAACCCCTCCCTTCTCCCGCCCCCCCCCCACCCCCCGCCCCCACCCCCCCCCACCCACCCCCCCCCCCCCCCCCCCCCTCCCCCCCCCCCCCCCCCCCCCCCCCCCCCCCCCCCCCCCCCTCTGTCTTCGCCACCCCCCCCCCTCCACACACACACACACACACACACACACACACAAGGAATTCACAGGCACAGAGTGGAATGGAATGCTGAATCATGGAATCAGTCTTGAGTAGTATCGCACTCAGCATGTGTTAGACTTCGCATTTTAACATACTCTCAGTCTTTAGCGTATCACCTACAGAAGATCAGGGCAAACCTTCTCCGGCTGTACTGAAGCTAAACGCGTTCTATCACAAGACAGGAAGCGACCCGGAATCGCGCGTAAAGAAAGAACAAAGGCCACACGCCACAATTAGGATTTTGCACTAAAAATCTATTAGATATGATACATATAAGCGTTTTGAGGCCTACCATATGTTTGAGCCAGCATTTAATGTTACACTGATAACTGATCAAAAGTCAGACAGCACCCTTCCACAAAGAAACCCCCAGCACCAGACCAAGTATGTGAGTTCCTCACGTGCTGCCTCACAACTACATACTTCACTCACGAACGGGAGCTCTATCAACAAACTCAGGGTGCCGCCATGCAGTCGCCAGTGAGCCTGATCGTCGCCAGCCTCTTCATGGAGGACTTTGAGCAGAAGGCTTTGTCCTCCTTCCATTCCCCCCACCCCCTACCCACGTTACTGGGGACGCTACTTGGATGACACTATGGCCCTGTTGAAGAAAGAAGTGGTGGAGGATTTCTCAAGCCATCTGAACAACCAGCTCCCTGCCATCAAATTCACCAGTGAGGTGGAGGAAAAACGGCAGTATCGCTATGTTGCACACCCAGATCACCAGAGAGGGTGACTCCCTATCCTTTACAGTGGTACCGAAAGCCTACACACACAGATCAGTACCTCCAGTCTGACAGCCATCAACCATTGGAACACAAAGTGATCAGGACTCTTCGTCACCGAGCCAACACCATCTGTTCCACACAGACGAACCGCGAGGGGGAACCCCACCACCTCCAAGAAGTGCTCAGCGTTTCAGGGTACCCAAAGTGGGCCTGGGACACTCCAGGGAGCAAGAAGATCTCTCCCCACCCCTCCACCGACATCCCCAGTCCCCGCCTTGGACAAGTCACCATCCCCTATGTCTGAGGTGTCACAGAAGCCCTTTCACGTAAGATCAGGAACAACGGTGTGGGGGTACATGCCAAGCCATACAACACCATCAGGAGCACGCGTGTGGCCCCGAAAGACAAAATAGACAAACTGGACCAATCAGGGGCCATCTACGAAATCCAGTGCGGTGAATGTCACCGGTCGTATGTGAGTGAAACAGAAAGAAAACTGAGGTTCCATGTCAAAGAACACAAGAGGGACTCCTCCCCGGTAGGGGAACACATGATCGACAGTGGACATGTGTTCTCCAGTGACAACGTCAGTGTCCTGGACCGGGAGGCCAGATGGCTCCAGAGAGGGGTGAAGGAGGCCATCTACATCGCGGCCACCACACCAACCCTCAACCGCGACAGGGGAGACGCATCCTGCCATCGGTCTACAACTCCCTAGTCCGGTCGCATGACGTGAGCTCGACTCACGGACGTGCGCACCGAACAACTCACCCCGTCAGTCGAACAGTGCTGATGAAGGCTGCCGAATGGTAGCCGAAAGCTCCGCTTTCGCCCATCTATCTTGAGAGACAAAGTACGAATGTTTAATTATAATCAAAAGAAGAACCCCCCCCCACACACCACCACCACCCACCAATTATTTCCCTTGTGTCGGGGATTTTCACCAATAAAATCACAATCTTCAAAGACACGACCCCTTAGTTGACGTCACATTTCAGGCCTTCGCATTCACGTGAGACCCAATCTTTGCGCCAGCTGAACCCCTTCCCTCCCCACCCACCCCCATCCCCCGAATAGTCCCATACCTTTGATTTTAATCTGTCTGCTTGGAACCACCGGCTTTGTACCTTGATACTCATATGAAAGAAATATGAGGAGAATCAACTTTCAGACACAATAAAAATTCTCGAAACAAATTAATAACACCAGTCTATAAATTCTCGAGTCCTTAAGCAAGGCCTTGGCGCATCAATTTTTGGTGTGCAGCCACACCATTTCCCCAAGGGTTTGGGTATTTTTTCCATTGTGGTTCTTTACGTTCGAGCACGTTTCGGGAATTCCCGTTACAGTTCCTAACTTGACCCGCTTTCTGCGCGGGCGTAAGTAAGGCATAGTTTAAGTATAGGCCTTGTTTTATTTATGAAACACGAAAATGAATTCACTTGCTTTCTGTTTCCGTTCGTCTCCCAAGCTGCCATTGTGGGAAGGTTGCACGCCCAAAATCTCCCTTTCTGGGGGGCCTGATATTCGGATCAATTCTCCTGGAAAAGATTGAAGGTGTTCATTTTTTATGCCCCAAGTCACGGTTAAGGTTTACTTGACAGGTTTCTATACCTTTAGTCCTGTTTTGTTGCGTTTATGTTAATTTCGACAGTGAAAAGGACGTGCTATTCATTTCTAAATCATTTATAGTTGAACTGATCTGTGCTGTTAAAACGTTTTGTACACATTAGGGACAATGGTTCCAGTTAGGGACACCACAGACGGCACGTGTGCTTGTGTGAACAATTACTATGAACGTTTACTGATTTTAAAAGCTTGGAATATTCGTGTTCTTCCTGGAGAACGGTCATATTCTTTATGAAAACAATGTAGCATGAAAAAGGTAATTAACACTGACGTCGTGCTTCGGCAGTACTCGTTTTTTGTTTTGTTTTGTTTTGTTTCTTGTTTTTTTTCGGTCTGATATGGCTGTAAAACGTGATCCCCGTGAAAACAGATAATTATGACTCTTGAAACATATAGGTATGACTTATGAAAACATGTTACTATATGTCATGAGCATGCACATTGGTGCCATTTGGTTGGTTGGTTTTTCTTTTTTTTCTTTTTTTTTTTTTTTTCTTTTGTTCATTGTCCGATATCTAAACGACCCCAGGGTTAAAGATTAGGTTCAATCCAATGACCTAAAGGCCATACGGGCTGCGAACAGTTAGAGGCTGACCGTGTCTGGGGCATGTCGTGACAGAAAACGGAGCCCATCCTTTGTCTTCTTCCGCCTTTAAGTTTCCCTAAACTGAATCAGGCACCTGCTGGGGTGGGGGGGGACAGACAGGCGTGTTAAGCCGACACGCACAAAAAAATCCGACCCTACGGGAGGTTGGAACTCATGACAGGCAGCTTCTATGCAAGCGCTCTAACCACTTTGACCACAAGCCCCTATTGGGAAAGCGTCATGCTCAGTGATGAATGATTGATTTCCTATGAAAATTGATGTTTTCACGTCATCGTCACGACGTATTACAATGATAATTGCCGTTGTCTGACAGTCATAACTACTATTTTGGACGTGAAAGCTACACACTGGCTTATATCATGTATACCTGTCACAGACTTGAAACAATCTCATGTGCCAAAGAAGACTCGAACCCATAGCTGTTGCCGATAGCTAGCGCCCTCTCTCTTCTCTCTCTCTCTCTCTCTCTCTCTCTCTCTCTCTCTCTCTCTCCTCTCTCTCTCTCTCTCTCTCTCTCTTTCTCCGTCTCTCGCATGTCTCTCTCTCCCCCCTCTCTCTCTCTCTCGCCATCTCTCTCTCTCTCTCTCTCTCTCTCTCTCCTCTCTCTCTCTCTCTTCTCGCTCTCTTCTCGCCTGTCTCTGCTTTCTCTCTGCTCTCGCCATCTCTCTCTCTCTCTCTCTCTCCTCTCTCTCTCTCTCCCTCTCTCTCTCTCTCTCTTTCTCTTTCTCCCTCTCTCACTCCCCCTCTACCCTCCCCCCTCTCTCTCTCTGTTCATTGCTGACACACTGACGTTCCCAGACCTTTTATTTTCTCCCTTTAGCTCCTCCTTTACGACCCTTTCAGCTCTGACACTAAAAACCAGTCCATGACTGGAGACAGCAAAATGGTACTCGTTTCCCCGCGAGTTGTTTGCTTCCAAGGCCAGGTAAAGACTTCAGTCACCTTTTCACTATCCCGGGTCATGACATTCGTCATGGCACTGCTGATTATCGGGGTCAAGGACGTCAGTGACAACAGACGCCTGCAAGCGCTCCCAGCCACACTCACAACTTGGGCTAAACACTTCCAGCAGCCAGTCATCCTAACGATTGTAAACGTCTCAGTGATGAATCTTGAAGATACATTACAACATAAAAACACTTCCAGCAGCCAATCATCCCTAACGATTGTAAAGGTCTCAGTGATGAATCTTGAAGATACAACATAAAAACACTTCCAGCAGCCAGTCATCCCTAACGATTGTAAACGTCTCAGTGATGAATCTTGAAGATACAACATAAAAAACACTTCCAGCAGCCAGTCATCCTAACGATTGTAAAGGTCTCAGTGATGAATCTTGAAGATACAATATAAAAACACTTCCAGCAGCCAGTCATCCCTAACGATTGTAAACGTCTCAGTGATGAATCTTGAAGATACATTACAACATAAAAACACTTCCCAGCAGCCAGTCATCCCTAACGATTGTAAACGTCTCAGTGATGAATCTTGAAGATACAACATAAAAACACTTTCCAGCAGCCAGTCATCCCTAACGATTGTAAACGTCTCAGTGATGAATCTTGAAGATACAACATAAAAACACTTCCAGCAGCCAATCATCCCAAACAATTGTAAAGGTCTCGGTGATGAATCTTTTGAAGATACATTACAATATAAAAACACTTCCAGCAGCCAGTAATCCCTAACGATTGTAAAGGTCTCAGTGATCAATCTTGAAGATACATTACAACATGAAAACACTTCCAGCAGCCAATCATCCCTAACGATTGTAAACGTCTCAGTGATGAATCTTAAAGATACATGACAACATGAAAAACAACAAAGAAAAAAGCCTGGAGAATTTGAACATCTGCATTCACACGAACGACAAAATCTTCATCAACAACAACAGCTCCCCCCCCCCCCCCCCCCATCCTCTTCTTCCTTCCCTCCTCTCCTTCACCCAAAGCCACTTGAGAGACAGAGAGAGAGAGAGAGAGAGAGAGTGTGTGTGTGTGTGTGTGTGTGTGTGTGTGTGTGTGTGTGTGTGTGTGTGTGTGTGTGTGTGTGTGTGTGTTGTGTGTGTGTGTGTGTGTGTGGTGTGTGTGTGTGTGTGTGAGAGAGAGAGAGAGAGAGAGAGAGGAGAGAGAGAGAGAGAGAGGAGGGAAGAATGAAATTATAATAATGTTAAAATAATGATGATTTTCTTCATTGCCAAGAGTAACACCTAGACCAGTACGCCCCATATGCTTGTTTCTGCGCCAGGAGAGAGGAGAGAGAGAGAGAGAGAGAGAGAGAGAGAGGAAGGAGAGAGGAGAGAGAGGAGAGAGAGAGAGAGGAGAGAGAGAGAGAGAGAGAGAAGACAGACAGACAGACAGACAGACAGACAGACAGACAGACAGACAGACAGACAGAGACTTAGACAGAGACAGGGAGACAGACACACAGAAAAGGACACCACACACACACACACACACACCACACACACACACACACACACACGGACAGAGACAGTCAGACAGACAGACAGACAGACAGAGTGAGAGAGACAGACAGACAGACAGACAACACAGGCAGGCAGAGACTTAGAGACAGGGAGGCAGACACAGAAGACACAGAGAAAAAGAGAGACAGACATGGAGAGAGAGAGAGAGAGAGAGAGAGAGAGAGAGAGAGAGACAGAGACAGAGATAGTGAGAGAGAGACAGAAGGACAGACAGACAGACAGACAGTGAGACAGAAACAGAGAGAGAGAGACAAAACAGTGAGAGAAAGACAAAAACACAGACGGACAAACAGACACAGACAAACAGACAGACAAACAGAAGACGCTGAGACAGCAAGACACTGCACGTCCAGGCCTTCGTTCATTTCCCGACACTAACTACTGCAGTAGAAACAGAAGACGACGACCTCGAAACCCGGTCCGCCTCATTAGAGGGGAGACAACACAGGGACAATGCGAAGATCGATAACTCGTGAAACGAGACGCGTGCTTCTGTTTCCTTTCCTGTGCAACTCACAGGCTGCACACCAAAAAACGATGCGCCAAGGCCTTGCTTAAGGGATCGAGTATGTATAGAATGGAGCAATTTAGATTTTCAGATTTAAAAAAAAAATTATTGTGTCTGAAAGTTGATTCTCCTCGGTTTTGTTGTTGTTGTTGTTGTTTTTTAATATAGCCATCAAGTACAAGCCAGATGATTCCAAACAGACAGATTAACATCAAATGATTGGGACTATTTGAGGCTTCCTTCTAGCTGGCGCAAAGATAGGGCCACCGGTGCGTGCAAAGGCCTCAAGTATGACGTCAACTAAGGGGAAGGTCACGTATTTGAAGATAGTATGCGATGTCATCGGTGGGAATCCCCCCACCCCTACCCCCAAAGGAAATAATTGATGGGGAGTTAATCTTTTGATCAATTATCAGTTTAATATTAAATTCTGGTTCAAACTTATGGTACGCCTTAAAAACGCTTACATGGATTACATAGTTGATTCAGTGCAAAATCCTAATTGTGGCGTGTGGCCACACCAACACTAATTACGGAACTTTCTGGCCAGCGCACGAGCCATGCAGATGAAGGGCGACAACCTCATCAGACAAAGATTGTAGTAGGGAGTTGGTTGAAGGCAGTCGATTCTGAGAGATGGCTCAGCGAATCTTTGTGAATCTTGTTTTGCTGAAATAAAATAAAGCTAAATAAACTAAATATTTTTTTCAAGCAATGTAAATGAAACAAAGTGGAGATCTGTCTAAACATGAAACAAAATAGGTCACCACCTTGCTGCCGAGGCGTTCTGGTCAGCATCATGGGTCCTGGTCTGTGAGGTCGTGGGATTGAACCTTAAGAGATATTTATTTCTGAGATTTTTCGGCCTCAACCGACTATCACTCAGACATAGATAGGAAGACTGGAACAAAACAGTGGAGTATTATTTACTTCATGGGTGCGACTGTGAAAGTGTTGCCTGAAATTTGCTGATCAACACTGCAGGTGTCTGCATCTCTCGGGCCTGATTGATGCCGGGATATGTAACATCGGAAAGCGCAGAGAACAGCACCGCCGTTTCAGGCCACAATGGAGCTTCACAGCATCATCTTCATCATCCTTATGCCCATCAGTCACAAATGAAAAAAAAGGTCGCCCACTCACGCCCTTTTCTCGTGTGACCTCAGTGTTGATGACTTCCTTTCCATATCCAAGCTGGCGATGAGGTCACGTCAAGCTGTTTCAGTATCGGCAGGTTCGCTGGAACTGTCGTCTTTTTGGAGACGCTTGTGGGCCCAAATGCAGTGCACTCTCCCTAGCGGATGTAGCCTACTCATTCTTTCCCACAGCCGCGCACATGGCACGTGTTGGCTTCCGTCACAGAGCCAGTCCCAGCTAGCGCCTGCCTTCAAAATTCCCGCGCACGGAAAGATGCCGTTTACCGTACTTTACCAGCATGCCGACTCCCTCCCTCCCCCTCTCTCTGAACCTGTTCCTCTCTCTCCGCTCCCCCATCTCTCTCTTCCCTCCCTCCCTCTCTCTCTCTCTCTCTCTCTCTCTCTCTCTCTCTCTCTCTTCTCTCTCTCTCTCTCTCTCTCTCTCTCTCTCTCTCTCTCTCAGTGACCAGAGACAGTACGGACAGAGTTACTGACCGGGTTCTCATTCGTTTCTCAGGTGGGGCGGGGGGAGGGGGGGGGGGGGGGGGGGGGGGGGGGAGGGTGCACTACCGTACTTTTATTACAGATTAAAGTATTTCCTTTTTAAATATTCATTTGCAATGGATTCTGTACCCAGTGCATTAATTACAATGCAGACGTTTGTCATTAATGAACAAAAGCGTCGAAAATAAACTCCGAACGCTCTATCTGGGATTTCTGTGAGGATACGGTGCTACTGTTAGCGCAGGAGGCCACAGACGCTCCCTCACGTCTGGCTCCCCGATTAAACAGTAACTGTCGTCAGCAGCCTCAGGTGGCTTAGGATGTATCCTGAGTCTGTTTGATCACAACCGGCACAACTGTGTGTACCATACGCGTCCGTGCCGTACATTCAACAAACTGAAACTAAAAGACACGTGGAGAAGTGGGGAGGAGGGGAGGGGGCGAGGGGGTGGGGGGAGGGAGGGGCGCGGACGGGTCGAAATCCAAGACAGAAAGAAGAAGATGGAAACCAAAAGAGAGATCTACGAAGGACTGAGCAAGATGATTTGATCATTCGTCCGTGCTGTACATTCAACAAACTGAAACTAAAAGACACGTGGAGAAGTGGGGAGGAGGGGAGGGGGCGAGGGGGGGGGTGGGGGGGAGGGAGGGGGGCGCGGACGGGTCGAAATCAAGACAGAAAGAAGATGGAAACCAAAAGAGAGATCAAACGAAGGACTGAGCAAGATGATTTGATCACTTCAGACAGATGATAATGATGGCTGTTACTGTGATTTGCCATTATGTTTAGCTGTATTATAACATTCGTATTTTTGTATTCTGGAGTTTACTATGTTTTTCAATGTTGATGGATTTTGGAGGTGGTGGAGTGGCGAAAGTAGGGGAGAGGGTTGAGAGGGTGGAGACGTCTTTTACTACCCCCCGTTGCAAAGGTAGTACGCTCAGCAGCATTCCACGCAATTGGCATTATCTTGTCTAACAGGTGTCAGTGGAGCAGACTAAGGGGAGCAATTCATCCTGAGTCAAACCAAGCCGTGCTTCAAGAGTTTATTTCCATAGCCCATCTATTGAAGAGTTTGTGTGGTTCCAAAATCTCTCTCTCTCTCTCTCTCCCTCTCTCTCTCTCTCTCTCTCTCTCTCTTCTCTATCTCTCTCTCTCTCTCTCTCTCTCTCTCTCTCTCGCGCGCGCGCGCGCGCGCACACACACACACACACACACACACACACACACACACACACACACACACACACAGCGACGCACAGGGAGCCAGTAACACATGCACCGACACGAATGTAACTCAAAGTTATTGACGTAAAGGGACATACTGACATCATAGTGTCACGGTTCACCCGGTTAAGGGTGACCAATGACGAGGCGCGTGGGAAGAGGGGAGAACCCGCAAGTACCTGACCTCAACTGCACAAATCAAACACCGGGCAAGAGATAGACAAACCACAACATTCATTCACATTAAACAGATATTGATGGAGATGAAGAGACGGGGCCCTAACTAACTAGATAGAACAGTGATGATACTAAATACTCCACCCTAGCCCAATACAGCACCAAGGAGGACCTAATTACCCACCTACCCCACACTAATGAAGCCCTGGGGGGGGGGGGGGGATGTGGACAATGACAATCACATAAGAAACAAGATACAAAGCATATAAACGTACTCCCAGTTTATCCTGAATACGCGTGAAATATTCCATAAAGAGGAAAAACCGTCTTGGGCTGGTGTAACTGATAGTAATGGCTATTCTGGTAAACATCGGCCATCGTCTGTGACCTAAAACGAACATTCTTTACAAATTTTCAGAAAGATCGGCCAAGAACTTTCTGAGATTTTCCATAAAGAAGAAAACCAACATGGGCCGTTAGCAACAGCTGTAACGGTAAGCTAAAACATCGGGCATCATCCGTAACCAATAGTGAACATACCTGCTAATGTTCACAAAGATCAGCCACGTACTTTCTGAGATATTCCATAAAGAAACAAAAACGTTACAGGCCGTTACAGCCGTTAAGTAATGGCTATAACGGTAAACTAAGCCATCAGGCATTATTTGTGACCCATAATGAACATACCTGCTAATGTTCACAAAGATCGGCCAAGTGCTTTCTGAGATATTCCATGAAGAAAAAACAACAGTTACAGGTCGTTACAGCCGTTAGTAACGGCTATAACGGTAAACTAAAACATCGGGCATTATTCGTGACCTTTAATGAACATACCTGCTAATGTTCACAAAGATCGGCCAAGTACTTTCTGAGATATTCCATGAAGAAGAAAAAGCGTTACAGGCCGTTACAGCCGTTAGTAACAGTTATAACGGTAAACTAAAACATCGGACATTATTTGTGACCCATAATGAACATATCTACAACTTTCCAGAAAGATCGGCCAAGTGCTTTCTGAGATATTCTATAAAGAAGAAAAACCGTTACAGGCTGTTACAGCCGTTAGTAACGGCTATAGCGGTTGTAAACTAAAACATCGGGCATCATCCGTGACCCATAATGAACATACCTACAAATTTTCAGAAAGATGGCCAAGTGCTTTCTGAGATATTCCACAAAGAAGAAAAAGCGTTACAGGCCGTTACTGCCGTTAGCAACGGCTGTAACGGTAAACTAAAACATCGGGCATCATCCGTGACCCAAAAAGAACATACCTACAAATTTTCAGGAAGATCGGCCAAGTACTTTTTAATGTATTCTAAAAAGAAGAAAAACCGTTACATGCCGTTACAGCGTTAGTAACGGCTATAGCGGGGTAAACTAAAACTTCGGGCATCATCCGTGACCCATAATGAACATAACTGCTCATTTTCACAAAGATCGGCTAGGTACTTTTTGAGATATTTCACAAAGAAGAAAAACCGTTACAGGCCGTTACAGCCGTTAGTAACGGCTTTAACGGTAAACTAAAACGTCGGGCATCATCCTTGACCCATAATGAACATACCTACAAATTTTCAGAAAGATCGACCCAGTAGTTTTGTCTGAAGCGAGTGGAACACATTTTGACCACGGATACACAGACAGACAGACGGACAGACAGACAGACACACACACACACACAGACAGCATTTCTTCGTTCCCATTCTAAAGCACTCCCTGTTCTTTGAGAACTGAGAGTACAAAAAAATAAGTCTTAAATCTTTTTTTTTTTTTAAAAGAACTAACGGCCCGTCAAAGGAAAACAAAACAAAACAAAACAAAACCTCAAAGAAACATCCCAAACAGTTCATTTCTTTGGTACATTTCTGGTCTGCTCCTGTCTTGTTCTGTCTTTCTGGGGCTACCTTGAGTCCAGCACCCCCACCCACAAACCCTCAACTCACGCACGCCCCTCACTGCAGTCGCTCATGATGTCAGGACAGGCGAGGAAGTGCGACGTCACATCGGGACCTCCAGGTCCAGCGGCAGCAGGCTGTGTCATCGTCTCGGCCAACGGAGCAAGGCAGGGCGTGGATGACATGGGTTAAAGCAGACGAAGACCGGGGGAAAGGCGGGGAAGGAGGAAGGAAAAGGGAAGTGGCACATCATACGTGGGACTCGGGATGAGCACACCTATATGGACTGGGCGGCGGGGAGGAAGAGGGTAGAGGGAAGGGGTGAGTGAAGGTGAATGGGGGGGGGGGGGGGGGGGGGGGTAGGTAACCATCACACAAGGAGCCTCTACACCTAACTCTATATATATATATATATATTCACTGGTCCTCCAGGCACAATAAGTCATACATACAAAAACTCTCTGCTTATAGTGGACACTCTGAACTGGTAAAAGAGTTAATCGGAATCACCTTATGAATGGCAGTATTTAAAAGAAAAACTGATAGTCACATTTATACATATAGACGTGTAAGTACGGAGTTGAACCAAAATAACGACAAAGAAAAACCACTTGCCCTAAACTATCTCAATCAATCAATCAATCATTTTGTTTATAGTCCAGCCGACCATGGAGGCTATAAGACTATCTCTAAAACTCAATCAATTAAGCATCTTTGAAAGAGGAATGAAATCTTTATATTCAATGACTTTATATCTACGCTAATTAATTCTTTAAAATAACTGTCTCCTCCAAACCTATTGACTGATAAACGCAAAACCCTGCCTTAATTGCTGGCAGTGCTCGTAGAACTGTAGAGGGCTGCCCATTAAGCAATTAGTAGTTGTTTTTAACTCTTCTAAATGAACATACAACATTGGGTTTACGAGAAAATCGGCTGGTTTACTACCTAAATACTTATAAATGCCCCATTCTACAATGCCGTGTGTTTTAATACAATATGTTTCGCCACTATCATAAAAGCCCAAAATTCGAGCAAGGCTTCTAGGAAAACATACTCTTTTTTTTTCTTCTGGAAAATTCATAGTAACTATAAGATTTGCCTCATTAATTGTTAACTTAATGTTAAAATTGCCAATACTTCTCTTAAAGAACAAAAGTTGTAGTAGCCATCAGGTATTTTTAAAACGTTTTAATAGATTGCCCTGTTCGCCCTTAACATCTATCCAGTTATTCTTAGCTCTTTCAGATATGTTAATCCATTTTACTTTAAACCCAATTTCTTTAAGGGCAATCCTATAATCACCGCGCCTGTTGTTAATTGGGTACGTTAAGATCACACTTTTATTTTGTTGGTTTATAGAGATGTACATCTTTTTTATAACTATTTTAAAAATTAAGTTAAAAAATGGAACCTTTTAAATATAACGAAAGTGCTACTTACAATGTAGGGAGCGTTTTATAAACCCCAAATCTTTAGTCTTCAGCAATCTAACCATTGCAGTAGATGAATCATATGGCTTCCAAGTTAGACTTGTAAACCCGCTAACTAGATATTCAAATCCGCCAATAAAATAATGATAGAGTGCCATCAGCATGGACATCCCACCCTATGATGTTTTACCAGAATCAGTTAAATTTTGCCGTTTACTGCGCAACCACAGGCTGCGGGGTTTCATATGCAAACCATTTAAACCATCCTAATCTTTTAGTAAGGTCAGTATATAACTTTCATGTTTATTACCAGTTCAGGCGAAATACTAACTGAACTACAAGTAGCCCTCCCAAACGAACAGCGCGTTAATCCATTCAACAACCCAAAGGACATAATGTATGAAGAAAACTGCAACGAAAATTTAAAAATTGATCTCAACTGATTTTAAAAAAAGACCCC
>CM031602.1:64565227-64587936 GCA_018398815.1 Conus ventricosus
TAAACTTTAATGGAGTATTTACACTAATCACAGTCTGCCTTATACCTTTAACGCCGTGGGGTTCCTTCTCTTTTCTGTATGGATCGAGGTCACAACCGTATGATTCATTTTTTATAAAACAAAAAAGAATATAAATAAAAAAATATGGATGAAGATATGAAGTGCCTTATCCTTCTGAAGAAGAAGAAGAAGACGAAACACAATTGGGCCTTCATTGCAAGAAGAGCTTGAAGAAGCAGCAGTAGGCCAAGGAGTAGGGTTAGGTCAAATGCGGTTGATAGATAGAATTAAATCATTATATAGTCATATGGGTCGAGAGCAGCCAGGAGCACTTAGGGTTTTCTGATTTTGAGATAGATAAAGATAATCATTTGAAATATAGAACCAGTAAAGGGGACCTTGTGCGGTTTACTAAAAAACCAGACTCAACCCAGTTTTTAAAAACAAGCACAATTCTTGGAAAACTCCCTGTTGCTGACAAAAGGAAATTGAACTTTTTTGGGAGATTTAAGCTCTGAGGCTGTTAGTCGTTTACAAACATAGTGCAAAGGTTGCCAACACGAACTGAAATAGAAATGACCTCTTTTCAAGATTAGGGTCAAGAACAAATGAAATAATAACAGAAATTGAAACGAGTTTAGATGAGGAGACAGTAAGTAAAACATTAGAAACAATTGACAACTCTGAACTCGCTGATCGTGAAATTGAGGCTCTTAGGAGTGAAAACAATAGTCTTAGGCGTGAACTTGAGGGTGTTAAGAATGCTCTTACAACTGTAAGGGAGGAACTAGCGCTCAATCTAGGAAAACTTAGCGAGATAGAGAGAGAGATAGAAGAAGAAAAAAATAAACTCGCTGATGCAGATGATAACAATTTAGGGCGAGAAGAAAAGGCTAGAATACAAAAGAACTTACAAGATTCAATGCTGAAAAGGGCGGCTAGGTTAGAAATGCTGTCTACTAACAGAGTGCAGCTAGCATCACAAACAAGCAGATTCAGAGAAACTATAAACAGAATACTTTATGAAAACACTACGCTAGCTGAAAGAATAAGGACACTGTTCAGGGAACAAGGGATTACAGTAGTTAGTATATTAACAGCCGTTGGGTTTGCTATCTCTGCACTCATTTATGCTTTAACCGGCAGTGCGTCAACAGGGCCAGTGGTGCCTCCAACGCCTCAACCTGGCAAAAGTTGGATTAGAAAACAATTGCATCATCTAGCAAACTTATTAAAGAAGTTAGCTGCCAAAGCGCTTGATGCTCTGCCTGGCATAATTGGCAGTGTTGTTAGTTGGGTTTTGTCTACTATAGGCAAAGTTGCTGGTTATATGGCCGACCATCTGTGGACGTTAGGAGTGCTAGCTGCTGGATTAATTTTTAGTGAAATAAAGTATGGCTAATCCAGTAAAAGTTAAAAACACAACAAGGCTGTCTTTTCGCTAGTGTGACTATCAGGGTGAGGCAGATCAACAGGTGGGGTGCTTTCTGGGCTGCTTTCAGGCTGTGGAACGCTTATAACTGGATCGCTTTCTTCAGGGCTAGGTACTTTTTTTAAAATGGATGGGGCGGGTCTTTGTGTTTAAGCTTTGATTGTGTCCTAAATTTTTGATCGTCTCCAGCTATGAGGATTTCATTGTTATAATTCTGTATCATGCCAATCTGTAGTCTAAGGTCAGAGGGTAGCATGTATAATCCATGGCCCACAACAAAGTCAACCTTTGACCTAGCATGTGCAAGAACGTCTTGATACCTTTGTATGCTTGCAGGCAAATCAACAGCTGAGTTAATAGCATCTTCTAAATTAACTAGAAATTGTTTTCTGGCATCAAAGCCTGTAGACTGATCCACGATGCTAGACTTGGTCTGTGCTTGTGCTCCTATAGACACCAAACGTATGTCCTTATGAGTCATTGAGTCTTTGCACTCCTGGCATTGTTAGACCTTCACTTTCATCTAAGATAAATGTTGCCCCAAGCATTATAATGTTTTTGTACTATAGCTCCCAATCGAACTTGTTTGCCTGGTTGAAAAGAGGTATGGTCAGGCCAGTAGTCATACTCATATTCTCTATGTTGACCCCACAAATACAATGTGCCTAACCCATGATTGCGGTCTAACTTTTGTCTAAAATCAGTTGAATGATCAATGTTAAATTCGTTGCAGATTCTTTCATATGCATTATTGTCCATTGGGTTGTTGAATGGATTAAACGCGCTGTCGTTTGGGAGGGCTACTTGTAGTTCAGTTAGTATTCGCCTGAACTGGTAATAAACATGAAAGTTATATACTGACCTTACTAAAAGATTAGGATGGTTTAAAATGGTTTGCATATGAAACCCCGCAGCCTGTGGTTGCGCAGTAAACGGCAAAATTTAACTGATTCTGGTAAAACATCATAGGGTGGGATGTCCATGCTGATGGCACTCTATCATTATTTATTGGCGGATTTGAATATCTAGTTAGCGGGTTTACAAGTCTAACTGGAAGCCATATGATTCATCTACTGCAATGGTTAGATTGCTGAAGACTAAAGATTTGGGGTTATAAAACGCTCCTACATTGTAAGTAGCACTTTCGTTATATTAAAAGGTTCCATTTTTTAACTTAATTTTTAAAATAGTTATAAAAAAAGATGTACATCTCTATAAACCAACAAAATAAAAGTGTGATCTTAACGTACCCAATTAACAACAGGCGCGGTGATTATAGGATTGCCCTTAAAGAAATTGGGTTTAAAGTAAAATGGATTAACATATCTGAAAGAGCTAAGAATAACTGGATAGATGTTAAGGGCGAACAGGGCAATCTATTAAAACGTTTAAAAATACCTGATGGCTACTACAACTTTTGTTCTTTAAGAGAAGTATTTGGCAATTTTAACATTAAGTTAACAATTAATGAGGCAAATCTTATAGTTACTATGAATTTTCCAGAAGAAAAAAAAAGAGTATGTTTTTCCTAGAAGCCTTGCTCGAATTTTGGGCTTTTATGATAGTGGCGAAACATATTGTATTAAAACACACGGCATTGTAGAATGGGGCATTTATAAGTATTTAGGTAGTAAACCAGCCGATTTTCTCGTAAACCCAATGTTGTAATGTTCATTTAGAAGAGTTAAAAACAACTACTAATTTGCTTAATGGGCAGCCCTCTACAGTTCTACGAGCACTGCCAGCAATTAAGGCAGGGTTTTGCGATTATCAGTCATATAGGTTTGGAGGAGACAGTTATTTTAAAGAATTAATTAGCGTAGATATAAATTCATTGAATATAAAGATTTCATTCCTCTTTCAAAGATGCTTAATTGATTGAGTTTTAGAGATAGTCTTATAGCCTCCATGGTCGGCTGGACTATAATCAAAATGATTGATTGATTGATTGAGATAGTTTAGGGCAAGTGGTTTTTTCTTTTGTCGTTATTTTGGTTCAACTCCGTACTTACACGTCTATATGTATAAATGTGACTATCAGTTTTTCTTTTAAATACTGCCATTCATAAGGTGATTCCGATTAATTTTTACCAGTTCAGAGTGTCCACTATAAGCAGAGAGTTTTTGTATGTATGACTTATTGTGCCTGGAGGACCAGTGAATATATATATATATATATAGAGTTAGGTGTAGGAGGCTCCTTGTGTGATGGTTACACCTACCCCCCCCCCCCCCCCCCCATTCACCTTCACTCACCCCCTTCCCCTTTCCCTCGTTCCCGCCGCCCAGTCCATATAGGTGTGCTCATCCCGAGTCCACTGTATGATGTGCAGCACTTCCCTTTTCCTTCTCCTTCTGCCTTTTCCCCCGGGTCTTCGTCTGCTTTACCTCATGTTCATCCACGCCCTGGCCTTGCTCCTGTTGGCCGAGACGATGACACAGCCTGCTGCCCTGGGACCTGGAGGTCCCGATTGTGACGTCGGCACTTCCTCGCCTGTCCTGACATCATGAGGCGACTGCAGTGAGGGGCGTGCGTGAGTTGAGGGTTTGTGGGTGGGGGTGCTGGACTCAAGGTAGCCCCAGAAAGACAGAACAAGACAGGAGCAGACAGAAATGTACCAAAGAAATGAACTGTTTGGGATGTTTCTTTGAGGTTTTGTTTTGTTTTGTTTTGTTTTCCTTTGACGGCCGTTAGTTTCTTTTAAAAAAAAAAAAAGATTTTAAGACTTATTTTTTTGTACTCTCAGTTCTCAAAGAACAGGGAGTGCTTTAGAATGGAACGAAGAAATGCTGTCTGTGTGTGTGTGTGTGTCTGTCTGTCTGTCCGTCTGTCTGTCTGTGTATCCGTGGTCAAAATGTGTTCCACTCGCTTCAGACAAAACTACTGGGTCGATCTTTCTGAAAATTTGTAGGTATGTTCATTATGGGTCAAGGATGATGCCCGACGTTTTAGTTTACCGTTAAAGCCGTTACTAACGGCTGTAACGGCCTGTAACGGTTTTTCTTCTTTGTGAAATATCTCAAAAAGTACCTAGCCGATCTTTGTGAAAATGAGCAGTTATGTTCATTATGGGTCACGGATGATGCCCGATGTTTTAGTTTACCCCGCTATAGCCGTTACTAACGGCTGTAACGGCATGTAACGGTTTTTCTTCTTTTTAGAATACATTAAAAAGTACTTGGCCGATCTTCCTGAAAATTTGTAGGTATGTTCTTTTTGGGTCACGGATGATGCCCGATGTTTTAGTTTACCGTTACAGCCGTTGCTAACGGCAGTAACGGCCTGTAACGCTTTTTCTTCTTTGTGGAATATCTCAGAAAGCACTTGGCCAATCTTTCTGAAAATTTGTAGGTATGTTCATTATGGGTCACGGATGATGCCCGATGTTTTAGTTTACACCGCTATAGCCGTTACTAACGGCTGTAACAGCCTGTAACGGTTTTTCTTCTTTATAGAATATCTCAGAAAGCACTTGGCCGATCTTTCTGGAAAGTTGTAGATATGTTCATTATGGGTCACAAATAATGTCCGATGTTTTAGTTTACCGTTATACTGTTACTAACGGCTGTAACGGCCTGTAACGCTTTTTCTTCTTCATGGAATATCTCAGAAAGTACTTGGCCGATCTTTGTGAACATTAGCAGGTATGTTCATTAAAGGTCACGAATAATGCCCGATGTTTTAGTTTACCGTTATAGCCGTTACTAACGGCTGTAACGACCTGTAACTGTTGTTTTTCTTCATGGAATATCTCAGAAAGCACTTGGCCGATCTTTGTGAACATTAGCAGGTATGTTCATTATGGGTCACAAATAATGCCTGATGGCTTAGTTTACCGTTATAGCCATTACTAACGGCTGTAACGGCCTGTAACGTTTTTGTTTCTTTATGGAATATCTCAGAAAGTACGTGGCTGATCTTTGTGAACATTAGCAGGTATGTTCACTATTGGTTACGGATGATGCCCGATGTTTTAGCTTACCGTTACAGCTGTTGCTAACGGCCCATGTTGGTTTTCTTCTTTATGGAAAATCTCAGAAAGTTCTTGGCCGATCTTTCTGAAAATTTGTAAGAATGTTCGTTTTAGGTCACAGACGATGGCCGATGTTTACCAGAATAGCCATTACTATCAGTTACACCAGCCCAAGACGGTTTTTCCTCTTTATGGAATATTTCACGCGTATTCAGGATAAACTGGGAGTACGTTTATATGCTTTGTATCTTGTTTCTTATGTGATTGTCATTGTCCACATCCCCCCCCCCCCCCCAGGGCTTCATTAGTGTGGGGTAGGTGGGGTAATTAGGTCCTCCTTGGTGCTGTATTGGGCTAGGGTGGAGTATTTAGTATCATCACTGTTCTATCTAGTTAGTTAGGGCCCCGTCTCTTCATCTCCATCAATATCTGTTTAATGTGAATGAATGTTGTGGTTTGTCTATCTCTTGCCCGGTGTTTGATTTGTGCAGTTGAGGTCAGGTACTTGCGGGTTCTCCCTCTTCCCACGCGCCTCGTCATTGGTCACCCTTAACCGGGTGAACCGTGACACTATGATGTCAGTATGTCCCTTTACGTCAATAACTTTGAGTTACATTCGTGTCGGTGCATGTGTTACTGGCTCCCTGTGCGTCGCTGTGTGTGTGTGTGTGTGTGTTGTGTGTGTGTGTGTGTGTGTGTGTGTGTGGCGCGCGCGCGCGCGCGCGAGAGAGAGAGAGAGAGAGAGAGAGAGAGAGAGAGATAGAGAGAGAGAGAGAGAGAGAGAGAGAGAGAGGGAGAGAGAGAGAGAGAGAGATTTTGGAACCACACAAACTCTTCAATAGATGGGCTATGGGAAATAAACTCTTGAAGCACGGCTTGGTTTGACTCAGGATGAATTGCTCCCCTTAGTCTGCTCCACTGACACCTGTTAGACAAGATAATGCCAATTGCGTGGAATGCTGCTGAGCGTACTACCTTTGCAACGGGGGGTAGTAAAAGACGTCTCCACCCTCTCAACCCTCTCCCCTACTTTCGCCACTCCACCACCTCCAAAATCCATCAACATTGAAAAACATAGTAAACTCCAGAATACAAAATACGAATGTTATAATACAGCTAAACATAATGGCAAATCACAGTAACAGCCATCATTATCATCTGTCTGAAGTGATCAAATCATCTTGCTCAGTCCTTCGTTGATCTCTCTTTTGGTTTCCATCTTCTTTCTGTCTTGATTTCGACCCGTCCGCGCCCCTCCCTCCCCCCCCACCCCCTCGCCCCCTCCCCTCCTCCCCACTTCTCCACGTGTCTTTTAGTTTCAGTTTGTTGAATGTACAGCACGGACGAATGATCAAATCATCTTGCTCAGTCCTTCGTAGATCTCTCTTTTGGTTTCCATCTTCTTCTTTCTGTCTTGATTTCGACCCGTCCGCGCCCCTCCCTCCCCCCACCCCCTCGCCCCCTCCCCTCCTCCCCACTTCTCCACGTGTCTTTTAGTTTCAGTTTGTTGAATGTACGGCACGGACGCGTATGGTACACACAGTTGTGCCGGTTGTGATCAAACAGACTCAGGATACATCCTAAGCCACCTGAGGCTGCTGACGACAGTTACTGTTTAATCGGGGAGCCAGACGTGAGGGAGCGTCTGTGGCCTCCTGCGCTAACAGTAGCACCGTATCCTCACAGAAATCCCAGATAGAGCGTTCGGAGTTTATTTTCGACGCTTTTGTTCATTAATGACAAACGTCTGCATTGTAATTAATGCACTGGGTACAGAATCCATTGCAAATGAATATTTAAAAAGGAAATACTTTATCTGTAATATAAAGTACGGTAGTGCACCCTCCCCCCCCCCTCCCCCCCCCCCCCCCCCTCCCCCCGCCCCACCTGAGAAACGAATGAGAACCCGGTCAGTAACTCTGTCCGTACTGTCTCTGGTCACTGAGAGAAGAGAGAGAGAGAGAGAGAGAGAGAGAGAGAGAGAGAGAGAGAGAGAGAGAGAGAGAGAGAGAGAGAGAGAGAGAGGGAGGGAGGGAAGAGAGAGATGGGGGAGCGGGAGAGAGAGGAACAGGTTCAGAGAGAGGGGGAGGGAGGGAGTCGGCATGCTGGTAAAGTACGGTAAACGGCATCTTTCCGTGCGCGGGAATTTTGAAGGCAGGCGCTAGCTGGGACTGGCTCTGTGACGGAAGCCAACACGTGCCATGTGCGCGGCTGTGGGAAAGAATGAGTAGGCTACATCCGCTAGGGAGAGTGCACTGCATTTGGGCCCACAAGCGTCTCCAAAAAGACGACAGTTCCAGCGAACCTGCCGATACTGAAACAGCTTGACGTGACCTCATCGCCAGCTTGGATATGGAAAGGAAGTCATCAACACTGAGGTCACACGAGAAAAGGGCGTGAGTGGGCGACCTTTTTTTTCATTTGTGACTGATGGGCATAAGGATGATGAAGATGATGCTGTGAAGCTCCATTGTGGCCTGAAACGGCGGTGCTGTTCTCTGCGCTTTCCGATGTTACATATCCCGGCATCAATCAGGCCCGAGAGATGCAGACACCTGCAGTGTTGATCAGCAAATTTCAGGCAACACTTTCACAGTCGCACCCATGAAGTAAATAATACTCCACTGTTTTGTTCCAGTCTTCCTATCTATGTCTGAGTGATAGTCGGTTGAGGCCGAAAAATCTCAGAAATAAATATCTCTTAAGGTTCAATCCCACGACCTCACAGACCAGGACCCATGATGCTGACCAGAACGCCTCGGCAGCAAGGTGGTGACCTATTTTGTTTCATGTTTAGACAGATCTCCACTTTGTTTCATTTACATTGCTTGAAAAAAATATTTAGTTTATTTAGCTTTATTTTATTTCAGCAAAACAAGATTCACAAAGATTCGCTGAGCCATCTCTCAGAATCGACTGCCTTCAACCAACTCCCTACTACAATCTTTGTCTGATGAGGTTGTCGCCCTTCATCTGCATGGCTCGTGCGCTGGCCAAAAGTTCCGTAATTAGTGTGGTGTGGCCACACGCCACAATTAGGATTTTGCACTGAATCAACTATGTAATCCATGTAAGCGTTTTAAGGCGTACCATAAGTTTGAACCAGAATTTAATATTAAACTGATAATTGATCAAAAGATTAACTCCCCATCAATTATTTCCTTTGGGGTAGGGGTGGGGGGATTCCCCCCGATGACATCGCATACTATCTTCAAATACGTGACCTTCCCCTTAGTTGACGTCATACTTGAGGCCTTTGCACGCACCGGTGGCCCTATCTTTGCGCCAGCTAGAAGGAAGCCTCAAATAGTCCCAATCATTTGATGTTAATCTGTCTGTTTGGAATCATCTGGCTTGTACCTTGATGGCTTATTAAAAAACAACAACAACAACAACAAAACCGAGGAGAATCAACTTTCAGACACAATAATTTTTTTTTTAAATCTGAAAATCTAAATTGCTCCATTCTATACATACTCGATCCCTTAAGCAAGGCCTTGGCGCATCGTTTTTTGGTGTGCAGCCTGTGAGTTGCACAGGAAAGGAAACAGAAGCACGCGTCTCGTTTCACGAGTTATCGATCTTCGCTTTTGTCCCTGTGTTGTCTCCCCTCTAATGAGGCGGACCGGGTTTCGAGGTCGTCGTCTTCTGTTTCTACTGCAGTAGTTAGTGTCGGGGAAATGAACGAAGGCCTGACGTGCAGTGTCTTGCTGTCTCAGCGTCTTCTGTTTGTCTGTCTGTTTGTCTGTGTCTGTTTGTCCGTCTGTGTTTTTGTCTTTCTCTCACTGTTTTTGTCTCTCTCTCTCTGTTTCTGTCTCACTGTCTGTCTGTCTGTCTGTCCTTCTGTCTCTCTCTCACTATCTCTGTCTCTGTCTCTCTCTCTCTCTCTCTCTCTCTCTCTCTCTCTCTCTCCATGTCTGTCTCTCTTTTTCTCTGTGTCTTCTGTGTCTGCCTCCCTGTCTCTAAGTCTCTGCCTGCCTGTGTTGTCTGTCTGTCTGTCTGTCTCTCTCACTCTGTCTGTCTGTCTGTCTGTCTGACTGTCTCTGTCCGTGTGTGTGTGTGTGTGTGTGTGTGTGTGTGTGTGTGTGTGTGTGTTGTGTGTCCTTTTCTGTGTGTCTGTCTCCCTGTCTCTGTCTAAGTCTCTGTCTGTCTGTCTGTCTGTCTGTCTGTCTGTCTGTCTGTCTGTCTGTCTGTCTCTCTCTCTCTCTCTCCTCTCTCTCTCTCTCTCTCTCCTCTCTCTCTCCTCTCTCTCTCTCTCTCTCTCTCTCTCTCTCTCTCTCTCTCTCTGGGCGCAGAAACAAGCATATGGGGCGTACTGGTCTAGGTGTTACTCTTGGCAATGAAGAAAATCATCATTATTTTAACATTATTATAATTTCATTCTTCCCCTCCTCTCTCTCTCTCTCTCTCTCTCTCTCTCTCTCCTCTCTCTCACACACACACACACACACACACACACACACACACACATACACACACACACACACCACACACACACACACACACAACACACACACACACACACACACACACACACACACACTCTCTCTCTCTCTCTCTCTCTCTCTGTCTCTCAAGTGGCTTTGGGTGAAGGAGAGGAGGGAAGGAAGAAGAGGGATGGGGGGGGGGGGGGGGGGGAGCTGTTGTTGTTGATGAAGATTTTGTCGTTCGTGTGAATGCAGATGTTCAAATTCTCCAGGCTTTTTCTTTGTTGTTTTCATGTTGTCATGTATCTTTAAGATTCATCACTGAGACGTTTACAATCGTTAGGGATGATTGGCTGCTGGAAGTGTTTTCATGTTGTAATGTATCTTCAAGATTGATCACTGAGACCTTTACAATCGTTAGGGATTACTGGCTGCTGGAAGTGTTTTTATATTGTAATGTATCTTCAAAAGATTCATCACCGAGACCTTTACAATTGTTTGGGATGATTGGCTGCTGGAAGTGTTTTTATGTTGTATCTTCAAGATTCATCACTGAGACGTTTACAATCGTTAGGGATGACTGGCTGCTGGAAGTGTTTTTATGTTGTATCTTCAAGATTCATCACTGAGACGTTTACAATCGTTAGGGATGACTGGCTGCTGGAAGTGTTTTTATGTTGTAATGTATCTTCAAGATTCATCACTGAGACGTTTACAATCGTTAGGGATGACTGGCTGCTGGAAGTGTTTTTATATTGTATCTTCAAGATTCATCACTGAGACCTTTACAATCGTTAGGGATGACTGGCTGCTGGAAGTGTTTTTATGTTGTTATCTTCAAGATTCATCACTGAGACGTTTACAATCGTTAGGGATGACTGGCTGCTGGAAGTGTTTTTATGTTGTATCTTCAAGATTCATCACTGAGACCTTTACAATCGTTAGGGATGATTGGCTGCTGGAAGTGTTTTTATGTTGTAATGTATCTTCAAGATTCATCACTGAGACGTTTACAATCGTTAGGGATGACTGGCTGCTGGAAGTGTTAGCCCAAGTTGTGAGTGTGGCTGGGAGCGCTTGCAGGCGTCTGTTGTCACTGACGTCCTTGACCCCGATAATCAGCAGTGCCATGACGAATGTCATGACCCGGGATAGTGAAAAGGTGACTGAAGTCTTTACCTGGCCTTGGAAGCAAACAACTCGCGGGGAAACGAGTACCATTTTGCTGTCTCCAGTCATGGACTGGTTTTTAGTGTCAGAGCTGAAAGGGTCGTAAAGGAGGAGCTAAAGGGGAGAAATAAAAGGTCTGGGAACGTCAGTGTGTCAGCAATGAACAGAGAGAGAGAGGGGGGAGGGTAGAGGGGGAGTGAGAGAGGGAGAAAGAGAAAGAGAGAGAGAGAGAGAGAGAGAGAGAGAGAGAGAGAGAGAGAGAGAGAGAGAGAGAGATGGCGAGAGACAGAGAGAAAGACAGAGACATGGCGAGATAGAGAGAGAGAGAGAGAGAGAGAGAGAGAGAGAGAGAGAGAGAGAGAGATGGCGAGAGAGAGAGAGAGAGGGGGAGAGAGAGACATGCGAGAGACGGAGAAAGAGAGGGGAGAGAGAGAGAGAGAGAGAGAGAGAGAGAGAGAGAGAGAGAGAGAGAGAGAGAGAGAGAGAGAGAGAGAGAGGGCGCTAGCTATCGGCAACAGCTATGGGTTCGAGTCTTCTTTGGCACATGAGATTGTTTCAAGTCTGTGACAGGTATACATGATATAAGCCAGTGTGTAGCTTTCACGTCCAAAATAGTAGTTATGACTGTCAGACAACGGCAATTATCATTGTAATACGTCGTGACGATGACGTGAAAACATCAATTTTCATAGGAAATCAATCATTCATCACTGAGCATGACGCTTTTCCCAATAGGGGCTTGTGGTCAAAGTGGTTAGAGCGCTTGCATAGAAGCTGCCTGTCATGAGTTCCAACCTCCCGTAGGGTCGGATTTTTTTTGTGCGTGTCGGCTTAACACGCCTGTCTGTCCCCCCCCCACCCCAGCAGGTGCCTGATTCAGTTTAGGGAAACTTAAAGGCGGAAGAAGACAAAGGATGGGCTCCGTTTTCTGTCACGACATGCCCCAGACACGGTCAGCCTCTAACTGTTCGCAGCCCGTATGGCCTTTAGGTCATTGGATTGAACCTAATCTTTAACCCTGGGGTCGTTTAGATATCGGACAATGAACAAAAGAAAAAAAAAAAAAAAAGAAAAAAAAGAAAAACCAACCAACCAAATGGCACCAATGTGCATGCTCATGACATATAGTAACATGTTTTCATAAGTCATACCTATATGTTTCAAGAGTCATAATTATCTGTTTTCACGGGGATCACGTTTTACAGCCATATCAGACCGAAAAAAAACAAGAAACAAAACAAAACAAAACAAAAAACGAGTACTGCCGAAGCAACGACGTCAGTGTTAATTACCTTTTTCATGCTACATTGTTTTCATAAAGAATATGACCGTTCTCCAGGAAGAACACGAATATTCCAAGCTTTTAAAATCAGTAAACGTTCATAGTAATTGTTCACACAAGCACACGTGCCGTCTGTGGTGTCCCTAACTGGAACCATTGTCCCTAATGTGTACAAAACGTTTTAACAGCACAGATCAGTTCAACTATAAATGATTTAGAAATGAATAGCACGTCCTTTTTCACTGTCGAAATTAACATAAACGCAACAAAACAGGACTAAAGGTATAGAAACCTGTCAAGTAAAACCTTAACCGTGACTTGGGGCATAAAAAATGAACACCTTCAATCTTTTCCAGGAGAATTGATCCGAATATCAGGCCCCCCAGAAAGGGAGATTTTGAGGCGTGCAACCTTCCCACAATGGCAGCTTGGGAGACGAACGGAAACAGAAAGCAAGTGAATTCATTTTCGTGTTTCATAAATAAAACAAGGCCTATACTTAAACTATGCCTTACTTACGCCCGCGCAGAAAGCGGGTCAAGTTAGGAACTGTAACGGGAATTCCCGAAACGTGCTCGAACGTAAAGAACCACAATGGAAAAAATACCCAAACCCTTGGGGAAATGGTGTGGCTGCACACCAAAAATTGATGCGCCAAGGCCTTGCTTAAGGACTCGAGAATTTATAGACTGGTGTTATTAATTTGTTTCGAGAATTTTTATTGTGTCTGAAAGTTGATTCTCCTCATTTTCTTTCATATGAGTATCAAGGTACAAGCCAGGTGGTTCCAAGCAGACAGATTAAAATCAAAGGTATGGGACTATTCGGGGGATGGGGGTGGGTGGGGAGGGAAGGGGGTTCAGCTGGCGCAAAGATTGGGTCTCACGTGAATGCGAAGGCCTGAAATGTGACGTCAACTAAGGGTCGTGTCTTTGAAGATTGTGATTTTATTGGTGAAAATCCCCGACACAAGGGAAATAATTGGTGGTGGTGGTGGTGGTGGTGGGGGGGGGTTTTTCTTTTGATTATAATTAAACATTCGTACTTTGTCTCTCAAGATAGATGGGCGAAAGCGGAGCTTTCGGCTACCATTCGGCAGCCTTCATCAGCACTGTTCGACTGACGGGGTGAGTTGTTCGGTGCGCACGTCCGTGAGTCGAGCTCACGTCATGCGACCGGACTAGGGAGTTGTAGACCGATGGCAGGATGCGTCTCCCCCTGTCGCGGTTGAGGGTTGGTGTGGTGGCCGCGATGTAGATGGCCTCCTTCACCCCTCTCTGGAGCCATCTGGCCTCCCGGTCCAGGACACTGACGTTGTCACTGGAGAACACATGTCCACTGTCGATCATGTGTTCCCCTACCGGGGAGGAGTCCCTCTTGTGTTCTTTGACATGGAACCTCAGTTTTCTTTCTGTTTCACTCACATACGACCGGTGACATTCACCGCACTGGATTTCGTAGATGGCCCCTGATTGGTCCAGTTTGTCTATTTTGTCTTTCGGGGCCACACGCGTGCTCCTGATGGTGTTGTATGGCTTGGCATGTACCCCCACACCGTTGTTCCTGATCTTACGTGAAAGGGCTTCTGTGACACCTCAGACATAGGGGATGGTGACTTGTCCAAGGCGGGGACTGGGGATGTCGGTGGAGGGGTGGGGAGAGATCTTCTTGCTCCCTGGAGTGTCCCAGGCCCACTTTGGGTACCCTGAAACGCTGAGCACTTCTTGGAGGTGGTGGGGTTCCCCCTCGCGGTTCGTCTGTGTGGAACAGATGGTGTTGGCTCGGTGACGAAGAGTCCTGATCACTTTGTGTTCCAATGGTTGATGGCTGTCAGACTGGAGGTACTGATCTGTGTGTGTAGGCTTTCGGTACCACTGTAAAGGATAGGGAGTCACCCTCTCTGGTGATCTGGGTGTGCAACATAGCGATACTGCCGTTTTCCTCCACCTCACTGGTGAATTTGATGGCAGGGAGCTGGTTGTTCAGATGGCTTGAGAAATCCTCCACCACTTCTTTCTTCAACAGGGCCATAGTGTCATCCAAGTAGCGTCCCCAGTAACGTGGGTAGGGGGTGGGGGGAATGGAAGGAGGACAAAGCCTTCTGCTCAAAGTCCTCCATGAAGAGGCTGGCGACGATCAGGCTCACTGGCGACTGCATGGCGGCACCCTGAGTTTGTTGATAGAGCTCCCGTTCGTGAGTGAAGTATGTAGTTGTGAGGCAGCACGTGAGGAACTCACATACTTGGTCTGGTGCTGGGGGGTTTCTTTGTGGAAGGGTGCTGTCTGACTTTTGATCAGTTATCAGTGTAACATTAAATGCTGGCTCAAACATATGGTAGGCCTCAAAACGCTTATATGTATCATATCTAATAGATTTTTAGTGCAAAATCCTAATTGTGGCGTGTGGCCTTTGTTCTTTCTTTACGCGCGATTCCGGGTCGCTTCCTGTCTTGTGATAGAACGCGTTAGCTTCAGTACAGCCGGAGAAGGTTTGCCCTGATCTTCTGTAGGTTGATACGCTAAAGACTGAGAGTATGTTAAAATGCGAAGTCTAACACTATGCTGAGTGCGATACTACTCAAGACTGATTCCATGATTCAGCATTCCATTCCACTCTGTGCCTGTGAATTCCTTGTGTGTGTGTGTGTGTGTGTGTGTGTGTGTGGAGGGGGGGGGGGGGTGGCGAAGACAGAGGGGGGGGGGGGGGGGGGGGGGGGGGGGGGGGGGGGGGGGCGAGAGAAAGGAGGGGGATGGGGTAGGGATGGCTATCGCTATAGGGCTGCTGGAGGTTTTGTCCCCGTGGTGGTGTCAGGGGCAGGGAAGAGGGCAGGGGTCTTTTTCAACATAAATTGCATTCCTGCCTTTTAAAATGCTGTGGTAGTAGTCTCCCATCTCTCTCTCTCTCTCTCTCTCTCTCTCTCTCTCTCTCTCTCTCTCTCCCCTCTCCCCGTTACTTTCGCCTCTAAACTCTCTGACCCCACCTACTCTCTCTCTCTCTCTCTTTCTCTGTCTGTCTGTCTGTCTCTCTCTCTCTCTCTCTCTCTCTCTCTCTCTCTCTCTCTCTCTCTCTCTGTGCGATGCTGCAGCTAAAGGTGATAAATGACCCTTCAGTTGTCCAGATTCTGCCAGCCTTGCAGGCGATGCGAGAGAAAGACTACAAGAGTTCCAGCATGCACAGTGCCAAGACCCCCCCCCCCCCCCCCCCCCCAATCCACCACCAAGCCGAGTACAACAGTGTGGACCATCATCTCAATTACCCTCAATTATCTTTTCGTTCGGTCTTTCTTTCTATCTGTCGGTATCTCCAAGTTGTTTGCTGCTGCGATCGTTGTTTATAAGATCTATGTTTCTTTCTGTTTTTTCCACCTTGTTTGCTTGTTTTTTCTTTTTCTTTTTGCTATGGTCAGTGGTTTTCTTTCCGCTTTGACATTATCTGTTTGCTGTTGCTTTTGTTTGTTTGTTTTTTGTTTTTTTGTCTTTCTTTTTGCTGCGATTAATGTCGGGTATTCTTTCAGCCTTGGTCATTTTTTTTTTTTTTTTTTTGCTTCCCGTAGTCATAATCTATCTTTTCAGAGAGAGAGAGAGAGTTCTCACACACATTCGTGCCTGCGTGCGTGTGTTTGCTCGCACGCACGCACGCACGCACACACACACACACACACACACACACACACACACACACAGACACACACACACACACACACACACACACACACACACACACACACACACACACACACACACACATTGACAATCCGACGCAATGGGGAAAATGATGGGTAAGCTGAGCGATTATGAAGTACGCAAAAGATGGCTGGTCTTGACTTCAAAGAAAACCGAGAGGGAGAGGAGAGATGGGGGGGGGGGGGGGGGGAGAGAGAGAGAGAGAGAGAGAGAGAGAGGGAGAGAGAGAGAGAGAGAGAGAGAGGAGAGAGAGAGAGAGAGAGAGATGGGTTGGAGGGACCAGGGCCGCTACACCTTGCCCCGGTGTGCGCTTCACTGATTCGATCACGTGATTTGGGTACGTCCATGGTCACGTGATCTGAATCGAGGGTTCACGCAGTCAGCAACAGCATCGCTAAGGAAGATGGCCGGATGGCTGTCGAAAGATAGAAGTGAGTAGTGCATTTTCTTTCGTTGGGAGACTAGGTCTAACATCAGGTAGCAATATAATGACACGACACGTATACGTTTCTTTTTTCTTTCTTTTTCAAAAAAGATCGCGGATCTCCAACTGACAACTCATCTCAAGGGAACAAGCACGACACTTATGCCCTAGCAGACTTCTGCCTGCAACTACACTCTAGACCACTCACAGGTCACTTGACATTTCCGACGTCTCACAGGTCACAGGACATTTCCGACCTCTCGCAGGTCACAGGACATTTCTGACCTCTCAAAGGTCACAGGACCAAGTCCTAGTATCCCAACCGCCCGAGGGTTGTTATGCCTATCAGGCGATGCTACAGACCAATCCTGGTCACGGGGAATCAAAGTCCCATTACCCCCCCCCCCCCACCCCCCAAGGATTAACAATTCAACTCTTTACGTCTGTCTTCCTTCAAGCCATTCCCAGCTCTGATTCAACATGTCATTCACTGATTGACACCAAAGTGAGCTTCACTCATAATAATCCAAACCTCAGCGTCCTATCCAATCAAAATCGCGTTTACCTATTGGGTATCACTTCGTGACTTGTTTTCCATACAACTGCATCAACAGTGTGGCTCTACACCACAAGTGCATCCGTCCACCAAAACTTCACATCATTTTTTCCCCCAACATCATTTTAACGCTCACATCAAATACATCTCCATCCTCAATAACGTTCATGACACATACCAAACTGCTTGTCATGACAATAGCATCAGACAGGATAGCAGTCAAGGAAAGAGGGTACGTAGTATAGTATTGGAGCAAAGTGGGAATGAAAACAAGAAGGGGAAACAGAAGTGATGATTTAGATGTAGGAGCAGAAAAGGAGACAGGAATTACCGGAGAAAGGCGGAAACGAAGGAAGTGGGTGCAAGTAGCAAGGTAGCAAACACACACACACACACTCTCTCTCTCTCTCTCCCCTCTCTCTCTCTCTCTCTCTCTCTCTCTCTCTCTCTCTCTCTGTCTCTCAAGTGGCTTTGGGTGAAGGAGAGGAGGGAAGGAAGAAGAGGGATGGGGGGGGGGGGGGGGGGGGAGCTGTTGTTGTTGATGAAGATTTTGTCGTTCGTGTTAATGCAGATGTTCAAATTCTCCAGGGTTTTTCTTTGTTGTTTTCATGTTGTCATGTATCTTTAAGATTCATCACTGAGACGTTTACAATCGTTAGGGATGATTGGCTGCTGGAAGTGTTTTCATGTTGTAATGTATCTTCAAGATTGATCACTGAGACCTTTACAATCGTTAGGGATTACTGGCTGCTGGAAGTGTTTTTATATTGTAATGTATCTTCAAAAGATTCATCACCGAGACCTTTACAATTGTTAGGGATGATTGGCTGCTGGAAGTGTTTTTTATGTTGTATATTCAAGATTCATCACTGAGACGTTTACAATCGTTAGGGATGACTGGCTGCTGGAAGTGTTTTTATGTTCTATCTTCAAGATTCATCACTGAGACGTTTACAATCGTTAGGGATGACTGGCTGCTGGAAGTGTTTTTATGTTGTAATGTATCTTCAAGATTCATCACTGAGACCTTTACAATCGTTAGGGATGACTGGCTGCTGGAAGTGTTTTTATATTGTATCTTCAAGATTCATCACTGAGACCTTTACAATCGTTAGGGATGACTGGCTGCTGGAAGTGTTTTTATGTTGTATCTTCAAGATTCATCACTGAGACGTTTACAATCGTTAGGATGACTGGCTGCTGGAAGTGTTTTTATGTTGTATCTTCAAGATTCATCACTGAGACCTTTACAATCGTTAGGATGATTGGCTGCTGGAATTGTTTTTATGTTGTAATGTATCTTCAAGATTCATCACTGAGACGTTTACAATCGTTAGGGATGACTGGCTGCTGGAAGTGTTAGCCCAAGTTGTGAGTGTGGCTGGGAGCGCTTGCAGGCGTCTGTTGTCACTGACGTCCTTGACCCCGATAATCAGCAGTGCCATGGCGAATGTCATGACCCGGGATAGTGAAAAGGTGACTGAAGTCTTTACCTGGCCTTGGAAGCAAACAACTCGCGGGGAAACGAGTACCATTTTGCTGTCTCCAGTCATGGACTGGTTTTTAGTGTCAGAGCTGAAAGGGTCGTAAAGGAGGAGCTAAAGGGGAGAAATAAAAGGTCTGGGAACGTCAGTGTGTCAGCAATGAACAGAGAGAGAGAGGGGGGGAGGGTAGAGGGGGAGTGAGAGAGGGAGAAAGAGAAAGAGAGAGAGAGAGAGAGAGAGAGAGAGAGAGAGAGAGAGAGAGAGAGAGATGGCGAGAGACAGAGAGAAAGACAGAGACATGGCGAGATAGAGGAGAGAGAGAGAGAGAGAGAGAGAGAGAGAGAGAGAGAGAGGAGAGAGGGAGAGAGGAGAGAGAGAGAGGAGAGAGAGAGAGAGAGAGAGAGATGGCGAGAGAGAGAGAGAGAGGGGGAGAGAGAGACATGCGAGAGACGGAGAAAGAGAAGAGAGAGAGAGAGAGAGAGAGAGAGAGAGAGGAGAGAGAGAGAGAGAGAGAGAGAGAGAGGGCGCTAGCTATCGGCAACAGCTATGGGTTCGAGTCTTCTTTGGCACATGACATTGTTTCAAGTCTGTGACAGGTATACATGATATAAGCCAGTGTGTAGCTTTCACGTCCAAAATAGTAGTTATGACTGTCAGACAACGGCAATTATCATTGTAATACGTCGTGACGATGACGTGAAAACATCAATTTTCATAGGAAATCAATCATTCATCACTGAGCATGACGCTTTTCCCAATAGGGGCTTGTGGTCAAAGTGGTTAGAGCGCTTGCATAGAAGCTGCCTGTCATGAGTTCCAACCTCCCGTAGGGTCGGATTTTTTTTGTGCCTGATTCAGTTTAGGGAAACTTAAAGGCGGAAGAAGACAAAGGATGGGCCCGTTTTCTGTCACGACATGCCCCAGACACGGTCAGCCTCTAACTGTTCGCAGCCCGTATGGCCTTTAGGTCATTGGATTGAACCTAATCTTTAACCCTGGGGTCGTTTAGATATCGGACAATGAACAAAAGAAAAAACAAAAAGAAGAAAAACCAACCAACCAAATGGCACCAATGTGCATGCTCATGACATATAGTAACATGTTTTCATAAGTCATACCTATATGTTTCAAGAGTCATAATTATCTGTTTTCACGGGGATCACGTTTTACAGCCATATCAGACCGAAAAAAAACAAGAAACAAAACAAAACAAAACAAAAAAACGAGTACTGCCGAAGCAACGACGTCAGTGTTAATTACCTTTTTCATGCTTCATTGTTTTCGTAAAGAATATGACCGTTCTCCAGGAAGAACACGAATATTCCAAGCTTTTAAAATCAGTAAACGTTCATAATAATAATTGTTCACACAAGCACACGTGCCGTCTGTGGTGTCCCTAACTGGAACCATTGTCCCTAATGTGTACAAAACGTTTTAACAGCACAGATCAGTTCAACTATAAATGATTTAGAAATGAATAGCACGTCCTTTTTCACTGTCGAAATTAACATAAACGCAACAAAACAGGACTAAAGGTATAGAAACCTGTCAAGTAAAACCTTAACCGTGACTTGGGGCATAAAAAATAAACACCTTCAATCTTTTCCAGGAGAATTGATCCGAATATCAGGCCCCCAGAAAGGGAGATTTTGAGGCGTGCAACCTTCCCACAATGGCAGCTTGGGAGACGAACGGAAACAGAAAGCAAGTGAATTCATTTTCGTGTTTCATAAATAAACAAGGCCTATACTTAAACTATGCCTTACTTACACCCGCGCAGAAAGCGGGTCAAGTTAGGAACTGTAACGGGAATTCCCGAAACGTGCTCGAACGTAAAGAACCACAATGGAAAAATACCCAAACCCTTGGGGAAATGGTGTGGCTGCACACCAAAAATTGATGCGCCAAGGCCTTGCTTAAGGACTCGAGAATTTATAGACTGGTGTTATTAATTTGTTTCGAGAATTTTTATTGTGTCTGAAAGTTGATTCTCCTCATTTTCTTTCATATGAGTATCAAGGTACAAGCCAGGTGGTTCCAAGCAGACAGATTAAAATCAAAGGTATGGGACTATTCGGGGGATGGGGGTGGGGTGGGAGGGAAGGGGGTTCAGCTGGCGCAAAGATTGGGTCTCACGTGAATGCGAAGGCCTGAAATGTGACGTCAACTAAGGGGAAGGTCGTGTCTTTGAAGATTGTGATTTTATTGGTGAAAATCCCCGACACAAGGGAAATAATTGGTGGGGGGGGGGGGGGGGGGGGGGGGGAGGGTTTCTTCTTTTGATTATAATTAAACATTCGTACTTTGTCTCTCAAGATAGATGGGCGAAAGCGGAGCTTTCGGCTACCATTCGGCAGCCTTCATCAGCACTGTTCGACTGACGGGGTGAGTTGTTCGGTGCGCACGTCCGTGAGTCGAGCTCACGTCATGCGACACGGACTAGGGAGTTGTAGACCGATGGCAGGATGCGTCTCCCCCTGTCGCGGTTGAGGGTTGGTGTGGTGGCCGCGATGTAGATGGCCTCCTTCACCCCTCTCTGGAGCCATCTGGCCTCCCGGTCCAGGACACTGACGTTGTCACTGGAGAACACATGTCCACTGTCGATCATGTGTTCCCCTACCGGGGAGGAGTCCCTCTTGTGTTCTTTGACACGGAACCTCAGTTTTCTTTCTGTTTCACTCACATACGACCGGTGACATTCACCGCACTGGATTTCGTAGATGGCCCCTGATTGGTCCAGTTTGTCTATTTTGTCTTTCGGGGCCACACGCGTGCTCCTGATGGTGTTGTATGGCTTGGCATGTACCCCCACACCGTTGTTCCTGATCTTACGTGAAAGGCTTCTGTGACACCTCAGACATAGGGGATGGTGACTTGTCCAAGGCGGGGACTGGGGATGTCGGTGGAGGGGTGGGGAGAGATCTTCTTGCTCCCTGGAGTGTCCCAGGCCCACTTTGGGTACCCTGAAACGCTGAGCACTTCTTGGAGGTGGTGGGGTTCCCCCTCGCGGTTCGTCTCTGTGGAACAGATGGTGTTGGCTCGGTGACGAAGAGCCTGATCACTTTGTGTTCCAATGGTTGATGGCTGTCAGACTGGAGGTACTGATCTGTGTGTGTAGGCTTTCGGTACCACTGTAAAGGATAGGGAGTCACCCTCTCTGGTGATCTGGGTGTGCAACATAGCGATACTGCCGTTTTCCTCCACCTCACTGGTGAATTTGATGGCAGGGAGCTGGTTGTTCAGATGGCTTGAGAAATCCTCCACCACTTCTTTCTTCAGCAGGGCCATAGTGTCATCCAAGTAGCGTCCCCAGTAACGTGGGTAGGGGTGGGGGAATGGAAGGAGGACAAAGCCTTCTGCTCAAAGTCCTCCATGAGAGGCTGGCGACGATCAGGCTCACTGGCGACTGCATGGCGGCACCCTGAGTTTGTTGATAGAGCTCCCGTTCGTGAGTGAAGTATGTAGTTGTGAGGCAGCACGTGAGGAACTCACATACTTGGTCTGGTGCTGGGGGGGGGGGGGGGGGGGTTCTTTGTGGAAGGGTGCTTTCTGACTTTTGATCAGTTTTTCAGTGTAACATTAAATGCTGGTTCAAACATATGGTAGGCCTCAAAACGCTTATATGTATCATATCTAATAGATTTTTAGTGCAAAATCCTAATTGTGGTTTGTGGCCTTTGTTCTTTCTTTACGCGCGATTCCGGGTCGCTTCCTGTCTTGTGATAGAACGCGTTAGCTTCAGTACAGCCGGAGAAGGTTTGCCCTGATCTTCTGTAGGTTGATACGCTAAAGACTGAGAGTATGTTAAAATGCGAAGTCTAACACTATGCTGAGTGCGATACTACTCAAGACTGATTCCATGATTCAGCATTCCATTCCACTCTGTGCCTGTGAATTCCTTGTGTGTGTGTGTGGAGGGGGGATGGCGAAGACAGAGGGGGGGGGGGGGGGGCGAGAGAAAGGAGGGGGATGGGGTAGGGATGGCTACCGCTATAGGGCTGCTGGAGGTTTTGTCCCCGTGGTGGTGTCAGGGGCAGGGAAGAGGGCAGGGGTCTTTTTCAACATAAATTGCATTCCTGCCTTTTAAATGCTGTGGTAGTAGTCTCCATTCTCTCTCTCTCTCTCTCTCTCTCTCTCTCTCTCTCTCTCTCTCTCTCTCCCCGTTACTTTCGCCTCTAAACTCTCTGACCCACCTACCTCTCTCCTCTCTTTCTCTGTCTGTCTGCTCTCTCTCTCTCTCTCTCTCTCTCTCTCTCTCCTTCTCCTCGATGTTTTG
>CM031602.1:64591436-64596436 GCA_018398815.1 Conus ventricosus
CACGCACGCACGCACGCACACACACACACACACACACACACACACACACACACACACACACATACACACACGCACACACACACACACACACACACACACACACACACAGATTGACAATCCGACGCAATGGGAAAATGATGGTAAGCTGAGGGATATGAAGTACGCCAAAGATGCTGGTCTTGACTTCAAAGAAAACCGAGAGGGAGAGAGAGAGATGGGGGGGTGGGAGGAAGAGAGAGAGAGAGAGAGAGAGGGAGAGAGAGAGAGAGAGAGAGAGAGAGAGATGGGGGGGGGGGGGAGATGGGTTGGAGGACCAGGGCCGCTACACCCTTGCCCCGTGTGCGCTTCACTGATTCGATCACGTGACTTGGGTACGTCCCAGGTCACGTGATCTGAATCGAGGTTCACGCAGTCAGCATCAGCAACAGCATCGCTAAGGAAGATGGCCGGATGGCTGTCGAAAGATAGAAGTGAGTAATGCATTTTCTTTCGTTGGGAGACTAGGTCTAACATCAGGTAGCAATATAATGACACGACACGTATACGTTTCTTTTTTTCTTTCTTTTTCAAAAAAGATCGCGGATCTCCAACTGACAACTCATCTCAAGGGAACAAGCACGACACTATATGCCCTACAGACTTCTGCCTGCAACTACACTCTAGACCACTCACAGTCACTTGACATTTCCGACGTCTCACAGGTCACAGGACATTTCCGACCTCTCGCAGGTCACAGGACATTTCTGACCTCTCAAAGGTCACAGACCCAAGTCCTAGTATCCCAACCACCCAGGGTTGTTATGCCTATCAGGCGATGCTACAGACCAATCCTGGTCACGGGGAATCAAAGTCCCATTACCCCCCCACCCCCCACCCCCATCCCCCAAGGATTAACAATTCAACTCTTTACGTCTGTCTCCTTCAAGCCATTCCCAGCTCTGATTCAACATGACGTCATTCACTGATTGACACCAAAGTGAGCTTCACTCATAATAATCCAAACCTCAGCGTCCTATCCAATCAAAATCGCGTTTACTTATTGGTATCACTTCGTGACTTGATTTCCATACAACTGCATCAACAGTGTGGCTCTACACCACAAGTGCATCCGTCCACCAAAACGTCACATCATTTTTCCCCCAACATCATTTTAACGCTCACATCAAATACATCTCCATCCTCAATAACGTTCATGACACATACCAAACTGCTTGTCATGACAATAGCATCAGACAAATAGCAGTCAAGGAAAGAGGGTACGTAGTATAGTATTGGAGCAAAGTGGGAATGAAAACAAGAAGGGAAACAGAAGTGATGATTTAGATGTAGGAGCAGAAAAGGAGACAGGAATTACCGGAGAAAGGCGAAACGAAGAAGTGGTGCAAGTAGCAAGGTAGGAAACGCACACACACACACACACACACACACACACACACACACACACACACACACACACACACACACACACACACACACACACAGACAGAGAGAGAGAGAGAGAGAGAGAGAGAGAGAGAGAGAAACGGAGGTGAGAAGGATGAATACAAGAGGAAGAGTGGCAAAGACACAAGAAATACCATGAAAGCAAGGATTGTGGGCGATGCAGAAAATGTGAAAAAAAACGCAGATAACTTAAAGACAAATGAAAGGACGAGAGAAAAGGACGAAAGGTCGAATTAAAAGAAGGAAGGAAGAGAGAAAAGTGAGACTGAAACAAGAAAGGAATGAAGGTATGTTGAGCAGAAATATAGAAGAAAGGAGAAAAGAAAGAAAGAGGGAAGAAGAAAAGATGAACTTAAAGAAGGAAGGAAGGAAAGAATGCAGAGCTGTAAGAAGGAAGGAAAGATAGAAGAAAGGAAAGCAAGTGTGATTAAAGAAATAAGAAAACGAAAAACAGAAGGAAACCAGGGCTGACAGAAGAAATGAAGGAAGAACGAAAAGCAAGACTTAAAGAAGAAAGGCAGAACTGAAGGAAGTAAAAAAAAAAAGAGAAGAAAAATAAGACTATACGAAGAAACGTGGTCTGAAGAAGCGAAGGAAGGAAGAAAGAAAAGAACGAGAGAAAAAAAGAAGAAGAAGGAATGAAGAAACTTAAGAAGGAAAGCTGGACTACAAAACAAAGGGAAAAAAATAAACGATTCACGGAAAGAAGTAAATTCGGACTGAAAGGGATAGGAACAAAATCATAACTGAAGGCAGCAAGGGAGAGAGGGAGGGAGGGAGGGAGCGGCCGAGGAAACAAACGAACGAATGAACGAACGAACGCACGCACGCACGGAGGGAGGGAGGAAGTGAAGAGAGAAGAGAGAGAGAGAGAGAGAGAGAGAGAGAGAGAGAGAGAGAGAGAGAGAGAGAGAGAGAGAGAGAGAGAGAAAAGGTTGAGGGAAGTGAGGAAAATATTACGGAAGGAACGAAGGGAAATTTAAGAAACTGGGACTGAAACTTAAGAAGGAAGGTAACAAAGCAGAACTGAAGAATGGAAGGAAGGAAGGAAAAAAGGTAGGGATGTATAAGTAAGGAAGGAAGAAAGGCAGGACTGTATGTTGGAAGGAAGCAATGAAAAAACAAAGGTAGGACTGTAGAAAAGAAAGGGAAAAAAGGACTGAAAGGAGAAAAGCAGAAGAAAGGTAGGACCCTAGACAGGAAAGTAAAAAGAAGTCAGGATTGAAGGAAGAAAGGGAGGAAACGCTTAGCACAGCACGCCGAAGAAGAAACGAAGCACTGGCGTGCAGCAGACAAATAGACAAATTAGGCTGACCAAGACGATGAGAAGAAGCCCCACACGCACGCAGCCGCGGAAGAAGAATGCGACCCCGAGGAGCAGTGTCCGTTGGGCCCCTCCCTCAGACAGAGTGATCCAGTGTGACTGGGTAAGTCAAGGACACGAAGGAGACGGCATCTTATTATGTCCTTTGGTCATTGGCGTCTTCAGGGTGGCTTCTTCGTCTTGTGCATTGTCGTCTGTTTGTCCATGTGTGTGTGTGTGTTTGTCTGCTTGTTGTTTCTTTCTCTGTTTTCTCTGTGTGTGTCTCTACCTCTCGCAGTTTCAGTCTCTGTCTCTGTTTCTGTCTACTTCAGCCTGCCTGCTTTTCATTTTGACTGTTTTCTCTTTTGCCTATCACAGTTAATTTGTTGGTGCGCACACGCGCATTTAAGAGAGAGAGAGAGAGAGAGAGAGAGAGAGAGAGGAGAGAGAGAGAGAGAGAGAGAGGAGAGGGAGAGAGAGAGAGAGAGAGAGAGAGCGTTATCAAGGGGAGAGCAAGGGGGAATGAAATGGTGGGGGGGGGGGGGGGGAGATGTGCATATACATACACATTTGCCCAGGCACAAGTATACACACGTGATTATGCATGCTGTGTTTTAACCGAGGCGAAACCTGTGTTCTATTTTATCTCGTGTTGTCTGTCTTGTGCACGTGCTTTGTGGATCTTGCCATCCCAGTCGTCCTCCCAATAGTTTGTGTTGGCTGTTCTCTCCCCACCCCTCCACAAGGAAATCACTACCCTGGATGCTTTGTGAAATCCTCCCGCATGACTCTGGCTGCTCTCTCTCTCTCTCTCTCTCTCCTCTCTCTCTCTCTCCTCTCTCTCTCTCTCTCTCTCTCCTGTCTGCCAACCTACCTGCATGCATTTCTGTCTATTGGCCTATCTCTGTCTCTCTCTCTCTCTCTCTCTCTCTCTCTCTCTCTCTCTCTCTCTCTCTGTCTGTCACTGTGTTCGTCTGTCTGTCACTCTCTCTCTCTCTCTCTCTCTCTCTCTCTCTCTCTCTTCGCTCGCTCGCTCCCCGTCTTTGTCTCTCTTTCTCATTCTGTCTGTCTGTCGCTCAGTCTCCTCCTCACCCCCCTTACCTCTCATGATTTACCCACCACAACCTCCCCAGCATTCTCAGCCAGCCCAACCACTTCCATTTCTCATCTTCATCTGTTCTGACCAGAGGAACATTCTTCTTTCTCCCTCCCTCCCGCCCTCCTCTCTCTCTCTCTCTCTCTCTCTCTCTCTCTCTCTCTCTCTCTTCTCTCTCTCTCTCTCTCTCTCTCTCTCTCTCTCTTGGTTCTTCCTTTTTTTGTGGTGTCCCATCTTCTGCGCCACCTCAGTGGCATTGCATAGCACCCACGTCACTCATTCCGAGCCCCCGTCCACAGCAACAACCCTGGCGCAGGCAGTCCATCAGAGGAGACACTGCACTGCTGCCGAGTCACTTCGGTGGTGTTCACTGCCACCTGTTCTGATGCAGCATACGCAGGATACCACCTACTTAGCCCCCCTAACTGACGGTTATGATTGCTTAGTCGCGGAGCCGGCGTGAGTGAGCTCTCCCTCCGGAGGGCGCCCTTCACGCCCATCCAACATGGATTTGCCGATACCGGTGACCCCGACAGAAGCAAACCAAGCGTATAGACATGGAGAGGTAATACTGAGGTCACCATGAGAGGACGGCATGAAGGGCCACAGAATTTGAGACATTTTTTTTCAGTGCTGATCGATGAGGATGAGGATGATGAAGATGATGCCACGGATTTTTGTTCTGTAGGAGACTGAACGACCGGCTGTACTCTACGTTTACTGTCATAGTATATCTCGAGAGATACAGACACCTGCAGTGTTGGTCAGAGAATTTGAGCAACACTCTCAGACGCATCTATTAAATGGAGGAAACTCGACTGTACGATGCCAGTCTTCCCGAACTGAGCCGGTCGGGGCAGAAAAATCCCACCAATAAATGGATCCGATGGGAATCAAACCCACGACCTCCCAGTCGGGAGTCTGCGACGCTAACCACTTCGCCACGGCCGTCTTGATTCTCCGCACTACATATCATGCATTTGTAATTGATTTTGTACTTGTCTGCCAGTTGCTATGTAAACTGTCAGTGTAATGTATATTTCAGAGCGCGATGTAAGCTTGTTGCTCTTTCGATGGAAATACACCTAAACTATTCTTTTGAATAAAATTCTTAAACAAAACAAAACAAAACAAACAAACAAAAACATCATGCAAATA
>CM031602.1:64613936-64616244 GCA_018398815.1 Conus ventricosus
CCTTGGCAACTTTTCCTGCCTTTTCCCAACTGAGCCTTTTCATTTACTGCTTTTCCTTACGTTTTCCTATTTTAGTTTACCTTTTACCCATTTCGACTTACCTTTTCTTACCTGAGCTTACCTTTTAATACTTCTCCCTTTCTTTTCCTGGCTTACATTGACTGCTTTCTCTACCTTGTTCTATCGAAGCTTACCTTTTACTACTTTCCTATGCTTTTTTTCTACTTTACTTTAGCTTTTATAGCCCCCGTCAATCTCTTTATATATATATATATAAAAATTTTTATATATATATATATATATATATTTATATATATATATATATAAAAACAGTGTCCTTAAAAAATCTGAAGGTGCTCAACCCCTTGGGGAGAAAACATCTGTTAAAAAAATAAATAAAAAGATATTCGTAAAAAATATAAAAAGATGTGCGTAAAGGCTGACAAAACTAGCAATTTTTACAAAATGGAACCAAATGAATACTCTCAACTCTTAAACAAAATCATCCAGAAAAACTACAAAGAAAGCTGACAAAACTACACACAGCAACATCCGCCAAAAGAAAAAGAGCTTGCACCACCGCATGGAGTTAAGCGACAGGGTTAGAGGCAACAGAAACAAAAGAAGCCTTCACAACACTTAAAGACCATAAGCCTAATTCCAAAACAACCCAACTGTAGACAATAAACCCATCTAAATCCGAACTGGGCAAAATAAGCAAGAGAATTTTGGAAAAGGCTATAGAAATGTAAAATAAAAACACCGAATACAACCTTTGGAAAAACGCTATGAGGTCATACAATGGTTTAAGAAACTCAACAAACAGAGAAATACAATGTTCATTACATTTGACATAGTAGACTTCTATCCATCCATGATGAAGAGCTACTCAACAAAGCTTTGAAATTTGCCCAAAAAATACACAAAAAATAACGGAGTCAGAAATGGAGATTATTTTTCCCACCCAAGGGAAACCTTACTCCATAGCAGAAATGAAACTTGGATTAAAAAACGAGCAAAAACTCCACATTTGATGTAACCATGGATCGTATGATGGTGCCGAAACATGTGAACTATCGGACTATTCATGGCTATCCAAAATCCCAAAACAACTTGGAAAACAGGTCGGTTTTTTACAGAGATGACGGCCTCGCTGCATTAAACAATAATCCAAGAACCCTTGAAAACAAGAAAAAAAAATATGTAAAACTTTAAAAACCACAACTTAAAAATCACAATAGAAGCAAACAAAAAAGTAGTGAAATTTTTAAGACATAACATTAGACCTCAACGACCAGTTTTACAAACCATACAAAAAACCCAATGACATACCAATCTACGTAATATCAAAAAACAACCACCCACCATCCATACTAAAAACAATACCAATGGTAAAACAAGAGACTATCCCCCCTGTCATGCAAAGAAAACGCATTCAACGATGCAGCAACAGAATATCAAGAAGCATTACAAAAAAGTGGTTACATTTACAAACTACAATACAGTCAGACAATAACACGAACAGAAATAAGAAAAATAGGAAAAGAAAAAATCATATGGTACAACCCACCATACGATGGACAAGTAAAAACAAATGTAGGAAAAAAATTCTTTAAAATCTTGCAACATCATTTCCAAAAGACACAAACTGTCCAAAATATTCAAAAAAAACACTATCAAACTATCATACTCATGTATGCCTAAACCCCAAAAACAAATTGATTCATCTAACAAAATGAAAAGCAAAATAAAAGAGAAGGGTGCGAAAGGACATCTTGCAACTGCACCAAAAAAGAACAGTGCCCCCTAAGCAACAAATGTCTTCACAGCAACATTGTATACCAAGCCACGGTAAACTTTTAGAAAATGAAAAAGAACGTTTTAAGGGATTACTGAAAACACTTTCAAAACCAGATACGCAAATCACAAACAGTCATTCAAAATGAAAAATACAAAAATCAAACAGAGCTGAGCAAATACATTTTTGGGGCTCAAAGATAAAAAAAATAGACTACAACATATCAGGAAAATCATAAAATGAGCAACACCATACAACAATATTTTAAAAAGATGCAATCTATGCTCCACAGAAAAATGGTTTAAATTTTTTGTAAACCCACTTAGCAACTCTGACACAAAAATAGAAAAATTTTAAACAACTGCAGGCACAAGGGAAATCTTTGCTAACACATTCCATCCCGAACAGGCCCCAATAAGAACTACAGGCCGCCACGTGCAGCAAAGGAGACCCGCCTGCACACACAGAGTTGAAATCAAGTCCCGCACGCCATAAAAGATTTCGTGCCCG
>CM031602.1:64618844-64623844 GCA_018398815.1 Conus ventricosus
GTAATGTAGTATAGTACATTGTAGTGTGGGTGTAATGTGATGTTGCACAGTGCAGTGTGAGTGTAATATAGTGTATTGCAGTGCAGTGTGGTATAATGTGGTGTATGTGCAGTGCAGTGTGGTGTAATGTGGTGTAAGTGCAGTGCAGTGTGGTGTAATGTGAAGTGCAGTGAAGAGCAGTATGTGCAGGGCACTGAGGTGTAATGTAGTGTAGTTCAATACAGTATGGTGTAAGGAAGTGAAGAGCTTGTGTAATGCGGTGAAATGCCTGTAGTTGCTTGTTGTAATGTAGGTGTAATGCAGTGTAGTGCAATACAGTGTAGTGTAAGGTAGTGCAGAGCTGGTGTAATGCGGTGAAATGCCTGTAGTTCCTTGTTGTAATGTAGGTGTAATGTAGCGTAATGCAATACAGTGTGGTGTAAGGTAGTGCAGAGCTGGTGTAATGCGGTGAAATGCCTGTTGTTCCTTGTTGTAATGTAGGTGTAATGCAGTGTAGTGCAATACAGTGTAATGTAAGGTAGTGCAGAGCTGGTGTAATGCGGTGAAATGCCTGTAGTTCCTTGTTGTAATGTAGGTGTAATGTAGTGTAGTGAAATACAGTGTAGTGTAAGGTAGTGCAGAGCTGGTGTAATGCGGTGAAATGCCCGTAGTTCCTTGTTGTAATGTAGGTGTAATGTAGTGTACTGCAATACAGTGTAGTGTAAGGTAGTGCAGAGCTGGTGTAATGCGGTGAAATGCCTGTAGTTCCTTGTTGTAATGTAGGTGTAATGTAGTGTAGTGCAATACAGTGTGGTGTAAGGTAGGGCAGAGCTGGTGTAATGCGGTGAAATGCCTGTAGTTCCTTGTTGTAATGTAGGTGTAATGCAGTGTAGTGCAATACAGTGTGGTGTAAGGTAGTGCAGAGCTGGTGTAATGCGGGGAAATGCCTGTAGTTCTGTGTAGCTTGTTGTAAGGCAGTGGCAATGCAGTGTAGCGTGATGCTACGTCATGAAGTGCTGTTTAGCGTGGTGTATTGTAGTGGAAAAAGTTAGCGCGTGTGGTGTGTTTAATGTAGGTAGTGCTGAGTAATGTGGTGCCTTGTAATTGGATGTTGTATGGTGTGTTGTGACGTAATGTAGTGCTGTGTGGTGTGTTGTGACGTAATGTCATTCTGTGTCGTGTGTCGTAGTGTAGTGCTGTGTAGTGTGGAATGATGGAATGTAGAGCACTATATATGTGATGTGATGTTATGTCATGCTATCTATAGTGTGTGTAATGTTGTGAAATGCACTGCAGTATATCTAGTGCAGTGTAGCGTGTTGTAATGTATTGGACTGCTCTTCACTACCTTACACCATACTGTATTGCACTACACTACATTACACCTTCTGCGATGAAAATGAAGTGAGAAAAATCTCTCTTGCATGTTAATTTAATGTAGTGAAATGCACTGCAATGTACCTAGTGCAGTGTAGCGTGTTGTAGTGTACTGGACTGCAGTGAAGTGTGGTGTAATGTAGTGAAATGCACTGCAATGTACCTAGTGCAGTGTAGCGTGTTGTAATGTCGTACAGTGCAGTGTAGCTTTGTGTAATGTAGTGTGGGGCCGTGCAGTGTAGCACAGTTGTAGCGCAACGTGGTCAAATGCGGTGTAGTATGGTGCAAATGTCGTGTCATGTAACATAGAGCGGTGTAGTGGAGCACAGTGCAATAGAAAATGGTGTAGTGAAAACCCGCCTCATCTAGTGTCCTGTTAAAGAATTAAACGAAGTGAGGGTTTCAGATCTACAGTACATTTTTTTTTGTTTTTTGTAATCGGACAAAAACATTTTTTAATCACGGAAAGCTTCTGATTTAAATTGTTTGATTGGTTTCACTTACAATTTTTTTTTTTTTAGTGTGTGTCAAATTTTTATTGTTCATTTTCTTCCCTATTTTGAGTTGTTTGCCGTGAAACAAAGATGCACTTAATAAGCTTAGACGATGCTCCCGTGTCCCCCAACTGCCAAAAAAGACACCAAGATTAAAGTGAGGAATCCGCTATCTGAACCATAATCTCTCTGTCTATCTGTCTGTCTGTCTCTGTCTCAGTCTCTCTCTCTCTCTCTCTCTCTCTCTCTCTCTCTCTCTCTCTCTCTCTCTCTCTCTCTCTCTCTCTCTCTCTCTCTCTCTCTGTGTCTGTCTCTCTCTGTCTGTCTGCCTCTCCCTCTCTCCCTCTCTGTCTGTCTGTCTGTCTGTCTGTCTCTCTCTCTGTCTGTCTGCCTGTCTGTCTGTCTTTGTCTCTCTCTCTCTCTCTCTCTCTCTCTCTCTCTCTCTCTCTCCTCTCTCTCTCTCTCTCTCTCTCTCTGTACTGTCTGTCTCCCTGTCGCTGTCTGTCTATCTGTATGCTGTCTGTCTCTGTCTCTCTGCCTCTCTGTGTCTCTGTCTGTCTGTCCATCTGTCTCTCTGCCTGTCTCTGTCTCTGTCTGTCTGTCCATATGTCTGTCTGTCTGTCCGTCTGCCTGTCTCTGTCTGTCTGTCTGTCCATGCATATGTCTGTCTGTCTGTCTGCCTGTCTCTCTCTCTCTCTCTCTCTCTCTCTCTCTCTCTCTCTCTCTCTCTCTCTCTCTCTCTCTTTCTCTCTCCGCCTCCCCATCTCCCCCGCATATGAGTAAACACTTTCAAGAGTACCGCTTCTGTTGCAAAGTTCGTAGTTTTCAAACTTCGTTTCAAGCATTACTACGAATGTGGAGAGATGTTACCACAAACCAAATTCCGTTGAATGAAACCAGTGAATGTGGCATACTCAGTGCATGCCCACAGCATTCATATGGCTTGGCTGTCCTGAAATCAGAAAATAAAGGAAGTTCTGTCAGTTCTGCGATGAAAATGAAGTGAGAAAAACCTCTCTTGCGTGTTAATTTAACCAGGAGTAAAACGCAAAGCCTCATTTCCTGTCGCGTTGTGTGTGACTTTTTTTTTTTCATCCGCTGTTTCAGTCGGGAAAGGAAGCGAAGTCTGAATTTTGTGAAAGTGTGTAGCTTTCCTTCCTCTTCCTTCCTTCCTTCCTTCCTTCCTTCCTTCCTTCCTTTTTTCCTTCCTTCCTTGCTGGGTTTTGCTTCTTTTTTCTCTCTCTCACTTTATATATTTTTTTATTTCTTCCAGTTGCTTTCCGTATTTCCATTTGCTTTTTTTTTGCAAAAAAAAGCCTCTCTATTTTTCTTCTTTTTGTCTTTATATATTTTTTTCTCCAAATTACTCTATCTCAGTTTGTCTGTCCGTGTAGTGTAGTGTAGTGTAGTGTAGTGTAGTGCAGTGTAGTGTAGTGTGATCTTGTGGAGACAGTGTAGTGTAGTGTAGTGTAGTGTAGTGTAGTGTAGTGTAGTGTAGTGTAGTGTAGTGTAGTGTAGTGTAGTGTAGTGTTGTGTTGTGTAATCTTGTGGAGACAGTGTAGTATAGTGTAGTGTATTTGTAGTGTTGTGATGTTGTAGAGACAGTGTAGTGTAGTATAGTGTAGTGTAGTATGGTATAGTACAGTGTAGTGCAGTATTGTGTACTGTTTGGGAGACAGTGCAGTGTAGTGTAGTGTAGTCCAGTGTAGTGCTGTGTAATGTTGGGGAGGCAGTGTAGTGTAATGTAGTGTAGTGTAGTTTAATGTAGTGTAGTGCAGCATTGTGTAATGTTTTGGAGACAGTGTAGTGTAGTGAAATGTAGTGTAGTGTAGTGTTGTGTCGTGGAATCTTAAGGAGACAATGTAGTGTAGTGCAGAGTAGTGTAGCGTAGTGTTGTATAGTGTAGTGTTTCCATGCTGTAGAGACAGTGTAGTGTAGTGTAGTATAGTGTACGCTAGTGTTGTGTAATGTTTTGGTGACAGTGTAGTGTAGTGTAGTCAGTGTAGTGCTGTGTAATGTTGTGGAGGCAGTGTAGTGTAGTGTAGTTTGGTGTAGTGCAGTGCAGTGTAGTGTAGTCTAGTGTAGTGTAGTATAGTGTAGTGCAGTATTGCGTAATGTTTTGGAGACAGTGTAGTATAGTGAAATGTAGTGTAGTGTAGTGTTGTGGAATCTTGTGGAGTTAGTGTAGTGTAGTATAGTATAGTGTAGTATTGTGTAATGTCTGGGAGACAGTGTAGTGTAGTGTAATGTGGTGTTGTGTAGTGTAGTGTAGCCCAGTGTTGTGCTGTGTAATGTTGTGGAGGCAGTGTAGTGTAGTGTAGTTTGTGTAGTGCAGTGTAGTATAGTGTAGTGTAGTGTAGTTTGGTGTAGTGCAGTGCAGTATAGTGTAATGTAGTGTAGTGCAGTGTAGTGTAGTGTCGTGGAGGCAGTGCAGTGTTGTGTAATGTATGTAGTGTAATGTGGTGCCGTATAGGTATTGTAGTGTAGTTCTGGTTGTTGAGTGTTTTGTAAATTGTAATGTTGTGTAATGTAGGTGGTGTAGTGAAGTGAAATGTAGTGTGGTATAGTGTATTGTAATGTAGTGTAGTGTAATGTAATGTAGGTAATGTACTATATCGTAGTGTTGTGTGGTGTAGTACAGTGAAGTGTATAGTGCAGTGTAGTGTAGTGGATGTGGTGTAGTTGCAGATGGCGTAGTGTAGTATGGTGTAATGTGGCACATAGCAGCATTTGGTAGTGTAGTTGGTACAATGTTGTGCAGGCGATCTAATGTAGAGTAGCTCTGTGCTGTGTAGTGTACTGTACTGAAGCATGTAGTGTAGTGTAGTGGAGGTAGTGTAATGAAGAGAGCGTAGTATAGTGCCGTGTGATGTAGGATAGTGCAGTATTTCGTAGTGTAGTGTAGTGCAGTTTAATGTAGTGTAGTGTGGTGTGGTGTATGAAGTGCAGTGTAATGTAGTGAGATGTAGTGTAGTGCAGTGCAGTGCAGTGTAGTGTGGTGTGGTGTGGTGTGATGTAGTGTGGCGTAGAGCAGTGCAATGTAGTGTGGTGTGATGTGGCGTGGTGTGGTGTGGTGTGGTGTGGCGTGGCGTGGCGTGGTGTTGTGGCGTGGTGTGATGTGGCGTGGTATGGTGTGGGTGTGATGTAGTG
>CM031602.1:64638844-64641344 GCA_018398815.1 Conus ventricosus
GATGGTTTATGGGGAGCTGGGACGTTACCCATTGCAAGTCAATTTCCAGCTCAGAACTATTAAATACTGGTTAAGAATTTTGCAAATGCCCAGTCAGCGTTTACCATACAAAGCTTATCAAATGTTGCTACATTATCATAATAATAATAAAAACACATGGGCTTCTACAATATGCTTTTTCCTTTACAGGCATGGGTTTGGCGAGGTATGGGAAAATCAAGGAGTGGGAAACATAAAACATTTATCTGTTTCTTAAAAACTAATATTATCAACGGATTTAAACAGAACTGGTCCACAGACAAATTGCAAAGTGAACGTTTTCAATTCTTGAGAACGTTTAAGAGTGAATTAGTATTATTTCCATATCTGATTAATGTAAATCACTTGAAGGCCAGAATAAGTTAGATCAGATTAAGACTTGAAGTATCTCCACTAAAAGTACACACGTTCCGTTTTGGAAGAAATTTGAATGAAGATGATCTGTCTTGTCCTTTTTGTATCGACCTAACTGAGAATGAAGTGCACTTTGTTTTACAATGCCCCTTATATAACGACTTAAGGCAACAGTATATTCCTTCTAAATATTTCAGTCAGCCATCTTTGTTCAAACTGACGATGCTCATTTCATCTGAAAACAATTCATTAAATACAAGGCTGTCTATGTACCTTGAAAAAGCATTCAAAATACGCAAATTATATACTGACTTACTGCAACTTCTTTGATGGCTGGATTATAGTACTATAATGCTTCTTATCAGTAGAGTTATCAGTAAATATGACTGTTATCACAGCAGTGTTTGCATATATGGCATTGGTGGTTGTAGTTGTAGTTGTACTAGTGGTGGTGGCAGTAGAGGTAGTACTAGTAGTTGTTGTATTGTTATGATGATGATGATATGATGATGATGATGATGATGATGATGATGTTGATGATAACAATGATGAGGATGATTACTAGTCTTCTTCTTCTTCTTCTTCTTCTTCTTCTTCTTCTCTTCTTCTTCTTCTTCTTCTTCTTTTTCAATTATCATGTTCTTGTTGTTTTGTTACTGCTGCATATCGTCACTCAGTATTATAGCGAATTAGATATCTTAAATCGATGGTATTTGTTAAACATGTTGCATATACATATTTGTAACCTAATAACCTTAAAGTCATGTTGACACTCCATGATATGGGCCAATGGCCTGATCGTTAAATATTTCAGTGTTCATTGTTCTGTCTCTTTCCCTCTCTCTTAAATCATCGTTTCATCTTAACTGACCTTTTACCTCTGGAAAAGAAGAAAAAAATGTTTATTAGAAAAAAACGCGAAGCAAATCTTTCCAACATTTGTTTTTGGTCTCAAAATATGTCCTTGCTGTTTCTACAGGTCGCTTTGAACATATTCGAATATTTTTTTCCAGCTCGGTAGATCAAACGTTTGTGGGATGTACCGGAATGCCTTTACACCGGTTCAAAATGCTTTTTACCTTCCAATGAGCCTCATGCGGAGACTTGAAACATCTCACTGACGCCTTTCTGAGAGACTCTCTCTCTCTCCTCTCTCTCTCTCTCTCCTCTCTCTCTCTCTCTCTCTCTCTCTCTCTCCGTCCTTACGACAGCCATTTGGCGGTTTGGGTCTTCGGAGTAATGACGTGATTAAGTGGTGATCCTTTGAAAATACAGCCGATCTTCTCCATGAGCTTGTTTGATCAATCTTAACAGCTGTTTGCAGCCTCGGGGCCTCGCCTCTCTTCCCATGCGGTCTAATTTGTAAGCATGGGCCCCGTTGGCAAATCAGACCACGGGGAGTCATGTTCTGTATAACGATAAACGTTTCTGGTCTTGTTCCTAACCATTCTGTTCAAATTTCCGATAAAATCCTTGACGTCGTTTCAAGAAACGTTAATTGCCTCTACGTGTGTGTGTGTGTGTGTGTGTGTGTGTGTGTGTGTGTGTGTGTGTGTGTGTGTGTGTGTGTGTGTGTGTGTGTGTGCGTGCGTGCGTGCGTTCGTGTGCACATGCACATGCGCGCGTGCTCGCGCTTGTGTGTGTTCTTCAATTTAGTGTCCTTCCACTGAAAGTGATTCAGACAATAGTGAGTTTGTGGTGAATGAGAGTAAGCGGGTGTGTAGCGAGTTTGAGAGTGAATGAGAATAAGTGGATGTGTCTGTAATAAGGTTAACAAAAATTGAATAGGGAGTTTGTGAGTGAATGAGAACAAGTGGATATGTCTGTAACAAGGTTTACAAAAAATGGAATAAAAATGTATCCCTTTTGTCCTACATATTGTCATGTACCCCACCTTGATCCTAATTATATAAATGAATAGATAAACTAGTAACAATGGACAATTGAATTATCAAATCAATAAATTAACAATTTTACAAATAAATACTCAGTGAACTATGCAATAAACCTTTACATACAGATTGAAGAACAGAATAATTGTTAAGTATGCTAGATAAAGACAAAGGAGTCGATCCATCAGTGAAACCGTCAATACCCAATTTCTTAA
>CM031602.1:64648844-64656344 GCA_018398815.1 Conus ventricosus
ACGTTCATAACATATCCCGGCGTCAACCAGGCCCGAGAATTACAGATACCTGCAGTGTTGGTCAGGAGAGTTGAGCAACACTCTCAGCGATGCATACATTCAGTGGATGAAACTCGACTGTGTGGTCCCAGTCTTCCCAGCTAAGCCCGTAGCAAACTCAACTCTGGGTAGGAGCCGGTCGGGGCAGAAACAACCCACATGGCTCGGATGGGAATCGAACCCACTACCTCCCAGCCGGGAATCCGCGACGTCCGAAAGTTGTTAGTTACCGACGAGAGCGAATGAGACTCCGGCAGAAGGCGAGCAGAGAGGGAGAGCAGGGGAGATGATGATCCTCTCCCCTTTTCATTTTTGCCGAGGCGGGCGGCGGACTTGGGGCGAAACGTTTCGGCTGGCCAGGATCACGCTGAAAGAGAGGACGCCTCTGTTTGTCTGTCGGTCTGTCTGTCTCTGTCTGTCTGTCTGATTATCTGTCTGTCTGTCTGTCTGTCTCTCGCTGTCGCTCTTTCTCTCAAAATCACACAAGCACACACGCAGGCGCGAGCGCGCGCGCACGCACGCACGCACGCACGCACGCACGCACGCACGCACGCACGCACACACACACACACACACACACACACACACACACACACACACCGTGAGTGTGTGTGTGTGTGTGTGTGTGTGTGTGTGTGTGTGTGTGTGTGTGTGAGGGAGAGAGAGAGAGAGAGAGAGAGAGAGAGAGAGAGAGAGAGAGAGAGAGAGAGAGAGAGAGAGAACCAACAAAACGATGAGAGACAGAGACAGAGACAAACAGAGAGACAGAGACAGAGAAGAGAGAGCGAGCACCAACAAGCTCGGTGTCTCAGTAGCATCTTGATGTGAAGCATCTAGCAGGACAAAGGCAGTCGGTAATGAGATTGTTTTGTCTGCTACAATTTTCTTCTCCTGGCGATTCCTGCGGGTCTTGAAGTCTTCATTGTATTTCCCGTATGTTGGAAAATAATGTGCCAGTGTTTCCTCCTTCATCGTCATGCTGTCTCTGTCTCCCTGGCTCTGTCTCTGCCTCTCTGTCTTGTCTCTGTCTCTGTCTCTCTGTCTCTCTCTCTGTCTGTCTGCTTCTGTCTCTCTCTCTCTCTCTCTCTCTCTCTCTCTCTCTCTCCTCTCTCTCTCTCTCTCTCTCCTTCTCTGTCCCTTCATTATCAGTGCTGGCCACACAAAAAGTGAGACTCTCTCTCTCTCTCTCTCTCTCTCTCTCTCTCTGTCTCTCCCTCTCTCTCTGTCTGTCTGTCTCTGTGTCTCTGTCTCTCTGTGTCTCTGTCTCTGTGTCTGTTTTTCTGTCTGTCTGTCTGTCTTTGTGTGTGTGTCTCTCTTTCTGTGTCTTTGTCTCTGTCTGTCTCTCTGACTCTGTCTCTGTCTCTCTTTGTCTTTATCTCTCTGTCTCTCTGCTCCTATCTCTTTCTCTCTCTGTCTATTTCTCTGTCCCTCTTTCTATCTGTCTCTGTCTGTCTCTGTCTCTCTCTCTCTCTGTCTTTCTCTTTGTCTCTGTCTCTCTGTGTCTCTGTCTCTGTCTTTATCTCTCTGTCTCTTTGCTCCTATCTCTTTCTCTCTCTCTCTGTCTATTTCTCTGTCCCTCTTTCTGTCTGTCTCTGTCTCTCTCTTTGTCTCTCTGTCTCTGTCTGCCTCTCTCTCTCTCTCTCTCTCTCTCTCTCTCTCTCTCTCTCTCTCTCCTTGAACTGTTTTTTTCACTGTCGTCCACTGTTTGTTTTTGTTGCTTTTCTCTCTTTACTTGCCTTTCGGGCTTCATCGCGTGTCTGGAAGATCTCTCTACTCTTTTGTTTTTCGTCATTTGACAAATTTGTTATGTGACAGTCTTTTTTCTCCCCCCCCCCCTATTTTTTTTTAATCTGGCGACTGGCTAGTGAGCCTGACAATAATTTCCAGTGCGAACTTCAGCTGCGCATTGTGCCGTGTCCATTTCCCCAAACGGCCTTTGTGTGTGTTCTTGTGCACGTGTGGCCTCTTCATCTATTCCATTGAGTGTTAAGCTTTTATGGATGATGGGGGGGGGGGGGGGGGGGGGGGGGGTAAACCGATGGGCCATGCATTAAGCGGAGAGGCCAGCGCCCATTCTACGACCTCTCGTTATCTACCTGAAAGATGTTTAGCAGTTCAGCTTGAATTGGGGCATTAATGTTGTAGATTGTCATGTGTATCTGTTGTTGTTGTTGTTGTTATTGTCGTTATTTTTGTTGTTGTTGTTGTTCGTGGATGTTTGCTTTGCTTTGTCTGTTTTGTTGTCCTTCCACATAAAAGTGTTTCAGAGGGATCTTCACATTGTTTGACATGTTCAGTGATATCACAGTGGGGTTACTACAGGCGGAAACTGACACAGGAAAACAAGATTGGAATTACTGAGCCGCCAAACGACAGAACAAACACTTTTTTTTTTTTTACAAAACATGTACTACGCGTTTCGACCTATTGGGTCTTCTTCGGGCAGAAGAAGCAACTTTCAAAATAATGGAGAAAAAAAAAGGACGAACAAACAAGACCGAGGCGATAGGTTCATGTTTGTATGTTCTTCGCTTGTTTCTGTTGGTTTTGAACGGTGTGTATCCTGGTTCATGTTTGTATGTTCTTCGCTTGTTTCTATTGGTTTTGAACGGTGTGTATCCTGGTTCATGTTTGTATGTTCTTCGCTTGTTTCTATTGGTTTTGAACGGTGTGTATCCTGCCTGATGAAGACCCGATCGGCTGAAATGCGTTGCGTCTGTTTTGTAGTTTGTTTGTTCCTTCGTTTGACAATTCCATCTTTCCTGTTATCGTCAGTGATATGAAACGGTTATAATGCAATGGCATGTCCCCATCCACCATCTCTTTCCCCCAGGTGAACAAACAAACACACAAACAAATAAATAAACAAACACACAAACAAGTAAACAAATAAAAAACAAACAAACACACAAACACACAAACACACAAACAAATAAATAAACAAACACACAAATAAATAAACAAACAAACAAACACACAAACAAACAAACACACAAACACACACACACACAAACAAACAAACAAACAAACACACAAACAAATAAATAAACAAACAAACAAACAAACACACAAACAAACACACAAACAAATAAATAAACAAACAAACAAACAAACAAACAAACAAACAAACACACACAAACAAACAAACAAACAAACAACACACAAACAAACAAACAAACAAACAAATAAATAAACAAACAAACACACAAACAAATAAATAAACAAACAAACACACAAACAAACACACAAACAAACAAACAAACAAACAAACAAACAACACAAACAAATAAATAAACAAACAAGCAGCTAAGCAAACAAACAAAACACCTAACCAATTTTGCCTCTTAAACTTGCAATAAATGAACAGCACAGAATCGTACCAATGGGATTTCGAAGAGGAGATGTTGCTGCAGTGAAGACGAAGCGAGTGGTTATCAACAAAGACATTGAAATTATCCGCAGAACCGCTATTGATAGCCAGTGAATCAGGTAAAACTGCTCTGTGAAAGACCAACGAAACAAAATATGATACGTCAGTATTCTCGCGTCCTAAGGGACACTTAATATCCTCAGTATGTTTGCGATCTTAACGGACTAGATTTGAATCTGTGGAGTAAAGCTGTGAGTTCTCGTAAGTCCTAACTAATAGTGTTTTGAGACGAGCCTTGAATGCAAGAGGCTGTGACTTTGTCGTGTGTGTGTGTGTGTGTGTGTGTGTGTGTGTGTGTGTGTGTGTGTGTGTGTGTACCATCCAAGTGAGTTCTTCTTTCGTCAGGTATATGGTGTCCTCAGAAGGTGTCAAGTGCTGTGAAGTTCATTTGGACACTTTGAAGTCCCCGGGGCGGCATTTCGATCACATGAAGTTTTCTTATGACGATAAAAAGGAAATTTCAAGTTTGATGTCTTTCTCTTATATGGTGAGAAATTTAGGCCAGTTTGTACGATTTTTACGTGCGTATTCCCCAAAATACAAAATAAGACAGTGTGTAAGGTGGTGTCCTAACACAACACACACACTCTCTCTCTCTCTCTCTCTCTCTCTCTCTCTCTCTCTCTCTCTCTCTCTCTCTCTCTCTCTCTGTCTGTCTGTCTGTCTGTCTTCTCTCTCTCTCTCTCTCTCTCTCTCTCTCTCTCTTGGAGTGGCCTCCCTTGTTCGGCAACCGGCAAGACGTATTTCAGCCGCTCCGGTAAATTTCTACTTGTATCAACTGTATTTCGTCCAGCATGCCTGTTCAAGGTCTTCCATCCACGGTAGAAGCCACACTCAATGCTGCACTGGAAGAAATGGCATTGTCGTCATTCAAAATATAGGGTAGAGGTAAACAAACTGTCGTCGTTCTGCGGTTCACTTCGAGTACTGAGCAGCCCCCTGCCACGCAAACTCAAGGCCACAGCATGGCGTATCGTCGCAAGTGCCCGTCACAGCTGAATAGGGATAGGCACAGAGCAGAGACGTACAGAAACAATCAAAAGAAAAAGGCAAGTGAAAGTTCATGTTCTCCGTCCGGTTTATTTTTGCCGACACCTCCTAGTATATTTTACAACGTTGACAGAACCAGCGAAAGTTGTGTTCCATGTGATGAGATTTTCGAGAGTGACAACCATCTCCCTCTGTCTGTAACCCAGCCTGCAGAAGAAACACAACACAGTGACAACCATCTCCCTCTGTCTGTAACCCAGCCTGCAGAAGAAACACAACACAGTGACAACCATCTCCCTCTGTCTGTAACCCAGCCTGCAGAAGAAACACAACACAGTGACAACCATCTCCCTCTGTCTGTAACCCAGCCTGCAGAAGAAACACAACACAGTGACAACCATTTCCCTCTGTCTGTAACCCAGCCTGCAGAAGAAACACGGCACAGTGACAACCATCTCCCTCTCTCTGTAACCCAGCCTGCAGAAGAAACACAACACAGTGACAACCATCTCCTCTCTCTGTAACCCAGCCTGCAGAAGAAACACAACACAGTGACAACCATCTCCCTCTCTCTGTAACCCAGCCTGCAGAAGAAACACAACACAGTGACAACCATCTCCCTCTCTCTGTAACCCAGCCTGCAGAAGAAACACAACACAGTGACAACCATCTCCCTCTCTCTGTAACCCAGCCTGCAGAAGAAACACAACACAGTGACAACCATCTCCCTCTCTCTGTAACCCAGCCTGCAGAAGAAACACGGCACAGTGACAACCATCTCCCTCTGTCTGTAACCCAGCCTGCAGAAGAAACACAACACAGTGACAACCATCTCCCTCTGTCTGTAACCCAGCCTGCAGAAGAAACACAACACAGTGATAACCATCTCCCTCTGTCTGTAACCCAGCCTGCAGAAGAAACACAGCACAGTGACAACCGTCTCCCTCTCTCTGTAACCCAGCCTGCAGAAGAAACACGGCACAGTGACAACCATCTCCCTCTGTCTGTAACCCAGCCTGCAGAAGAAACACAACACAGTGACAACCATCTCCCTCTGTCTGTAACCCAGCCTGCAGAAGAAACACAACACAGTGACAACCATCTCCCTCTGTCTGTAACCCAGCCTGCAGAAGAAACACAGCACAGTGACAACCATCTCCCTCTGTCTGTAACCCAGCCTGCAGAAGAAACACAACACAGTGACAACCATCTCCCTCTGTCTGTAACCCAGCCTGCAGAAGAAACACAGCACAGTGACAACCGTCTCCCTCTCTCTGTAACCCAGCCTGCAGAAGAAACACGGCACAGTGACAACCATCTCCCTCTGTCTGTAACCCAGCCTGCAGAAGAAACACAACACAGTGACAACCATCTCCCTCTGTCTGTAACCCAGCCTGCAGAAGAAACACAACACAGTGACAACCATCTCCCTCTGTCTGTAACCCAGCCTGCAGAAGAAACACAACACAGTGACAAGCAAACAGAGATTGATTTGGAACCGTGCGACAAAGAATCTGTGACAGTTGCACACGATGAAGTGTCAGACATGGATTTTGGTTCACTGAAGCCAAGCGCTGATCAAGACTGTGTCGACGAATGCTGTGATGTGGTTTATGATCAGGACAGGCCTCCAGCGAATGACCAACAGAACGACCCCCCAGAGAACGTGACTCTCAGTGGCATTATGTCGTACCACAAGGAATGTTAAGAAACATGGAAAGCGTTCATTCTGTTGACAGAGAGAATGTGCAACTGACTTCCAGCGGCAATTCTGATGTGGAGGACAGAAATCTTGTTGACAGTGGATAAACTTTTTGAAAGTCTCAATGACAATCACATCTGTGTTCAATGTTTGTTAATTATTTCCGTGATTTGGTTTCCTCATCGCGATGTTATTTTCTGACATTATGGTTTGTGTGCATTTGTTGATCTTCATTTTTGAACAGTCCCTCCCCCACCGCAACCCCTGCATGAGAATGGGCTTTGGAAGCTTAACTCATTAAATCATTCGTTCGTTCTCTCTCTCTCTCTCTCTCTCTCTCTCTCTCTCTCTCTCTCTCTCTCTCTCTCTCTCTCCTGTCCTCGTCCTCCACCTCCTCCTCCACCACCACCACCACCACCACCACCTCCTCCTCCTCCTCCTCCTCCTCCTCCTCCTCCTCCTTCTTTTTTTCTCTCTCTCTCTCTCTCTGTCTCTGTCTCTGTCTCACGCCCACTTTCTCTTCTTTTCTGTGTCTGTCTCCCTCCTCCCCCCCCCCCCCCTTCTCTCTCTTTGTGTGTGTCTGTCTCTTTAAAGTTCTTGCTCCCTCGCTCTACCAATCTCAAGTTGGTAATGGGGTCAAAGAAAGTGACTAAATTATTCATCATTGTGGCCATTGCTCCTGGGAAGAGGGGGGGGGGGGGGGGGGGGGGGGGGGGGGGGGACAACCCAGATCTCTATCAAAGCCAATCCCATTACACTTTGGCTTTGGGATTTGCATCTTCCTTTGTTTGTGTGTTTGTTGACGTTTGTGCCTTTCGTTGTTTTCTTGGGTGAATTTCATTCGCTCCTTTGATTGTTTTCTTAATATTTCATTTGCTTGTGTGCGTTGCCGCGGGGATTTCTATGGCTTTGTTTACTGTTCGTTTACTCGTTTGTTTTATTGACTGGTTTGTTTTCGTTGTGTATTTCTTGCTGTTGTTGTTGCTGTTGTTGTTATTGTTGTTGTTGTTGGTTTGTTTTGAGTTGTTGTTGCTGTGCTACTTTTGTTTTGTTTTGTTTTGTTTGTTTGTTTTTTCATCCAGTCCTGTTTTTCTGGTTTGCTTTGCTTAGAGTTGTTGTTATTATTGCTGTGCTACTTTGGTTTTTTGTCCCCCCCCCCCCCATCCTTTGTTTGTTGTGGAAAGTGCTCGCCGAAGCAGCTGTGGGTATTCTTGCTCCTTGGAGTTTGTTGTTGCTGCTGTTACTGCCATCAATCATCTTGCCAAGAATGCTGCCAGAGAAGAGTTGTCTCAATCATCTATAACCTACACAGATCCAACATCCCAAAGTTCATGTTTCC
>CM031602.1:64663844-64666344 GCA_018398815.1 Conus ventricosus
TCACAACGCCAGCCCAGGACCGCTTTATACGGCTCAGACATCTCCGCAATCGCTTCCTGCCGGCCTCGTCCACTGTCCAGGCATGCGCTGGTGTCCGTCGCATCTCCGACCAGACTGTCCGGAACAGGCTGCATGCTGCTGGGCTGAGGGCTTACAGGCCCCTACGTGGCAACGTAATGACGGGGCGCCATCGACAGACCAGACTGCAATGGGCTACGCAACACAGACACTGGACACTGAGGAACCATTGGCGACACGTCTGGTTCTCGGATGAGTCACAGTTTCTGCTGCAGCGCCATGACAGGAGGCGAAGGGTTTACCGCCGGGTTAATGAACGCAACCAGCAGAACTGCGTCGACGAGGCACCTCCGCATGGTGGCGGCAATGTCATGGTATGGGGGGCCATCAGCAACACAGGCAGGAGCCAGCTGGTGCGCGTGGAAGGTCACCTGACAGCCCAGCAGTACGTCCAGGTCATTGTTCAGCCACACGTCCTGCCTCTAATGGCCACTCCCAGGGCCGTGTTCCAGCAGGACAACGCCAGGCCCCACACAGCACGCCTGACCACAGCCTTCTTTACCGCCAACAACATCAACACCCTGGCCTGGCCCTCTGTTTCCCCGGATTTGAATCCTATTGAGCACGTTTGGGACGTTTTGGACAGACGCCTGAGAAGGAGGGCCAACGCCCCAGCGACTCCAAATGAACTGTTCCGGGCATTGCAGGCCGAGTGGGCGGCCAGCCCACAGCAGACAATCAGGAACATTATTGCTTCATTGCCCCGCAGATGCCAGGCTACCATTGCAGCCAGAGGGGGTCACACCCGTTACTGACTTTGGAAGCGGCCTGGCGATTTCCCTGAGGGTCTGGGGCTGGTTCTTTACCACAGCATTACAGGGGAGACTTCTGTCCTACTGATGACCTGTTTTTGTCATTTTCACATTAAACGTGTTGTCACACTGAGCTTCAATAAATTGTGTTTCAAATCGGCAGCTTGGCATTTTGCGTTTCTTTTTTTGAACAGTATAGAATAACATTTTTAAAAGTCAAATGCACGCTAAAGGTAACAGGATAATAACATTTAAACGTGAAAATAGAATTATTAAAGTGTGTGTGTGTGTGTGTGTGTGTGTGTGTGTGTGTGTGTGGTGTGTGTGTGTGTGTGTGTGTGTGTACTTGCGTGCGTGCGTGTGTGTATGAGTGTGTGTATATGCGGGACTGCGCGGGTTTGTCTGCCGCATACACGCGCGCATGTGTGTGTGCGCGCGCGTGCGTAATTGCGTGCCTAGGTGCCCGTGTGTGTGTGTGTGTGTGTGTGTGTGTGTGTGTGTGTGTGTGTGTGTGTGTGTGTGTGTGTGTGTGTGTGTTTGTGTGTGTGTGTGAATGAGAGACGTAGAGTTTGTGATTTGGAGTTTGTTTTGGCTGGATTGTTGGAGAAGGGAGGGGGTATGATCGGGGATCAGAAGTAGATGGATTGATAATCTCTGTCTGTCTGTCTGTCTGTCTGTCTGTCTGTCTGTCTGTCTCTCTCTCTCTCTCTCTCTCTCTCTCTCTCTCTCTCTCTCTCTCTCTCTCTCTCTCTCTCTCTCCTTCTCTCTCTGACAGTTTAGCCTTTGGTACGGTAGACATTTGAACCTTGCAGAGACAACATTCAGACTTGGTATATAAGTTTGCAGTGACGAATCGTTTTCGGTAAAGAACTGAAAATGGTAATGATATGCAATGTGCTCTATGCGACCAGCCACAGGCGAGTGAATTTCATTTTGTTCCTTGTCGCTCTTCTTTCATGAATAATCAGGATGAATTCGTTAAGCCGAAATACCGTAGACAGGCAGTCTTCCACGTGTGAGGTAGAACTTCTCATTGTCACCAGCCTCTGCTGAATAATTATGATAAAATGTATGATGGTTTACCGTCTTTCTTTCTTTTCTTTTCTTTCTTTCTTTCTTTTTTCCCCCTGTCCTTTCTTTCTTTCTTTGTCTCAGTCTTTTTGTGTGCGTTTTAACTAGAGAAACAGTTGTAACATTATCAACATGTTCGTATTGATCTTCATCATTTTTACATATATACTGACTTCCATAAAAAACGCGAAAACAAAACAAGCTGAAGGTTGGGGGTGAATTTTATTGGTCACAATTGTACAGAGTGGAAGCGAGAATTCAACGTGATTTGATTCATTACACCGGTAATGTGTGAAAATGTCTCAGCAATATGTCTTTTGTGTGGAAAATCCAAGGTCACGTGACAAACCAGCTTGAAGTCCTAATACCGTTTGTGGCCACCATTTGCGTTGACAACTGCTTGACACCTGCGGCTCATTGAGTGGACCAGGTGGTTGATGCGTCCCCTTGGCACACCAGCCCACACATGGACGATGGCCTGGTGAAGTTGAGCCGCTGTTGCTGGTCGTGGACGCAGGAGGTCCAACCGTCTGCCAAGTTCATCCCAAAAATGTTCTATTGGGTTTAAATCGGGACTGAGGGCTGGCCAGGGCAGCACA
>CM031602.1:64671344-64673844 GCA_018398815.1 Conus ventricosus
AAAAGACACGCCAGCTGAAACGGTGATCAGACATCAGCGAAGTGAAGCCAAACTTCAGAGCACATATAAACCACCAGCAAACAAGCCACACGAGACAGTCAGGAAAACCACAGAGGCAGAGCGAGCAGGGAAACTACCGTTGGCTTTTAGCTAGTTGGAAGAGCCGTTGTGTACTTTGAAGGGGGTGTTTTTCTTTGAACTCTTCCTGGTGGCCTGACTGGCTCTGTGTCTTGTCTCCTTGTCACGGCTTGACTGTCAGTTCACCCACACTTCACAACTGAGATTTTCGGACTGTAAATGTTGAAGCACACACACACACACACACACGATGGTTCAGACAGGGGCTAAGGCTGCGTTCAGGTGGTAGACCGCCCTCACTGAACTGCGAACAGCAAGAGGCTGGCATACGTGTTAACCTGAGCGGACAGCCCTGTCGATTGAACAGTTCTTTCGTACAGATGCAGTTAGTTGTCTTGGCATCCAGTTGGGACTCAAACAATGGCGAACAATGATAACATGAAGCAAGATACTTGTCCTCTACCCTTTACATCTTTGAGGACACACAACGGCAGTCCACTAGGACGTGGGGAATCATGGACGGGACAAGCAAAAGACAGCTTACAGGTCAAAGCTATCTGAGAATCGGACAATACCCTGACTTACTTTCAACATCCCTGTCCAATTGCTGTAACACCGGCGGCGCTTGGAAGACATTGTAGAGAATGGCCAGAGAGGGAAAAAACAGAAGTCCAATTGAAAATGGGAGAAGATTGACAACACAGAAGACAACACAATGCACACTAACAATCCAGAAAAAACACACAAACATACTGCATGTATACACCTTCGGAACTACCAGTGCGACAGTGAAGGTAAGAGCAGTAACACAAGCACTCCACTGTCTACATCCCTGGAAAAACTAAAAAAAAACCTAACAAGCCAGGGCTACTAACTGACTGGATGTTAAAGTTAGGTAATGTAGCTTATAGCCCAGCCGACCGCAAAGGGCCATGTCATGGCTGTCGCCGCTTTAAAGTCAACTCACAAGTCATTAGGAAAAAAAACCTCATTCACACAACCCTTTAAAACATACCATCTAAAGACACGCGGGAAATTTTGTCGAAACTCTTTCTCTAAAATCTTAGATCAGATGAAAAATGTTGATTTCTTTCAGAGATTCAAACCTCACGTGAGGTAGGACATCTCTGAACAGGATTTTTTTTTCTTTTTGGATAAACCGTCTTAAAAAAAAAGGGCACAGTGGGATGAGAAGTCCAGACTGGAATGAAACAACAAGCAGCATTCAGCTAGTAAAGGTCAGATGGATACACTGCCCGGGCCATGCAGGTTTCAGGGGAAATCACTCTCATGAAATACAACCATGCCGAACAGATGATGTCTGGGCCAGTCAGACCTCAGAGGAAACAGAATCATCTCAAAAAGCAGATGAAGGCCCCCAAACCATGATGCTTCCAACAGAACTCAATATCAAGAGAGGAAGTGGCTTCACATTGAGCTAAAAGTAACGTACAAGAGCACCCCCTCCCCCTGGGGGAAATCGACACTGTTTCAAGACCTACGCTGCAAAAACTTCTGGAAAAGACAGCAGGTCCAAACTGGGCGTTTTCAGCAGCAGATGCAAAAGTATAACTGAACGTCAAGGTCATCTGAGACTATAGACACTGAAACTCGAAGGATTCCAGCTTCATGTATGGGAAGTGCATTTGCTCACGCGCGCGGACCGGACCGGACAGGACAGGACAAGATTAGATTAGATTAGATTAGATAGATAGATAGATAGATAGATAGATAGATAGATAGATAGATAGATAGATAGATAGATAGATAGATAGATCGATCGATAGATAGGACAGGATAGATCGATAGATCGATAGATAGGACAGATCGATAGATAGGACAGGACAGGACCGGTCCGGTCCGGTCCGGTCCGGTCCGGTCCAGTCCTGTCCTGTCCTGTCCTGTCCTGTCTTATCTTATCTTATCTTATCTATCTATCTATCTATCTAAGGAAACACTGATTCCATGGCTGGAAGAATATTACTACCATCCAGTTTTTCGCAACGTGCACCTTGGCGGCTTCTTCAAAGCATACCCCCCTCCCCCACCCCCCACCCCAACTCAACAGAAAGTAGACATCCACTCAACAAAGAACACGTGAAGAGACGAAGGAACAGAAACACCACCAGACTAGACCAGAAGAAGCAGACGCTGAAAGAGTTGACGAAATAACTGAATTCCGCCCATGACTGCAAACCTCACTTTGTGAGAAGACTCACCCACCACAACCATACAGACCTTCAGAGCTCCAGACGACCCATCACCCTTCCCCGGGAGAAAACCAAGTCGGTCTTCAGCAGGACAATCCAATCAGACTGGGAACCTTCCCCTAAAAACGACGCCACTACAGCCCCCCCCCCCCTCCCCCCCCCCCTCCACCACCACCACCCAAAGAAGGAAGCCATCAACCTCATTGTCATTC
>CM031602.1:64683844-64691344 GCA_018398815.1 Conus ventricosus
CTTATGTCCTTCAAGTACATTAGATTAAAAAACATACAATCGAGAAACATCAGCTTCAGCCCTTGAGCCTTAAAAAAACCAACAACAACAACAACAACAACAACAACAACAAAAACAACACCAACAACAGAAATAGAGCAAATCTTTCAGTTCTGTCCATGCTTCTCAAACGATTAATTCTTCATCAGCCTCCTGTCATCTACCCACTCAGATGCTTCTTAGTCTTCTTCAGTCTGTTGTTTGGCAGGTGACAACATAGTTCTTAGTCTTCTTCAGTCTGTTGTGTGGCAGGTGACAACATAGTTCTTAGTCTTCTTCAGTCTGTTGTCTGGCAGGTGACAACATAGTTCTTAGTCTTCTTCAGTCTGTTGTTTGGCAGGTGACAACATAGTTCTTAGTCTTCTTCAGTCTGTTGTGTGGCAGGTGACAACATAGTTCTTAGTCTTCTTCAGTCTGTTGTCTGGCAGGTGACAACACAGTTCTTAGTGTTTTTCAGTCTGTTGTGTGGCAGGTGACAACATAGTTGTTAGTGTTCTTTAGTCTGTTGTCTGGCAGGTGACAACATAGTTCTTAGAGTTCTTTAATCTGTTGTGTGGCAGGAGACAACATAGCTCTTAGTGGTCTTCAATCTGTTGTCTGGCAGGTGACAACATAGTTCTTAGTCTTCTTCAATCCATTGTCTGGCAGGTGACAACATAGTTCTTAGTCTTCTTCAATCTGTTGTGTGGCAGCAGACAACATAGTTGTTAGTGTTCTTCAATCTGTTGTGTGGCAGGAGACAACATAGTTGTTAGTCTTCTTCAATCTGTTGTGTGGCAGGAGACAACATAGCTCTTAGTGTTCTTCAATCTGTTATGTGGCAGGTGACAACATAGCTCTTAGTGTTCTTCAATCTGTTGTGTGGCAGTTGACAACATAGTTGTTAGTGTTCTTCAATCTGTTGTGTGGCAGGAGACAACATAGTTCTTAGTCTTCTTCAGTCTGTTGTGTGGCAGGAGACAACATAGTTGTTAGTGTTCTTCAATCTGCTGTGTGGCAGGTGACAACATAGTTGTTAGTGTTCTTCAATCTGTTGTGTGGCGCAGGAGACAACATAGTTGTTAGTGTTCTTCAATCTGTTGTGTGGCAGGAGACAACATAGCTCTTAGTGTTCTTCAATCTGTTGTGTGGCAGGAGACAACATAGTTGTTAGTGTTCTTCAGTCTGTTGTGTGGCAGGAGACAACATAGTTGTTAGTGTTTTTCAGTCTGTTGTGTGGCAGGAGACAACATAGTTGTTAGTGTTCTTCAATCTGTTGTGTGGCAGGAGACAACATAGCTCTTAGTGTTCTTCAATCTGTTGTGTGGCAGGAGACAACATAGTTGTTAGTGTTCTTCAGTCTGTTGTGTGGCAGGAGACAACATAGTTGTTAGTGTTTTTCAGTCTGTTGTGTGGCAGGAGACAACATAGTTGTTAGTGTTCTTCAATCTGTTGTGTGGCAGGAGACAACATAGCTCTTAGTGTTCTTCAATCTGTTGTGTGGCAGGAGAGAACATAGTTGTTAGTGTTCTTCAATCTGTTGTGTGGCAGGAGACAACATAGTTGTTAGTGTTCTTCAATCTGTTGTGTGGCAGGAGACAACATAGTTCTTAGTCTTCTTCAATCTGTTGTGTGGCAGGTGACAACATAGCTCTTAGTGTTCTTCAATCTGTTGTGTGGCAGGTGACAACATAGTTCTTAGTGTTCTGCGATCTGTTGTGTGGCAGGACACAACATAGTTCTTAGTGTTCTTCAATCTGTTGTGTGGCAGGTGACAACATAGTTCTTAGTGTTCTTCAATCTGTTGTGTGGCAGGTGACAACATAGTTCTTAGTGTTCTTCAATCTGTTGTGTGGCAGGTGACAACATAGCTCTTAGTGTTCTTCAATCTGTTGTGTGGCAGGTGACAACATAGCTCTTAGTGTTCTTCAATCTGTTGTGTGGCAGGTGACAACATAGTTCTTAGTGTTCTGCGATCTGTTGTGTGGCAGGACACAACATAGTTCTTAGTGTTCTTCACTGTTTATAGTCTGCACAGCTCCTCATGATTTTCATTGACTGACTCTCTGTCCATCATAAATCGAACATTCAGATCATGACCTGCAAGAGAGAAGTTCTGGCTCTGCTCTAAACCATCGGCCATCTCGCTCACTCTCTGTTAACTGTATTTCCGATGAAAAAATCATGGATTTCGAGCGAACACCTGAAAACTCATTGATAATAAAAAAGAAACTCTGTGATTCTTCTCAGTGTTTTTTTTTCTTGCTGCTTTATTTCATTCCTTTATCAGAAATATTGCCATCATGTTCTTTGATCATATGTGGCCTTTGTTCTCTTGAGCCATATGTTAATGAATCAATATATCATTAAAACAAAAACAAAACAAAACAAAAACATATCAGGTTTCTCTTGCTGCGTGTATTGAACTCACACGTCAATACCTCACACGTGACGCAACCAAAGCATGCCTTCTGTATAAATCAAACCACGGGAACATCAATTTTGCAGGCTACCCCCCCCCCCCCCCCCCCCTCTCCAAATCAGGAATCTTTGTGACATGAGCTCAATTATGCTGTCTCGCTCATCTTTGAAGAAAGTACATTTTTGCACTGGACATCTCTCTTCAAAGAACTTCACTTGGTTTCTGCAGGAGAAAAATCACTAACCAAAGCGTCATGTGTTTTCTTTTCCAGAACTTTTGGAACTGCTCCTACATACGTTACGGAACTTTTCAACAATGAAGCCACCTAAAGGCTATTCTGCTACAGTTCTTAAAGATGGAATTTTCAGATCCCGTCATGTCAATAGTTAAAAGTGCGGTAGAAGTCTTTTGTTTGTTTGTTTTTGTTTCTAAATACCATGGGGCTCATTGTCTTATTCCTGTCAGACAAAGGCTTAACAACAAATATCACTGCATGTCTCTTCATGAAATCTTTTACCTAACTCGCTTCGTTCTTCCATATTTCTGCGTTTTCTGAACCTGCACGTGTGAGCGTATGAGCACATGCGTATGTGATTATGTATGTATGTATGTGTGTGTGTGTGTGTGTGTGTGGTGTGTGTGTGTGTGTGTGTGTGTGTTGTGTGTGTGTGTGTGTGTGTGTGAATTAATACGAATACGAATACAGATATTTTTATTGAGGGTAAAATGGATAAGCTTACAGCTTTTTTACACCATGTCCTTAAGAACAACAACAGTAACAAACAATATCAAAAAGAACATATAAATGATACACGAAAAGGAAACAATGAACAAGCTTATAACGATGAAACATGATTAACATAAATATTACCTAGTTAACAAGGGCTAGGTCACAATTTAGGAACAATGTACATTCGGAAAAAAGAAGAAAACGAAAAGAAGCATGCGCGCACGCGCACGGGCTCACACACACACACACACACACACACACACACACATACACACACACACACACACACACACACACACACAAAACACACACACACACACACACACACACACACACACACACACACACACACTCACAAACACACACACACACACACACACACACACACACACACACACACACACACACACACACACACACACACACGCGCGCGCGCGCGCGCGCGCACATCCACACTCACTCTCGCACACGCACGCACACACACACACACACACACACACACACACACACACACACACACACACACACACACACACACACACACACACACGCATACACACGCATACACACACTCTCTCTCTCACACACACACACACACACACACACACACACACACACACACACACACACTCACAAACGCACGCACACACACACACACACACACACACACACCACACACACACACACACACACACACACACACACACACACACACACACACACACGTACACACACACACACACACACACACACACACACACACACACACACACACACACACAACATACGTACACATACACACACATACACACAATGCGCGCGCGCACACACATACACACACACACACACGCACGCACGCACGCACGCACACACACGCGCGCGCACAAGCGTGTGCATGCATTTCCGCATACATAATCACTTCAAATGCTCGCCTCCTCCACACAAACACCATCGTATACCACCAAACATTTACAGTACAAGTACATCATCAATTCAAATCACATGAATATGCATAAGAGGACCCATGAAGTTGAGGTTGTGCATTATGTTACTCAACATGTTTAGCCTTAACACTGTTCTATCAAATGTGCGTGGTATTGCAGCAGAATAGAGTTTAATGTGGAGCTGGTTCTATTCGGAAATGATGAGCATACAAAAACAGATGAAGTTTTTGAACACATTATCTTATGGGCTAAACATTATATATATAGATGCAGAATAAACAAAATATAACCTACTGTCAAACATTTCTTGAGAGAACTTAATAGTATATATAGGGTTGAAAAATATATGCATTATTCAGAAATGAAATACATGGAATTTGATAGAAAATGGTACCCTTATGAAAACTAACTGTTATGTCTATTGGAATGAGTTAGACGAGGAGGGAAAAAGAAAAAGAACGAGCAAAAAGTAGTCGAGGGTAAAAAGTAGCTAATGAAATTTATGAAAATAGGTGTATACATGTGAAAACATTCTGACTAACCACTTTACCCTATTTGGACAGGCATATTGGACGTATTCATTCCTCGGGTGCCTCGTGAACGAGAAAGAGTTAAGGTTGTACGTTTGTGATCTTTTTCTTTTCTTTTATTCTTCGTTGATTTTTGAATGGACTATTTGATTTATTTTCATGTGATTATGCCTTTTTTCCTTTTTAGCCCTATTCCCTCCCTTGATTTAGTGTACCCATTTGTATGATGTTTATTGTATGTTATGTTGATTATCCGTTTTGTTATTAATGTTGGAAAATCATTAAAAAAAAAATGTGCGTGGTATGCCTTCCTAAATGACAAAACGCTTGATTTGCATTTAATGTGGTCGTGTATATTATTCCATAATTTGCTTCGGAATAAATGAGAGAAGACATAAAAAGATTAGTTCTTGGGGGGGGAATGCGGATATTACGTTTGTTACAAACATTAATAATGGGAAATTTGTTGTTGAGATAAGCAGGCGTTAAATTGTTCACAATTTTAAACATGAATACAGCTTTGTTGTAACGACATTTAAGACTGAAGGGTAGAATATCTAAAAGTGAGAGAGAGAGAGAGAGAGAGAGAGAGAGAGAGAGAGAGAGAGAGAGAGAGAGAGAGACAGACAGACAGACAGAGAAACAGACAGACAGACAGACAGGCAGGCAGGCAGGCAGGCAGGCAGGCAGGCAGGCAGGCAGGCAGGCAGGCAGGCAGGCAGGCAGGCAAGGCAGGCAGACAGACACACAGCCAGGTAGGCAGGTAGGCAGACAGAACAAGACAAGAAGAAACCCACAAAGATTTTAAGGTACAGAAAACCTACCAGACAAAGAACAGACGCTGACAGACGAAACAACTGACTTCCCTGTATGGCTGCAAACCTCACTTGAGTCAGTGGCCACCAGCCCCAGGAACCCTCAGCGCCAGACAACGCCCCTCTATGACCTTCCTCAGGGAATCCACATCCATCGTCTGAACAACGCCCATCCAATCACGTTGGAGGCCACTCTGAACACGACGTCACTATATTCCGCTCTTTCCACCCCCACATCCCCCCATCCCCCCCCCCCCCCCCCCCCCCCCCCACTAAAGAAGAAAGTCAACAACCCCATTGTCATTCTGAACAGGCCAGCCAAGTGAGAAGATAATTCCTGGGTCTGGGCAGAGCAAAGTCATTGACAATCGCTGACTGTGTGTCAAGTAAGCAGAGAGTCCTGTTTTCAATCAGGGTTGAGTCTGTCTCAAATTCTGCTCGTACTTACACTGGGAATGGCTTCAAATTGCTAGCTTGCTTGTTTGTTGTTAATGCTGATGTTTTGTTATTGTTGTTTTTATTGTTATTATCATCATCAATTGTGTTGTCGTTGTGTCGTTATTATCATCATTAATGTTGTCGTTGTTTGTGTTTGTTTAGTGTAGGATGACATATTTCAGAGAGAGAGAGAGAGAGAGAGAGAGAGAGAGAGAGAGAGAGAGAGAGAAGAGAGAGAGACAGAGACAGAGACAGAGAGAGACAGAGAGAGCATGACAAGAAGAAACCCACGAAGATTTTAGTGAATACAAATCCTAACAGACAAAGAACAGACGCTGACAGACGAAACAACTGACTTCCCTGTATGGCTGCAAACCTCACTTGAGTCAGTGGCCACCAGCCCCAGGAACCCTCAGCGCCAGACAACGCCCCTCTATGACCTTCCTCAGGGAATCCACATCCATCGTCTGAACAACGCCCATCCAATCACGTTGGAGGCCACTCTGAACACGACGTCACTATATTCCGCTCTTTCCACCCCCCACCCCCACCCCGCTATCTCTCCCCCCCCCCCCCCCCCCCCCCCCAACTAAAGAAGAAAGTCAACAACCTCATTGTCATTCTGAACAGGCCAGCCAAGTGGAAGATAATTCCTGGGTCTGGGCAGAGCAAAGTCATTGACAATCGCTGACGCTTGTGTCGAGTAAGCAGGAGTCTCTGTTTTCAATCACGGTTGATTGTGTGTTGGTTTTGCACGTGCTTACATCAGGGATGGCTTGAAGCTGCTAACTTGCTTGCTGTCTTGTTGCTACTGATGATGATGTTTGTTGTTTCAACGCCCACCTTGCGCCGAATTTGACAAGATAATGATTGCTCGTTCTTCAGTGTCGTTGTCCTGTGTGTTGTTTGTCTTGCCTGACGAAGACCTGAGAGGTCGAAACGCGTCGTTTTTTTTGTCATGTAGTTCTTTTGTCCATGTCATCTGGCGCCGTTCTTTCAAATACCTTAAAATCTGTTTTTGTTGTTGTTGTAAAATATCCCTCTTGTTAAATCTTCAGCTACATGAACTACCCTCCCCCCCCCCCCTCACTCTCATCTCCCTCTCTCTCTGTCTCTTTCACTCTCTCATCACGTTTCTAGCAGATGTCATCAATCATTCCTAGGATGCGTGACATTGTTGCCATTAAATCATAAGTGCTGGTGTTGCACTTTGTGAGGATAACGTCAGCACCTGAAACAAGAAAAACATCAAAGTCGCGCAGAAGCTAAGAAAGGGACAGAAAATAAAAGAAAAAGTCTGAATGGTAAACTGCGGAAGGTCTCACACACACACACACACACACACACACACACACACACACACACACACACACACACACACACACACACACACACACACACACACACACGCACACACATACACACACACAGAGAGAGAGAGAGAGAGAGAGAGAGAGACAGACAGACAGACAGACAGACAGACAGACAGACAGACAGACAGACAGTGAGACAGACAGACGGACGGACGGACGGACGGACAGACAGACACACAAAGACGAAATTAAGCGAAACGGACATTTATTAAGTATATGCCACTGACCAT
>CM031602.1:64696344-64698844 GCA_018398815.1 Conus ventricosus
TAACCCATTGTTGTACAAAGTATTGTCCTAATCCATTGTTATACAAAGGTTGATAGAAACAGGATATGGGATCGGGAGAGGACTCTTTCGTTAGTATTGTATCTAATGTTATCTTTCCTCTCACGGAAACCTTTACGCCTCACCATTGTATTATGTGTGCTAGTGTAACATTGCATCAGCACTTCAAACAAAATGTACGTAAACGAAGGATGGCAGCAAAAACACGAATGACGAAGAAATAGAGAGTCAGGAAAGTGAAGAGAGAGAGAGAGAGAGAGAGAGAGAGAGAGAGAGAGAGAGGAGAGAGAGAGTAACGACAGAAAAACCTGAAGGCAGACACACACACACACACACACGCACGCACGCACGCACGCACGCACGCACGCACAACACAACACACACACAACACACACACACACACACACACACACACACACACACACACACACACACACACACACACACACACACACACACACACACACACACAGAGTAACCGAAAACCTGAAAGAAGAGAGAGAGAGAGAGAGAGAGAGAGAGAGAGAGAGAGAGAGAGAGAGAGAGAGAGAGAGAGAGACGAGAAGACAAGAAGAAATACAAAGCCTTCCAAAAAAGAAAAAGAATCGGACCAGAAAAAAAACACAGACCTTGATAGAGGACATAGCTTCACTCTCTCTCTCCTCTCTCTCTCTCCTCTCTCTCTCCTCTCTCTCTCTCTCTCTCTCTCTCTCTCTCTCTCTCTCTCTCCTCTCTCTCCACAACTGACAACGTATCTCCAACCACAAGCCCAGGAAGCCTTCAGTACAGACCAGGACTCTCCTGGACCTTCCCCAAGGAATGCCAATCCATCTTCACAAAGACTCCACTCCAATCAGGTTGGGAGACGGTTCTGAAAACGACGTCACAACACCCCCCCCCCCCTCCCCCCGCCACCCCCTACCCCCCGCAAAGTAGGAAGCAAGTCCCCAACAAACCTCATCGCCATTCTGCTCGGGCCAATCAAGTGGCAAGACTCTCGTGAGATCTCAGCAACTCAAGGTCATTGGGGCAAAAAAAAAAACAAAAAAAAAAAAGCAAACTAGCTGACGCTGCGTAAGAAAACGAGAGCCATAGGTTGGAATCCTGGCCGATTTCTTCTCTCTCTCCGGTCTGCGTGCAATGTCATTAGGAATTCCTGAGGGGAAAGTGCGTAGAAATTGCATGTTCGGGTTTTGTTTGTTTATGGGTTGTTGTTGTTGTTGTTGTTGTTGTTGTTGTTGTTTTTCTCACTTTACGTTTGCTTCTTTCCAGAGACAATTGAACTAGATCCTTCACAAGTAAAGCTGCGCTCATATATGTGGAGGAAATGAAGGTAGGGAGCATTCTTACGTTGTCTTTCCGTGTTCAGTCCTTTTTCAAAGCTGTCGAGGCTCTCAGGCTCTCAACAACAACAACAAACACAACTAAATGAACGGTCGTGTGAAACTCAGGATGTCGGAGCAACACAGTTCATGAGGAAGTGTAGCACGTTAAGGGAACAAAAATCTCTTTACAATTTCAGCACATTGTCCATTACTTTGTCCCTCACATTCTTCGTCCTCTTCACTTGTCTCTCTTTCTCTACATTGTCTCTTTGTTTCTGTCTGTCAGCCTGTGTGTATAACTGTCTATATGTCTGTCTATCTCCGTCTTTCAGTCTCTCTGTCTCTTTCTGTCTCTGTCTCTCTCCTCTCAGTCTTTGTTTCTGTCCATGTCTCTCTCCCTGTCCGTCTCCTCTGGCTGATTCTGTCTTTGACTGTCTGTCTGCTTCTCTCTCTCTCTCTCTCTCTCTCTCTCTCTCTCTCTCCTCTCTCTCTCTCTCTCTCTCTCTCTCCTCTCTCTCTCTCTCTCTCTTCTTTGTCTTTCTATCTCTCTCTCTCTCTGTCTCTCTCTCTGTCTGTCTATCTGTCTCTCTCTCTCTCTCTCTCTCTCTCTCTCTCTCCTCTCTCTCTCTCTCTCTCTCTCTCTCTTCAAATTCTAAAAGTAAGACGCTTTTAATCCTAATAATGGTGCAATTTGTTTGAGAATGTGCACATTATAAATAAGCAATTTTTTGATCGTTTGAAATAAACGTCTTTTATCATTATTATTTAAAGCTTAATACTGATGAAAATAGAGAGAACAAAGAAATTGTCCCAATTCAATGTGAATGAAATGTTAATGAAAGCAGGAAGTAGGAAGCGGAAGGAGATGATTTCATCACCATCATGTATCCCCCACCCACCCACCCACAACATGCATGACCTGTCGTCAGTTAATTACGTGTCATACATGTCACGCTTTCTGCTAATGACGTCAGAAAACAAGTAGTACCTCGAAGATGCACACAAGGAAAAACAATCAAAAGACAGAGAGTATGAGAAGTGACATAGGAAACAGAAGTGGGCGATACAGGTAAAATGGAGAGACGGTGAATGAAACAAAGCGGCCAGAGAAACAGAGGTAATCAGAAAGGGGGAGGGAAAGAATGAAAGCAAAAGGT
>CM031602.1:64703844-64708844 GCA_018398815.1 Conus ventricosus
CAAAACACCCTCTAGAATATTGAAATGTAAACTGAGGATAAGAAGAATAAATTAGAAAATGGAAGAGAGAGAGAGAGAGAGAGAGAGAGAGAGAGAGAGAGAGAGAGAGAGAGAGACAGACAGAGAGAGACCGAGAGAGAGAGAGAGAGAGAGACCGAGGGGAGAGAGAGAGAGAGAGAGAGAGAGAGAGAGAGAGAGAGAGAGAGAGAGAGAGAGACGAAGACGGACAGGCAGACGGACAGTTAGCCAGCCAGCCAGCCAGACATACAAACAGGCAAGCCAGTCAGTCAGACAGCGAGAAGCAGCAGGAAGACAGACAGAAGCAATGAGACACACACAAAGACAGGCACACAACATTGAAGAATTGAGAAAGCAGGGGAGCCTGTCTAACTAGGAACCGAAACCGAAACACGAAGCCACAGAATTCCATCCATGACTGCAAAACTTACATGTGTCCCCAAGAATCATCAAAACCAGACGATGGACCTCCCCCCCCCCCCCCCCCCCCTCACACACACACACACACCACACACACACACACACACACACACACACACACACACACACACACACACACACACACACACATCCTCCTCCTCCTGACCTTCCCCAAGGATTCCAAATCAGTCTTCAGAAGGAACTCAATGAAGTCAAGTCGGAGACCTTTCTGAAAACGACCTCGATACAGCCCGCCTAACAAAGGAAGCTACGAACCTCTTGTCATCATGAACAGCCAACCAAAAAAAATGACAAGACTGTCTCCCGATCTCAGCAACCTAAACGTTCAGAAACAAACTGCTGTCTCGATATAAGAAAGTGGATGCCAAAGTTGAACATAATCGTTGATACCGTCTCAGTTAGGAACCTAACAACAATATGGAGAGGGTGGCATGAAGAAGGTGAATGAAAATGGCGTATTTTTTTCCCCCCTTATTGTTTTTAGTGGTGGCAGTTTCTCCCGTTTCAAACTTTTGTTCTTTTGCAGGTGGAACTGAACTGGGTCTTTTACAAATGATGCCGTGCTCTCATACTGAGGAAATAAAGCTAGCTGTAAATTCCTTCCTTGTCTTTCCCCTGCCCAGTGTTCTTGAACTGTGGTCAGAGCTCTGTGATCAGAGTGAAAACTGAATGGATGCGTGAAAGCCAATAAGCGAGTGCGGCAGAATTGACTGTGGATGTATATCGGTCATTATTTGATTGTTTGTTTTTATCTACTTCGAACATTAATAGTCAAGAATGTAATGTTATTGAAAGTCGGAGACATGATGAAACTGTTTTCATCACAGTGACATCCAATGTCATGAGCGTTTCCAGGGCAGGCGCTAGATGTGTCCGTTTAACTGTGTCTGCTGGTGTGAGCCTTTGTGCCAGTGATGCCCCAAGTACAAACAAGAACTTAAATAAAGTTCTCCTACGAGATAGAAATAAAGAAATAAAAACATGAAATAACATAACGGGACATGATATGACATGACATGATATGATGTGACAAAACTGACATAAGATCAAAAATATGTGTGAAAATCAAAACAGGAAGCACGAGAAGAAGGAGAAAGTTGAAATGGAGAGAAAGAAAGAAGGGAAGGGGACAGGGGTTTTATGTGGCAGATAGACAAGCAGAGAAGAGAGAGGGGGGGGGGGGGGGCGAACTTACAAAATGTGATTTTCCAGAACCTAAAAACGTAGAGAAGAAAAGCATGCCATACTAGAAATAGCCACTAAAAGACCAAATAACTGAATTTCTCCTATAACTGCCACTGAGTCCTCAGCCGTAAATCCCAGAATTCCTCAGCACCATACGATGACCCTCCATGACCTTTGTCGAGGAATGCAAATCAATGGGAAAGACTGATCGAATTAAGCCGCGGTCCGTTCAGAAAATGACGTCACTTGCGTCCGTCCCAAAGAAGGGAAGCCGACAACCTCATTGTCATTCTACACAGGCTGAACCAGTGGCCAGTCTGACCGGATCTCTACAGACCAAAGGCGACAACGTCATTGTCATTCTACACAGGCTGAAACAGTGGCCAGAGTCTCACCAGAGTCTCTGGCCAGAGTCTGACCGGATCTCTACAGACCAAATCCGACAACGTCATTGTCATTCTACACAGGCTGAACCAGTGGCCAGAGTCTCACCGGATCTCTACAGACCAAAGCCGACAACGTCATTGTCATTCTACACAGGCTGAAACAGTGGCCAGAGTCTTACCGGATCTCTACAGACCAAAGCCGTTGGAAACGGCTGACACGGGGTAAGAAATAAAGAGCCACAGTTCTGAATCGTGGATGATTCTGTCACTCCTCCGCAGGTCAAGAATGATATAAGGGTCACTTTGGGTGAAAGCGCATCGACATTTCTTTTTGCTGTGTTAGTGTTTTACCTTTGAATTTGTGTCATTTTCAGGAGGAACCGACCAAAGACTCTGCTGTGACTGAGAAGAATCGAACCTTGTTCTTTGATACTTCAGTGAGCTGGACGCTCAGTCAAGGTAAGTCCATACAGTTTGGTCATGATGGTCTTGATGTCTAGTTGAATCGACCTGGACAGACAACAGATCAGCACAGGAAACAAGTTCAAAGGCCTTAATTACAATTAAGTTTAAGAAATACGAGGCAGAACAGCGAATCACTAATGATGTACTGGACTATACAGTCCAAGAATTATGACGTAGCGCGGCCAATCGAAACGTATGGAATCTTCCAGAAGGATCGAGCATCTAACAGCCAACCAAAACACTCCGAACATTAAGAAACAATTTATGGAAGCTTCTGGAACTTTCCGTCTTATTTGAGCACTTAAAAAAAGACACCTCCAGAAACAACACGCAGTGTGTGCTTTGTCGTTCGATAAACGAACGTCACATAAAAGGTGAACACGTTCAAAGCAGAAGCCAGGACATAGAGATACGAATCGACCGAAGGTAATCACAGTGAGTAATGTCAAACTGCTGGTACCAGTCCCTTGCTGGTGATTCTGTGTGCACATACTGAGAAAAAGAAAACAGAAGCATACTTACGTTGCTTCTGCTTGTTTGGTTGTAGTCAAAGCTCCGAGTCACACCAACACAAATTGTTCTTATGTGTGAAAATCAGGATTTCAGTACAGAAAAACAATTAGAATGTTACAAATGTTGAAAACCCCCTCATTCCCAAACTTTACCACTGCGATCCTTCTCCTCTCTTTGTCGCTGTCTGCCTGTTTGTTTGTCTGTGTGTCTGTCTGTGTGTCTGTCTGTCTGTCTCTGTCTCTCTCTCTCTCTCCCTCTCTCTCTCTCTTCCTCTCTCTCTCTCTCTCTCTCTTTCTCTGTCTCTGTTTGCCTGATTGTCTGTCTGTCTCTGTCTCTCACTGTCTCTGTCTGTCTCTCTCTGTTTCTCTCTCTCAAGTCATGAATGAAAATGAAATCCTTTCATTCTTAAGAAAGCGTGGCAGTGTAGACTGTCGTACACGTGTACACATTACACATCAATTTCTGTTTTTCGTGACATGCAATTTTCACTACGTAAAATAGTTGATTTAACGCAGTACACATGACGAATCGATGGCATTTTTGCGAGCATCATTTTGATATCATGTAAATGATTCGATTTAATTTTTAATCAGCTCTGAAGTTTAATTCTGATGAATATAAAATTCAACGTAGAAAATCCTCAGTTTAATGTGATAAAAGGTATTTGATATGGGGCAACTGTTTTCCTCACTGTCATATCATATGTCACTCGTCCTCCCAGGGCCTGCAGGAGAGGCTGTCATTTCACTGTGTCTGCTGGTGTGAACATTCGTGCTGGTGAAGTCCACAGCACAGACTGGAATTAAAGAGATCAGAGAACGTGGGCAATGGAACAGGATACAGAGAAGAGGATAAACAGAGAGAAGAGAGAAAGAGAGAGAGAGAGAAGGAGAGAGAGAAGAGAAGAGAGAGAGAGAGAGGAGAGAGAGAAGGGGGGGGGGCTTAAGACTCAAGATATTTTATTCATATCAAGCCTCACCCATCATGAATGGGAATTGGAACCTTTGAGAGAGAGAGAGAGAGAGAGAGAAGAGAGAGAGAGAGAGAGGGGAGAGAGAGAGAGAGAGAGAGAGAGAGGTAATGTTGCTTATAGCCCAGCCGACCGCAAAGGGCCACATCAGGCTGGAGAGAGAGAGAGAGAGAGAGAGAGAGAGAGAGAGAGAGAGAAGAGAGAGAGAGATGAAGACATTATATCTTGTCAGGCCTCAACCCTTCATGAAGGGGAACTGAACCTTTAAGAGAGAGAGAGGAAGAGAGAGAGAGAGAGAGAGAGAGAGAAGAGAGAGAGTGAGGAGGAGAGAGAGAGAGAGAGAGGATGGGGTGAGGGAGGGGACAGTGAGTCAGGCAGAGAGGAGAGCTGAGATCAAGCTGACAAGAAGAACCAGTGGACATGAGCAAACATATGGCCACACCGACGAGACAATTCGCAGAAAACAGAACAGCTGCATTCCCCTAACCTGCAAAACTCAACTCCAGTCGCTCACCACAAACCCCGAAGTCCTCAACCCCCATAAGATGACCGCTCTTGACCTTCTTCATGGAATCCAATCCATCATCTGTAAGACCCCATCCAATCAAGCCAGCAGAGCATTCTGGAAAACGACGTTACACCAGCAACGCCCCGGACAGGAAGTCAGCATCTCATTGTCATCTGCACGGGCCAGCCAAGACGCCGGACGCTCGTCGATCTCGGGAACCAAAGCTATTGAAAATGGCGACACTGTGTGTGAAAAAATGCGGAAGCCACAGTTTGGAATGAGGCTGATTTACTGTCTCATCTCCGCTATAGATATTAGAGAGAGAGAGAGAGAGAGAGAGAGGAGAGAAGAGAGAGAGAGAGGAGAGTGAGAGAGGAGAGAGAGAGAGAGAGAGAGAGAGAGAGTTGTGGTGTGTGTGTGTGGTGTGTGTGTGTGTGGTGTGTTTGTGTTTGTGTGTGTGCGTGAGAGAGAGAGAGAGAGAGAGAGAGAGAGAGAGAGAGAGGTGTGTGTTTGT
>CM031602.1:64713844-64733844 GCA_018398815.1 Conus ventricosus
CATAGAGCATTGCATTACGCAGTGGTCGCACTACAGTTCTTTGGAGAATGCACACAGATGACAGAAATGGAGAGAACAGCTTGATGTGTGTGTGTGTGTGTGTGTGTGTGTGTGTGTGTGTGTGTGTTTGAGAGCGAGAGAGCAAACAAGCACATGCACATTGTACAAACACACATTTTGTATAGTTTGTGAAATATTTAGTTCACATAACGGCATCGGAAAGCAAAGTACCTCTTTGAATAGCATTCACGTTGACACACATGTTGCAAATGAACGTTTGTTGCGTGGATGAGACTGACATTTGAACACTACGGCCACCAATCATCAGGCCCACTTCAATATTCTGCTTCTTTAGAAAGGAAGATGGAGAAAAGGATTTCTATCAAACCCAGCCCCAGTGAGGTTGAGTTCTTCCCTCTCTTGAGTTTTACTCACATGCTCCACAACTTCGCTTGGAGCAGAAAAAAAGACAGAATCAGCTAGATGTTCAAAGTAAGTCTCCTTATGTTTTGAATCACACGCATTGTCAAACGTTTCAGATGGCTTTTTGGGGTTTGTTCAACCCCTGATGATATTGGGTTGGCTTTGTCAGAATAACATTGAGATTCTTTGCTTTGTTTTCGGAAGAGCGTTGGGACCCCCCCCCCCCCCCCCCCCCCCTTTTTTTTTTTTATATAGATTTAGAATGGCCTCCGATTTCTTTCAGTTTGAGCCATTGAGTTGAATTCTATTAGGAAGGCCAGGAGAAAGAAAAGGAGCGGGGGAGGGGGGTGGGGGGTAGAGGGAGAGAGGTGGTGGTGGTGGGGAAGGGAGTGGGGAAGGATGGGGAAGAAAGGTCATTGTCTGATGCTACGTGTTTCTGGAGTCTATGGTTGCGAATCAATGAGATTTGTGGTCACAGAAGGGGTTTGGTCTTTCAGGGCTGGGGGTAGGGATTGGGGAGGTGGGTTGTCCTTTGCTTTTTTTTTTTTTCTAATCCGGTAATAGTCTCTGACTTTATCTGAATTAAAACTGCCTTTGGAACTGCTTTGGGATTCTTGGTTAGGTCATGTGCATAATAGCTGGCGACTTGAATATTCTGCATCGTTACAATGGAAGATGGAGGAACAGATGAAATAAAAGCCACTGAAGTCATTTAGAGTTCTTCCATCTCTCAAGGGCACACACGTGCTCTACAACTTCGCTCGGAACAGGAAAAAAAAAATCAGAATCAGCTAGCATTTCTAAGTACTCCCTCCCCCTCCACCCCCCTCTATTTTTACGACACACATTGTCAGACTTTCGAACGGCTTTTGGGGGTTGTGCGAATCTGCTGACGTTTGTCAATACTGGCTTGGCTTGTTCAGAAAAACAAGGACATTTTTGCTTTCCTCTTCGGAAGAGCTGTGGTGACGCCATTTCTTTCTTTCTTTTTTTTTCTTTTTTAAGAATGGTCTCCGATTTTATTCACTTTTGGCCTTTGACTTGAATTCAATTAGGTAGGCCAGGAGAAAAAAAGGAGGGAGGAGGAGGAGAGGGTGGTGGTAGTGGGGGGGGGGGGGGGGGGGGGGAAGGGGAAGGGAGAGGAGGATGGCGAAGAAAGGTCAATGTCTGATGCTACGTGTTTCTGGTGTCTACAGTTGGCGAATCAAATGAGATGTGTGGCCACAGAAGAGGGGGGGGGGGGGGGGGGGGGTTGTCTTTCAGGGGTGGAGATGGGGATGGGGGTGAGGCGTCTATTGCTTTTTTTTTTTTTTTAATGGAAATAGTCTCTGACTTTATCTCACCTGAAATTGCCTTTGGAACTGCTCTGGGATTCTTGATTAGGTCATGTTCATTAAAGCTGGTGACTTGAAAGTTCTGCATCGTTAAAACGGAAGATGGAAGGAAAGATAACAGAAGTAATAAAGCCACTAAAGCCATGCAGAGTTATTCCCTCTCTCGAGGTTTGCTCACGCATGTTACAACTTCGCTTGGAACAGAAAAAAACAACAACAACAGAATCAGCTAGAATTTGACAGTACATCTCACCATTTCATCACACACATTATTCAACCATTTCCAACAGCGTTTGTGGGAGTGTTCAAACCTTATGATGGCTTTGTCAATACTGGGATGGCTTCTTCACAAAAAACAACAATTGGGTTCCTTGGCTTTTCCCTTTCGGAAGAGCGGTGGTGATGCCATTTATTCTTTAATTTTTTTTTTTTTTAAATGGTCTCCGGTTTTATTCAGTTTGGGCCTTTCTTTGACTTGAATTCCATTAGGAAGACCAGGAGAAAAAAAAAAACGGAGTGGGGGAGGAAGGAGAGGGAGAGAGGTGTGGTGCTGGGGAAGGGAGTGGGGAAGGATGGGGAAGAAAGGTCAATGTCTGATGCTACGTGATTCTGGAGTCTCCGGCTGGCGAATCCAATGAGATTTGCGGTCACAGAAGTGCTTTTGTCTTTTTGGGGTGGGGATGGAGATAGAGGTGTCTTTTGCTTTTTTTTTCTTTCTCTCTCCCCTTAATAGTCTGTGGCTTTATCTGAATTGAAACTGCCTTTGGAACTGCTCTAGAATTCTTGGATGAATCGTGTGCAGTATAGCTGGCTGGTTGAGAATTTCTCTCTCTCTCTCTCTCTCTCTCTCTCTCTCTCTCTCTCTCTCTCTCTCTCTCTCTCTCTCTCTCTCTTTAAAGGTTTTTGCATCAGTAATGTGATATAGATTTAGTCCTGCTGTCTTTATGTTTTAGTTGCTATTTTCTTACAGCGTTTGTGAGTGCGTTGTTTTAATTTCTTTGTTTATCTTTATGTCTCTGTCGTTGTATGTCTTTTTTTTCAAGTTCTCTTTTTCCTCCCTAACACATCCTCACTGATATAAACATTGCTAGATTATAAAACGGTGTGCCAGTTTTGAATAGAAGCAAAAGATTTCTTGAACCAGCCGCCGTGGCGAAGTGGTTAGCGTCGCGGACTCCCGGTTGGGAGGTCGTGGGTTCGAATCCCATCAGCGTCATGTGGGTTTTTCTACCCCGACCGGCTCATACCCAGAGTTGAGTTTGCTGCGGACTCGGTTGGGAAGACTGGGACCACACAGTCGAGTTTTATATCCACTTAATGGATGCATTTCTGACAGTGTTGCTCAAATTTCCTGACCAACACTGCAGGTGCCTGTATCTCTCGGGCCTGGTTGACGCCGGGATATATTATGAAAGGAAGCGTTGAGTACAGCCCTGTCAATGAAATGGAAATCCGTAGCATCATCTTAATCATCCTCATTCTCATCGATCAGCATTAAAAATAAAAGTCTCAAATTCTGTGGTCCTTCATGGCCCTGCTCTCATGGTGACCTCATTTCGATGTCCTCTCCACGTCTGTGGTCTTGGTTTGGTTCCGTCGGGGTCACCGGTATCGGCGAGTCCATGGGGCTGTCGGTAGACGGACGTGGTGGCGCCCTCCGGAGGAGAGCTCACTCACGCCGGCTCCGCGACTAAGCAATTATTGTCGTCAGTAGGGGGCTTAGTAGGTGGTGTCCTGCGTATGTTAGATCAGAACAGGCGCCACTGAACACCACTGAAGTGACTCGGCAGCAGTGCAGTGTCTCCTCCGGTGGGTTGCCTCTTGACACTTGACGTTGACTGCTCCCTGTGGATTGCCGGTGCCGGGGCTGCGGCGGGGCCGACCGGGCTGTGGCTGTGGACGGGGTGTCGGATGAGCGGCGTGGGTGCACTGACTCTGAAGTCGCGGAGAGGTTGGGACAGCAAACAACAACAACAACAACAAAAATTTCTTGACGTTAGATTTGAACAAAGAGCAGTTGGACGCTGGGTTCTCATGGCTTAGCCACACTTTTACTCAAACATACATCTGGCAATGTGTTCATAACACAAGACATAGTGTGCGTGAAATGTATCTCTGTCTCTGTCTGTATGTCTGCCTTTCTGTCTGTCTGTCTGCCTGTCTGTCTTTCTCTCTGTTTCCGCCTGTCTGTCTGTCTGTCTGTCTGTCTGTCTGTCTTCTCTCTCTCTCTCTCTCTCTCTCTCTCTCTCTCTCTCTCTCTCTCTCTCTCTCTCCATTTTATGTTATTCAGAATTACAGAGGTTTTATGCAAAGAAAAAGGAGAGGAAGGATGGTTCATGAGATCATTACTTTGTGTATATTATGCGTGCATATATAAATGCACACACATACACACACGCGCGTGCGCACGCGTTTGTGTGTGTGTGTGTGTGTGTGTGTGTGTGTGTGTGTGTGTGTGTGTGTGTGTGTGTGTGTATGCGCGTGCGTGAGACAGAGAAAATGTTTACATATTTGAAAATTACACGTTAATTCACATTTGAGCTGGTGATTGTGTAATTCTATTCTTACTACGAAAAGAAACCAAAACAAACGAACACAAATAAACAACAAAAAGAAAGAAAGAAAAAACGACAGAAAGAAGCAAGCACGAAACGCGAAGAGAAGGGAAGAAAAGAAAACAGGCTTACTTCCAGTCCTTTAGGCCCACGGACTTTTATCACGCACTTGGTCACACCATTACACTGGTCCGGTACCACGATGAATCAGCCGTGATTGGACACGCTTGTCTCCCCTGAGTTTGTCAGGCTTTTTAACAGCGTTGGATTCTCGAGGGGCGGTGACGGGTCTTGCCTCTTAGCTGGCCACACGCCACAGTTAGGACTTTGCACTAAATCACTGTATAACCCATCTAAGCGTTAGGAGGCCCAGCATCAGTTTGAGCCAGCGTTTAATGTTGAACTGATAACTGATCAAAAGAACAACCACTCACCATCGTTTCTCTTGTGTTGCGGGATTTCCACCGGTGACATCACAATCTTCAAATACGCGACCTTCCCCGCAGTTGACTTCACATTTCAGGCCTTGGCACTCACCCGTGACCCTGTCTTTGTGCCAGGCGGAAGCCCCCAAACAGTCTCCCATTCCTTTGATTTGAATCTGTCTGCTTGGAACCACCTGGCTTGTACCTTGATGGCCATAGGAAAGAAAACGAGGAGAATCAGTTTCAGGCACAATAAAAATTCTCGAAACGATGTAATAGCGCTCCAGTCTACAAATACTCGACTTCTTAAGCAAGCTTCTCAGCGCATAACTTTTGGTGTGCAGCCGCTGGCCTGTTCGAACGACGATGGGAATGTTGGGGTCCGTCCCTGGCTGCTCTGTAATGACGTCGTTTTGAGGATGGTCTCCGACTTCCTAAAACTTGAGACCACCCGGCTGATCGTTCCAAGGCTGTGTAGAAGGTCACTGGGGTGGTGGACTTTAGTTGACGGTTTACAGGGTTGGTGGCGACGTCACCATTAAATGCTGACTGTAGATGATTTTTTTTTTCTCCATTTGTTATAGTATTGCGGTTCGTTTGTTGGCTCTGTTGTGTGTGTGGTGTGTGTGTGTGTGTGTGTGTCGTGTGCGTGCGTGCGTGCGCGCGGCCTGTGTGTGTGTGTGTGTGTGTGTGGGTGTGTGTGTGTGGTGTGGTGGGGATTGTGCACGTGTATTACTGTGTATGTCGTGCATGAATGTGTGTACACGTGAACTCGCAGGTGTGTGTGTTCATGTATGACTGCGTGTGTGCGTAGACGATGGATTGGGTTGGGTTGAATACAGCGGAAGAGACGCGGCGCTTGTATGGTGTGTATCATTCATGCATGTATGCACGGGTTCATACCGATCAAAGACCGTCACCACCACCATCCCACACAAGACAGTGGAATGGAAAACGAGGACACAAGGAGAGCAACAAGCAGAACGTCTAGAAAGAAACACAAAACGAGGGAAAGGACAAAACCAGTAAACATGCTCGATCACACTACTCAGTTATTGACCAACAAGCAAACATTAACGACAACTAAATCCTATTGCCAATAAGAACATTTCTGTTAGCTAGGAGACATAGTATTATCATCTCCCCCTCCCTCCCCTCCACCTCTCGTCCAGACATGATGAGCAGGTCATCAAATGCTAAACAACCAAGAAGGACAGTCAGCACAAAGACAGACGGCTCAAAGAGCCAGCTGTGGGACGGCCAAGTGAATTCCCCTCACCACAACAGCCAGTGACTGAACCCTTTAGTCCTGTCCATGGCCTCTGCAGGAATTCAACTCGTTCCCTGGACAGCACTTCAACCCGGTCAAGTCGTAGACCATTCTGAGACAGACGGTCACTAATGACTTCACCGGAAAAGGAGGTCAACAACCCCATTGTCCCCCCTGAACTGGCTGACCAAGTGCAAGACAGGCGGTACCGGATCTCGGCAAACCAAACCCCATCAAAGCCGCTGACTCTGCCCGAATCTGAGTGATTCCAGCCCAGCCTATACAGATGATGACGTCACGGAGTGCAGGAGTGAATGTCAGGGTGGAACCACTCTGAAGGATGCTTCCTTACAGGCCTTTTCCTTGAAACAGCAATCATAAGATGGGGCTAAAACCCGTCATGGAACTGTTATTAAAGTTAAAAAAAGAAACGCTACTTAGCGACAGTATGTGTATTTTTCAGCATGAGGAAACTGTTTTATCACACACACACACACACACACCACACACACACACACACACACACACACACACACACACACACACACACACACACTCACACACAACACACACACATACACACACACACAGCACCACGCATCACGCGCGCTAGCTCGCAAACACACCACACACAACACACACAAAAACACTATAACACACACATCACACACCACCACACACACACACACACACACACACGCACGCGCGCACGCACACACACACACACACACTCAAACACATAAAACACACACATGAAAATTCAGAGAGAGAGGAAAGAAAGAGGCATCAAACTTTAACTCTTTGCATGTAGGATTGGTACAACAACAGTAGTAACAACAAGACTAACCCGTCAGTGTTACAGTATGTTGATCACTTCGAGCATCAATAATGAGGGGTGACTTAAATATTCTGCTTCATTAAAAAGAAAGATGGAGGAAAAGATTGAAATGAAAAACAGAAGTCTTTTCGATTTATTCCTTCCCTCGCGTTTTACTCTTGTGTCTTACAACTTTGCTTGAACAAGAGAGAATCAGCTCTAATTTCAGAGCAAGTCTCCTTGTTTTGAAAACACACATTGTCAGTCATATCGACTTGCTTCTTTTGGGGTTTATCCAAACCCTCCGATGTCTGGTCAATATTGAGTTGACTTCTTCAGAATGACAATGACCTTCTTTGCTTTTTTTCGTCGAAAGAGCTGCGGTGGCGCCATTTTCAGCATGACCTCAGAATTACTTTAGGTTGGGCCTTTGACTTCAAATCCATCGGGAAGGTCAGGAAAAAAGGAGGGTGGGGTGGGGGGGGGGGGTGGAAGAGATAAAGGAGTGGGGAGGGTGGAGGATCATTGTCTGGAGCTACATGTTGCTGGGGGCTATGGTTTGTGATTCAACAGAAAAATTGTGGTCACAGCAGGGGTTTTGTCTTTCTCGTCGCTGAGCCAGATTACTTTTTTTTTTTTTTTTTTTATAGATTCTGATAGATATCTTCTTTTGTGGTCTTCATACATGACATTCTGTGTGAACTCTCTCCCCTCTCTCTGTCTCCCTCTATCTCTCTGTCTCTCTGTCTCTGTCTCTGTCTGTCTGTCTGTCTCTCTCTCTCTCTCGCTCTCTGTGTGCGTGCGTACACGCGCTCGTGTGTGTGTGTGTGTGTGTGTGTGTGTGTGTGTGTGTGTGTGTGTGTGTGTGTGTGTGTTATAAAACAGTTTTGAGCTTGAAAAATGCACAAATTTCATAGAAGAGCTATGTAGTGTTCTTTCTGTTGTTTAAACTTTAACAACAACTCGATTAACGATATTAGCCCCATTTTATGATTGCTGTTTCCAAGGAAAAGGCCTGTAAAGGAAGCATCCCTCAGAGTCGTTCCACCCTGACATTCACTCCTGCCATCCATGACGTCATCATCTGTATAGGCTGGGCTGGAATCAGTCAGACTCGGGCAGAGTCAGCGGTTTTGAATGGGGTTTGGTTTGCCGAGATCCGGTACCGCCGGTCTTGCCACTTGGTCAGCCAGTTCAGGGGGACAATGGGTTGTTGACTTCCTTCTACGGTCGAGTCATTAGTGCCGTCTGTTTCAGAATGGTCTACGACTTGACCGGGTTGAAGCGCTGTTCCACGGAACGAGTTGAATTCCTGGAGAGGCCATTGACAGGACTGATGGGTTCTGGTCACTGGCTGTTGTGGTGAGGGGAATTCACTTGGCCGTCCCACAGGTGGCTCTTTGGGGCGTTGATCTTTCTGCTGACTGTTTAGTAGGTTGTTTAGCATTTTTATCATCTGCTTATCATATCAGGAAGAAAAGTGGGAGGAAAAGTAGGCAATGTAATTCCGTATGACAGAGGATGTTTCGGTTGACAGAAATGTTCTTTTATTGGCTTTATTGGGGTTAATTTGATTTGTTGTTGTTGTTGTGTTGTTCTTTTTTCTTTTTACCTTTTGGGTCAGTGAATTCAGATTTGTTTTGTTTGAGTATTTTTGCATGTGCTCAATTGGCTTTTTCTTCGTTGATTCTTCTCTGTCATTGTTTCTTTCTTGTCCGTTTTCTTTCTTCCTCTCTTTCTCTCTTTCTTGCTTCCTGTTTTTATTTTCCTTTCGGCTGACTTGTTTGCAATGATGGTGGTAAAGTTAATAAGTATTCATTCCCTCTGAACTCTTCACCGCACTCTCTCTCTCTCTCTCTCTCTCTCTCTCTCTCTCTCTCTCTCTCTCTCTCTCTCTCTCTCCCACACACACACACACACACACACACACACACACACACACACACACACACACACACACATACACACACACACAGAGAGAGAGAGAGAGAGAGAGAGAGAGAGAGAGAGAGAGAGAGAGAGAGAGAGAGAGAGAGAGAGAGAGAGAGAGAGAGAGAGAAACAAACTGGTTAGTTTTCGTCAGAAATCCGGATTCACCCCCAGCCCCCAACAGAGAAACTGACTACCACATTATTTTCAGACGGTTAGTTTCGTTATTCAAAAATCTGGATTGATTTTGGACTGATTTTCTTTTCCTGCCTGGCCACTACATGACAGCAATACCGACGTTCCTTTCCACCAATCACAAGAAAGTTCACAGTGTACAGCGAACCATGCAACCTAGCATGTAGATTGATGTCTATGAATAAAACAGAGACAAAGATGGAAAAGGAAAGGCCGAGTTTAAACAGTTTACTTTCTTCTTCAGCTTCTTCTATTGGAAATCCTCTTTGTCTGTCATGCCAACACTATAACTGCCGTCTACTGAGGGCAAGAGGGTCGGAACGAAAATCTTTCCAACTACGATCCGCCGTTGTTTTCCGACCTCCACACCCAGCACCAAAAATAGTAACATTGTCCGATTGGTAGGAAGAGCCGACGGCTTTTTTTTCCAGCTTGACCATTCGCTTGACCCTCCGCTGGCTGCTTTGGGGGTGCTGTGGGATTCTTTTTTGAACCCTTGGTGGCGAGGACACCACAGTATTGTGGACTGGGGTGTGTCTATATTTGACGCCAGGAGCACAGATACAACCAGCCGTGTCTCCCTGATGAGTCCGGTCCAGCGGACGAAAGGCCTAGGAGCAGGCAATACAAATAGATCTGCCATCGAAAGGAATTATGATGGTTCCCTCATGCAGCTAGTGAAGAGTTTTTCATATTTGAAATATATTTTCTTAATTTTATGTTCCTATTTTCTTCATCTTCGACTCCCCGCCCTTAAGTTCAAATCTTTGCCTGCACTTGTTTTCCCCCACTATCAGATTGTTCGTCTTTGTATTTGTCTGACTTTATTCAAGTCTAAAAGGCTGTGCCAGTCTTGAATAAAAGTTACTCTGAGTTAGGTTTTCTTATGGAGCAAGAGTTACCCCACTTGTTTATTGTTTTTTGTCATCCTGAAAAGGCGCGGGGTGTTAGCCTGGCTAGAATTGTAGTATATGTGTCGAGCTTCTCCATTTGTCGTGATTGGCGCACATTTGTTGTGGCGTTTTCCCCGTTTCTGTGACCGTGACGAGAAGAGTTCCATTCACAGTGTGTGTGTGTGTGTGTGTGTGTGGGGTGTGTGTGTGAGAGAGAGAGAGAGAGAGAGAGAGAGAGAGAGAGAGAGAGAGAGATTCAGATTCAGATGATTTAATCCTTTAAGGCCATAGCCCCATCTGATGAGGGCGATAACAATATTACAGGAAAATTATTATAAGTGCAGCAGTATCACGAGTCCCTACAATGGAATACAGAAAGGATCATGATAGCATTGGTTCTCCTAACTGAAAAACTTTGTATATATATATATATATTGTTTGAATAATGCTTTTAGTTTTTCAGCAACTTTTTTCATCTCCACACTTGTGTTTTGTTCCATTTACTACCCTTCGCTGGCTGCTTTGAGGGTGCTGTTGGATTCTTTTTTTGAACCCTTGGAGGTGAGAACACCACAGAATTATGGACTGTGGTGTGTCTCTATTTGACACCAAGAGCACTGACACAATCAGCCGTGTCTCCCTGATGAGTCCGATCCAGCGGACGAAAGGCCTAGAGCAGGCAATACAAATAAATGTGCTTTCAAGAGGGATTACGATGATTCCCTCAGGCAGCTAGTGAAGGGCTTCTTATATTTATAATATATTCCACCCATTTTCTTCATCTTTAAATTTTTTTAGTTTTTAAAGTTCAAATCTTTGCCAAGTCATTACTACAACGACTGAAGAATTGTTAACCTGCACTTGTTTTCCCCCACTACTTAATTGTTCAGCAATATATATATATATATATATATATATATATATATATATATATATATAAAGAACTTAACTCCGAATCATCACACTGTCTTTCTCCGGTGACATTAGCAAGGAAAAAAGAAACATACATCGTTGATTGTAAAATTTTCTTAGGTATTAACAGCACACAGAGATCATTAAAAGCAGGAGAGAGAGGAGAGAGGAGAGAGAGAGAGAGAGAGAGAGAGAGAGAGGATTTCCTGGAATGTAATTGCTAAACTCAAACAGCAGAAGAGTTGTATACCCTCGTCTTTGAAAAGTATGGGTAACATAAAAGGTTTCTTAGCTCTCTCTCTCTCTCTCTCTCTCTCTCTCCCTCTCTCTCTCTCTCTCTCTCTCTCTCTCTCTCTCTCTCTCTCGTCTTAACCTGTGAGCTGACCCAGTATGTGAATGGTTCTGTCTTCAGGATGGGTCACGATGGTCCATCTTTTTCCACCCCCACCCCTTCCCTTTTTCCTTTCCCCCCTTTTGAATCTTTGCCAGAGCTTGATTGTGAGGATGGGGGAATTGTTAGCCTGCTGTTGTTTTCCCCCCACTACTGACTTGTTACACACACACACACACACAACACACACACACACACACACACACATATATATATATATATGTATGAGTCTCACTGAGAGAGAAACAAAAATGTTTACAACGTCCTGACCTGAAGCGGAGGGGGAAAGAGAGGGAAGGAAGAGATGGAGGGAGGGGGGGGGGGGGGGGGGGGGGGTCAGGAGGAGGTGGCGAAGGGGGCGGGGGGGGGGGGGGCAGGGAATCGAATGAACATTATATTGCTACCAGCCGGCGACTGGTGGGGAGAAAAGCGGAACTCCTGGGAGTGCTATGGGGGAGTGCCACTCAGTATCGTTTGTTAATGACTGCAGATAGGGGAGTCCCCCGTGTGTGTGTGTGTTGGGAGAAAGGGGCCACAGAGGGGCGGGTGGTGGGTTGGTGGTGGTGAAAGGCTGGAAAAGCTTGTTTTTCCAGAGACGTTTTTACTTGACATTAATGTGGTCATTGATGTGGATATCGGTTTTTTTCCCTTTCTGATGGTTTTTCTTTTTTTCTGATTCTTTTACATAATTTCATAATTGTCACCGTCATCCTCGTCGTCAGGGTCGTCATCATCATCATCAGCAGCAGCAGCAGCAGCAGCAGCAGCAGCAGCAGCAGCATCGTCAGCAGCATCCATGCCGTCGTCAGTATTTAGTTGTTGTTATCATTACCATCGTTTTCTTTCTCTCCCCCCCTCTCTCCATCTCTATACTTTCCATATTTCTCTTTGTGTGTGTGTGTGTGTGTGTGTGTGTGTGTGTGTGTGTGTGTGTGTGTGTGTGTGTGTGTGTGTGGGTGTGTGTGTGTGTGTGTGTGGTTCTCTTTTCCCGTTGAGTGTGGATAGGGGGTTCCCAGTTGGAGCATTTCACAAAAGAAAAGCAGAGAATGAAAGATGAAGGTCAGGAGGCATGATGGTATGAGAGATGAGGAGCTGCCAGAGGTACCGGGCAGCAGAGGACAGGCAGCAGAGGCCATGGGGAGGAGGATGGGGGATGGGGGGGGGGGGGGGGGTGGAGGTGGGGACTGCCCCTATGATCAGGACATCGGACGTACAGATTGAATGGCCAGTGGCTGGCAGTGACGGCGACGGCTCTTCGGGGAGTACTTCAAGGGGAGGTCTGTGGACCTGCACTGTTAGCAAATGATGGCAGCGAGACGAAGCACCATCCCTTGTGCAAGGACTGTTTTGGAAGCTGTGGGCGTGTTGAGTTTTCTTCAAAGGGAAGGGAGAGAGATGTGGAGGTGCAGGGGGAGGAGAGGTTGGGGAGCAAGGGGGGGGGGGGGGAGGAAGTCATCCATCACCCATCACCTATCCCGGAGTCTTGAAGACCGTTGGGACGCCACAGAAGACTTCGCAACCAGCTTCCTCCACTCCTCCGGGTTCTCAGACGCTCTGAGGCAGTTGCTGAGTGTGAGGCCAGTCCATGCACTGATGTTGTCCTCCCATCTCTTTCTCTGTCTTCCTCTCCTTCTGCCTCCTCGCACTGTTCCTTGTCGAATGGTTTTGGGCAAGTCCAGCTGATCTTGATACATGACCATACCATCTCATTGTCCTTCTTTACTCTGTGGACAACAGGTCTTCGTATGGTCCAATGGCTTGCCTTACTCTGGTCTGGACCTCCAAGCTGGTAATGTGGTCTTTGTATGAGATACAGAAGAGGTGCAGAGGATGGAGGGGAAGGGGGGGGGCGAGTACGCGTTAGTGGTGTTTCTTTGTGAGGGATTACGAAAGCATTGGCGCAAAGGGCGATTGTCATGTGGGCGTCACGGGTTGCTTTCTAAGTGTCTCAAATGTGTGGTCGTTTGACGAGCGCTATCACGTCTAGCTGACAGGGAAGATTACGTGTGCCTAATCCCTAAAGTTCATAGTGTTAATGCTCTCTCTCTCTCTCTCTCTCTCTCTCTCTGGGTGGGGGCGGGAGGGTGAGATGATCTCACGGTGTTGTTAGCTCGCATGTTTTCGCCACTCGCAGAGATCAAAAGAGTTTTTGTTGTTGTTGTTGAGTAGTCTCATAATTAGCGATCTTTGAAAGTGGATGTTCAGGTAGTGTGGTATGTGACATTATGCTGATCACAGCGGTGTAGTTGTTGTGACTGTCAGTGACCATGGCGGTGGACAGTGTGTGTGTTCGTGTCAGGTGTGGCCTGTTTCTGACCATTGACCTGACCTGTATGGCAAAGCGTGTCAGGTGTGGCCTGTTTCTGGCTATTGACCTGACCTTCATGGCAAAACGTGTCAGGTGCGGCCTGTTTCTGACCATTGACCTGACCTTCACGGCAAAAAAAACGTGTCAGGTGTGGCCGCTTTCTGACCATTGACCTGACCTGTATGGCAAAACGTGTCAAGTGTGGCCTGTTTCTGACCATTGACCTGACCTTCACGGCAAAACGTGTCAGGTGTGGCCGCTTTCTGACCATTGACCTGACCTGCATGGCAAAACGTGTCAAGTTTATGCGTTGATCATGCGCACGAGACGCGTGACAGTTCGGAACAGCCTGGAAATCGTAATGTTTGTGTTTATCGCTGCCCACCTTGTGTGTTGTGGCGATGTTGAACCGAACCCTGGCCCCACGGCTAGCGATCGCCCTTCCCAGCAAGAGAGCACGGCAAAGAACGGCACGAAAGCGCCATCGTGTACCGGTTCACATGACAGGAGTAGCGCTACCGATCGTCCCCTCTCTTCATGTATGGATTCCTCCACTGCCCTGTGGATGTTCTCTCTCAGATCGTAGAGGCATTGAGAGTGCAAGAGGAGAGATCCAAATCTATAGACACTAACCTGGCTTCCATGCGGAATGATCTGAATGACATTAAGACTGATATTTGGCTGCTCACATCAAAGTGTGATGAAATTGGCAGATGTGACGGACTAGAAATAGACAGACAGGAATTAGCTGGGTGTACAAAAAGAAACAAAAGAAGATATCAGTAACCTGTTCGGTATCTGCACAGGAAATAGTGACAGTCTCCAGAATGTGTTCTCCGACATCCAGAGAGTGAAGCAGGAGGTAGAAACACTTCAAGAAAATTGTGAGAAGCTTTTTTCTCTCTCTCTCTCTCTCCCGCTGTCTCTCTTCTCTCTCTCTCTCTCTCTCTCTCTCTCTCTCTCTCTCTCTCTCTCTCTCTCTGCACGTGTGTGTGTGTGTGTGTGTGTGTGTGTGTGTGTGTGTTCGTGCGTGCGTGCATGCGTACGTGTGCGCGCGCATGTGTGTAAAATGTGCGGGTGCGTGTGTGAGTGCGCATGCGTGCGTGTGTGAGTGCGCATGCGTGCGTACGTACTTTTGTATGTGTGTGTGTGGGGGTGGGGGGGGGGCGTACGTACTTGTGTGTGTGTACGTATCTGTGGTGTGTGTGTGTGTGTGTGTGTGTGAGAGAGAGAGAGAGAGAGAGAGAGGAGAGAGAGAGAGAGAGAGAGAGAGAGAGAGAGTGCGCGCGCGTGTGAGCGTGCGCGTGCACACGCCACGTGCGTTTGTGTAAAATTGCATGTTCTGTCGTTTCTCTGAAAGAAGCAGAACTTTTGGAAGCAGTCTTTCGTATTTCAGCTTCAAATGTTACCACTCCTTTCTATAATATTTTTTGAATATATCAATTTCAGTTTGATCTTCTTTTTTTTTAATCTACTTACGGTTTGGATGCTGAATGTAAATGTATTATATCATTATGCCATTAACTGCCGAAGAAAGTTCGCTTTACCCATATCACAACCAAATCACGGGTGGAATCCAACAGAGTATCGCTGCTGTGTGTAGACACGCTGGGGGAAAAAAGCGGTGGGAGCAATGACGTTGAGATGACATGGAAAGGGAAACCAAAGGAACGCAGCAAGGGGACGGTACAAAGGGGCTGCCTTGGCCTCATGGGGATGGACTGGACTGGAATGTGCACAGTTAGAGAATAGAGGGGGGGGGGGGGGGGGGGAAGGGGGAGAGGTCAATCAAGGTCGTGCGCTAGAGGCCATGAGGGTCAGTGAGGTGGAGGGGAAGAGGGGGTGTTCTTTTCAGAGATTCCTGGTCTGTTTTCTTTTTGACTGTTGTGAGAATGAATGGGAGGGTGGAGGAGCAAATACGCGTGTACATCGTCTGTCTGTCTGTCTGTCTGTCTGTTTCTCTCTCTCTCTCTCTCTCTCTCTCTCTCTCTCTCTCTCTCTCTCCATGTGTGTGGTTGTATGGGCGTGTGTGTGTGTGTGTGTGTGTGTGTGTGTGTGTGTGTGTGTGTGTGTGTGTGTGTGTGTGAGTTGAAATAAAAACGTTATCATTTCGCATATTCTTGTTGTTTCTGCGGAACAATCACAACTTTTGGACGCAGTCTCCTCTGCATCTCACTTCCGAATCGAATCTCAAAGCGTTAGAACAGCTTTCTGCTGTTTCACTTTGAAATGTGACCTCCCTTTTCCATGCATACGTTTGATGCTGAGTGCAAAAGATTTTTTTAATTTTTTTAATTTTTTTTATTAAACACCATTAACGAAGAAAAAAGCTCACTTCACCTATTTGACAACCACATCGTGGATAGATTCAGAAAGAGCTTCGCTGTCTTCAGAGAAGCTGGACTAAGTGTGGTGGGAGCAATGACAGTGAGACGACATGACAGCTGAAAGGAGAGAAACGCAGCGAGGGGAAGGCAGAAAGGCCATGTTGGGGTGGACTGGAATATGATGTGGGCAGCTAGGGACTAGGGGATGGGGGTGGTGAGGGTGGGAGGGTTCAATGAAGGTTGTGTACAGATGACCTTGAGGGTCCATGAGGTGGGCGGATGGGAGGGGAGAGGGGGACATTTTTCAGAGATTCTGGGTCTGTGTGCTTTTCGCTGTTGCGAGAATGAAAGACTGGGTAGAGGAGCAAATACGCGTGTGCATCTCGGTATCTCTCTCTCTCTCTCTCTGTCTGTCTGTCTGTCTGTCTGTCTCTTTCTTTCTTTTTCTCTCTCTGTTCATGTGTGTGGTGTGTGGGGGCATGCTGTGTGTGTGTGTGTGTGTGTGTGTGTGTGTGTGTGTGTGTGTGTGTGTGTGTGTGTGTGTGTGTGTGCGTGCGTGCGTGCGTGCGTGTGTGTGTGTGTGTGTGTGTGTGTGTTGTGTGCGCGCGCGCATTTATGTGTGCATTTGTGTGTGTGTGTGTGTGTGTGTGTGTGGTGTGTGTGTGTGTGTGTGTGTGTGTGTGTGCGTGTGTGTTTTGGTGTGCACATGTGCGTGTGGGAGTTGTAATAAAATTGTTGTTTCTCTGGAACAGTCACTACGTTTGGACGCAGTCTCCTCTGTATTTCACTTTCGAATCGAATCTCTAAGCGTTAGAACGACTTTCTACTGTTTCACTTTGAAATGTGACCTCATACTCCATTTCTACTTTGGGTTGCTGAACGTAAAAGATTTTGTTTTTCAATTAAACGCCATTAACGAAGAAGAAAGGTCACTTTACCCATTTGACAACGAAATCGTGGATAGATTCGGAAAGAGCATCGCTGTGTTCAGAGAAGCTGGACTAAGTGTGGTGGGAGCAATGACAGTGAGATGATGCCGTGAAAGCTGAAACCAGAGAAACGCAGCAAGGGGAGGGCACAAAGGGAGCGTATTGACTCTGCGGGCATGGACTGGGCTGGAATGTCTGGAATATTTGGAGAATTCTGGGTGGGAAGGGGGTGGAGGGTTCAGTCGATGTCCTGTACTAATGGCCGTGAGAAGGTCGGGGTGGGCTGGGGTGGGGGGGGGGGGAGGGAGAGGGGGGGGGGGGTGCGGGGCTCTTTTCAGAGAATCTGGGTTTATGTGCTTTTTGTTAGTGTGAGAATGAAGGGTTAGCCGGGAGAGCACATTCGTGTGCATCTCTTTGTCTGTCTTACTGTCTCTGTCTCTGTCTGTCTGTCTCTGTATGCCTCTGTCTGTCTGTCTGACTGACTGTCTGTCTGTCTCTCCATTCCCTCCCTCCTCTTGTGTGTGTGTGTGTGTGTGTGTGTGTGTGTGTGAGGAGAGAGAGAGAGAAGAGAGAGAGAGAGAGAGAGAGAGAGAGAGAGAGAGAGAGAGTAGTGAGTGTGCGTGCGTGTGTGAGTGCTTGCACGCGCGGGCGGGTTTGAGCGCATTTCCTAGCATTTTCAACTGCCCTCCTATTATTATTCCACTTTGAAATGAAACCTTCGTCTTCTATTCATGCTTTCAGTACTGAATGTAAAAACACGATACTATACGCCCTTAACGGAGAAGATGGCTTTACTCATGTCACACTCACATCGCAATCAGTTGAAGAAGAGGATCGCCGAGTGTAGAGAAGCTGGATTCAAATGGCGGGGGAGCAACAGCACTTTGATGTCACAGAAGCCGACAACACAAACAGACAACACAAAAACACCCGCAAGCAAGGGAAAGGTACCAAGACATTGTACTGGCCCTGTGGCGATGGACTGAGCTGGTATGTCTGGCCCATTTGGAGGAGTCGGGGTGGGGGGTGGGGGTGGGAAGGGTAGAGGAGTCCATCGATGTGGTATCATAATGGTCATGATGGTCGAGGGAGGGAGAGCCAAAGGCCAGACTGTTCTCAGAGATTCTGGCTCGGTTTGGTTTCCGTTGTTGTGAGAATTGAGTTGAGCACAGCAAGCACGTTGGTGCATCTCTCTCTCTCTCTCTCTCTCTCTCTCTCTCTCTCTCTCTCTCTCTCCTCTCTCTCTCTCTCTCTCTCTCTCTCTTTCTCTCTTTGTCTCTGTCGCTGTGTCTGTCTGTCTATTTGCTTGTCTGTCTGCCTGTCTCTGTCTCTGTCTTTCTCTGTCTGTCTGTCTCTCTGTCTGCCACTGTCTTTGTCTATGTCTATGTCTATCTTTGTCTCTCTCTAACTTTGTCTCTGTCTGTCTTTCCTTCTGTCTGTCTGCCTGTCTCCCTGCCTCTCTCTCTCTCTCTCTGTTTTTTTTTTCTTTTTTCGTGTGCGCTTGCACAGGGTGTGTGCGCTTGCACAGGCTCTCTCTCTGTGTGTGTGTGTGTGTGTGTGTGTGTGTGTGTGGTGTGTGTGTGGGTGTGTGGGTGTGCATTCGTGCGTGTGTGCGTGCGTGCGTGCGTGCATGTGTGTGTTGTGTGTTGTGTGTGTGTGTGTGTGTGAGAGAGAGAGAGAGAGAAGAGAGAGAGAGAGAGTGAGTGTGCGTGCGTGTGTGAGTGCTCGCACGCGCGGGCGGGTTTGAGCGCGCGCGCGCGCGCGCGCGTGTGTGTGTGTGTGTGTGTGTGTGTGTGTGTGTGTGTGTGTGTGTGTGTCACATCTGGATGTCCTGCATCTCATGGACAGCAGTCGACCAGAGTCACGGTTGGAGGTGCAGGCCGACACAGCAGGGTTCAGCAGATGGCTCTGATCTTGGAGAATGGCCCGGGCCTTCTTGGATACATACATACACACAAACACATTATGCGCGCGCACACACACACACACACACACACACACACACACACACACACACACACACACACACACACGCACGCACGCACGCACGCACGCACGCACGCACATAGTCGCGCGCGCACACACACACGCACCTTCCCCCCCCCCACACAAAAATACATACACACACACACACACACACACACACACACACACACGCACGCACGCACGCACGCACGCACGCACGCACACACACACACACACACACACACACACACACACACACCACACACACACACACAACAAACAAATACACAAACACACAAACACACACGAACGCACGCACGCACACACACATGCACACACACACACACACACACACACACACACACACACACACACACACACACACACACACTCACAGACACCACACACACACACACACACACACACACACACACCACACACCACACACACACACACACACGTCCTGCTGTGGGATCGATCTGGTGAGGGGAGGTAAGTACCTTGTGGCGTGAGATGATCTAGGTCCGTGGAGTCCTGCTGATTTGATGGGCAGGGAATGGTCCCCACAGTGGGGACACTCCTGGGAGTGTTTGGGGGGAGTTCCCATCCGTAGTCCTCTGTTTATGACACCGAAGATAGAACTCCTTCCAAATTTATTGTTGTTTGTTTGGGTTTTTTTTTTTAGAACATGTGGCTGGTTTTGAGAATGTTGTTCTCTCTCTCTCTCTCTCTCTCTCTCTGTTCGTATATGCATGTGTGCGAGCGAGCGAGCGAGAGAGAGAGAGAGAGAGAGAGAGAAGAGAGAGAGGAGAGAGAGAGAGAGTGTGTGCGCGCCTTTTTAAGTGCGTGTGTGTGTGTGGGGTGTGTGTGTGTGTGTGTGTGTGTGTGTGTGTGTGTGTGTGTTGTGTGTGTAGAGAGGGGTGAGAGAGAGAGAGAAGAGAGGTAAGGTGGGGTTGGGGTGGGGTGCGCAGATAAAAAGGAAGGTATGGAGAAATGTGATTATCTTCAGTAGTCTTCTCTAACACAGACCTCTCTCTCTCTGCCCCCCCCCCCCCCCCTCCTCTCTGTGTGTGCTCTCTCTCTGTCTCTCTCTCTCTCTCTCTCTTTCGCTCTCTCTATTTCTCTTTCTTTCTCTCTCTCTATTTATGTCTCTATCTTTCTGTCTCTGTTTCTCTCTCTGTCTCTCTCCCCCTCTCTTTCTCTCTCTCTCTCTGTCTCTATTTCTCTCGCTCTTTCTGTCTCTCTCTTTCTCCTTTCTGTTTCTCTGTCTTCCTCTCTCTCTCTCTCTCTCTCTCTCTCTCTCTCTCTCTCTCTCTCTCTCTCTCTC
>CM031602.1:64741626-64744126 GCA_018398815.1 Conus ventricosus
CCCAAAAGGGAAACCATAAAAAAAGCCAGAATTTCAATGTTTTTTTGCAATTTCCGACAATCATCTGCTTTGCCATTAAAAGCTGCTTAGTCCCATCTCGAAGAATTGATGGATATTTCTGACAATCACTTAAAATGAAAAAAACTCACCTGCAAACTCAACGAAAGGAGAACTTGAGAAGCATTGTCGCTGTAAGCATCACTGGCCGCCATTTGCAATGAAGCTGTGACGTCACGTCTACGACTTTACGTCATACTTCTGCAGACTTGCATCATTTATACACTTCAGATCTAAAACGGAAGCGGAATCCAGATACACACATCTACACTCCGTAGTTTGTGAATTTATATTTTTTGCGGACAGGTTTCCGATTTTCTCAGATTTGGAGAGGACTTCTGTATGACTATAAAATGTTGTTCTACAAAAGGAAAATTCAGCGGACGTCCGCTGAATTTTCGAGTCCGCTGAACACGTGTGCGTATCCGTGAAATGTCTGGTGAACTACCAGAACACAAACACACACACACACACACACACACACACACACACACACACACACACACACACACACACACACACACACACACACACACACACACACACACACACATACACACACAAACACACACACACACACACACACACGCACGGACGCACAGACACACACACACACGCGCACACGCGGGCAATCGCACGTACGCACGCACACTCGAAAACGCACACGGACGCATATACACACGCATATACAAATGGCAATAATGCTGGGTTTTTTTCCCCGTCGAAGTATACGCGGATATTGATTTGGCGTGAACACAGCACCTCTCTCTCTCCTCTCCTCTCTCTCTCTCTCTCCTCTCTCTCTCTTCTCTCTCTCCTCTCTCTCTCTCTCTCTCTCTCTCTCTCTCTCTCTCTCTCTCTCTCTCTCTCTGTATGTGTGGGAGGGGGGAAAAGGGGAAGGCGGAAGCGTGAGTGTGCGCGCGCATGCGTGTGTGTGTGTGTGTGTGTGTGTGAGTGTGTGTGTGTGTGTGTGTGTGTGTGTGTGTGTGTGTGTGTGTGTGTGTGTGCACGCTCGTGTGCGTGCGTGCCTGCGTGTGTGTGTGTGTGTGTGTGTGTGTGTGTGTGTGTTTGTGTGTGTGTGTGTGTATGTTGTGTGTGTATGGGAAAGAGAGGAGAGAGAGAGAGAGAGAGAGTGTGTGTGTATGTGTGTGTGTGTGTGTGTGTGTGTGTGTGTGTGTGTGTGTGTGTGTGTGTGTGTGTGTGGTGTGTGTGTGTGTGTGGCATGCACGCGCGTGCGTGAAACGTTCTTGTGAAAATTTTACCAAGATGTCTTTCACGATACCCACACGTCATTGGTTGTTCTGATTTTTACAAGCAGAACACACTGCTTTGGAATTTAGTGTTGGCTGGAAAACGTCCCAACTGGTCAACAACGCGTCCACTCTCAGCGACCACAGAATCTGACCCGTCAGTCACAGGAAAAACATACCCATCATGCCGTTATTCCCATTCCTCACAACGTGACCGTAGACAACATGTACAACGTCTACACCACATCTATCCATTCTAGTGACACATTTTTTACCAAGCACACCGCCACCGCCATACCTCCTCTATTTAGGTCAACATCTCAGAATATGGATACGTTAGACTTGGACAAACTGATATCGATCACTGTCTGAATCGATCTCACGAGCTTCGGTTCAAAGCGGTCAACGGAGGGTGGATTACGTGCGTGATATTGGGGGACTGAAGAGAGGACATTTCAGTCACTGTAACATTACATCTCCACCTTACCTGGAATGATTTTCGCTTTCAACCCAGGCCACAGAGGAAAAGTCCTTGTTTAACTGTGGAGGTAAAAGACTGTTGTGCATGTGATGGTGATAAAGTGTTCTGGGTGGTGGTGTATCGCAACTGTCCTCGTCTCGTGTTCGCAACACCAATCGTGTGCTCTTGCCTTGAAAAGATCCAGGTGCGCTAGAGAGTCCTTTGCACTGGAGTTTACTTTTGACGTTGTTCCGAAGTCTGTTCGACCTGAAGTGAGCTTTTGTTCATCTCAAACGAAACAGGTGCGTGTTTCTCCCCCCCCCCCCCCCCTCCTCTCCTCCTCCTCCTCTCTCTCTCTCTTCTCTCTCCTCTCTCTCTCTCTCTCTCTCTCTCTCTCTCTCTCTCTCTCTCTCTCTCTCTCTCTCTGTGTCTCTCTCTCTCACACACCACACACACACACACACACACACACACACACACACACACACACACACACATATATATATATATATATATATATATATATATATATATATATATATATATATATATATATATATTCATTTTGAATTTATTCATAAACCATAGAACACCTGTCAATGGTAATCTTGCAGCTTTTGATCATGTGGGACTTATTTAAGATTGATTACCAGTTAAGAATTGTTGTCACAACCACTGTCGAAAAAGCGTGACTTGTAACTGTACTGAGCTAATATAATTTTAGGCCTGTGTC
>CM031602.1:64749126-64787089 GCA_018398815.1 Conus ventricosus
AGATGAATTGCCTAGTTTTCATTGTGTTCCTGAAATAAATATGTTGAGTATTGTGTGTGTGTGTGTGTTGTGTGTGTGTGTGTGTGTGTGTGTGTGTTGTTGTGTGTGTTGTGTGTGTGTGTGGTGTGGGTGTGTGTGGCGTTATGGTTGTACGAGAGAGCTCATAGAATTGCCAAACAATGTCCTGGTAACAGCTTGTTTGACATCAATACACACCTACAGAAGAAAAAAACCACTAAGCCCCAAACAGCAGTTCAAACCAAACAAAATCCATTCCTCAGTTTATAAATCCTTCCGCATTGATTGACAGTGGCCTGCAAGCGCAGCCAGAGATGCGACAACATGTGCAGTGTGTGGTTCTGCGAACGACGAAAAGGGGATGGGAAAACAAGACTGGACGGTTCAGTTGTGCTGGGGCCGTCTTTCCCGTTCAATGTTGGTGAGGTGGTCATCAAGAACTAATACTCTGCATTGACATCATCAGGTCAGTAGAGGTCTTGCCCCCGGTCTCACTTTCCTGTTCCATAACTCCCGACATGGAACCCTGTGTCTGTGCCCGTCTAATCTGCGATGAAACGCCATCCACGACTTGCCCCCGGGGCATGAGGATGAAGCAACTGGTGCCTAGACGTAAAAGTTAACAGTGACCTGCTGGCTACTATCCGCTGGTCGCAGTCCCGCGTGAGCGTGTCTGCCAGATCACGTGTGTGACGACGGGTATTTTACTGGGCCAGTGCCCTCAGAATGTTGAATGAGCTGTTGTGTCCACTTCAAACTTCCACCTGAATGTAGGTGCTTCGGTTGGCGTTTTTACTGTATAAACCGTCTGATCGATGGCTGTCCGGTGACCCATTCCAGAAAACTTCACGTTCTTGGCGCGGAACAGGACAAACATGACGTTGATAATGGACTATTCACGAAACAACACCATGTGGTCCTGTCCGTTTGGGCGGGGGGGCGTTTTCTGGTCCTCCTCACGTTCAATGCACCTATACGTCAAGCACCACTCTGCTACTTGATCATTCTTGACCTCACGATAATCCTCATCTCCTGTCCTCTATCTACCCCGGTGACTTCAATGGGGTAACCCTCAAATCTCTGCAACTGCACAGTGCTTGTTTTGGGGGGGCGGGAAACCCCCACTTGACCTTCAAGACGGTCTCTCCTGGTCTGTGGGTTCCACTGTACACAAACACACCAAACACTTCACTTCGCATAACATGTTTGGACCTGTCCCGTGTCAGCGTGGACGCAGTGAACGGGGATTCCATTGCAACACAAGATTGCACACCACTGGGAGACTCTGGACTCGTTGGAACCAGCTCAACCTGTCGGGGCAAGGCGAGTGCGTCACGTGCAACGGCTATTCCTCGGGTTTCCGGGTTCTACTAAACTAAACGATCGTTGCCTCTGTGGATCTCTCAGGCGGTCTCATGGTGATCACCTTCCTCCACATGCTGTTCCACAATCTTCTCAAAACTTCGGGCCGTGAACAGCCGCAATTTAAACGTACTGCCCGATCCGCTTCTCTTTCTTTTTCAGAGGATTTCAGCCCCAAGTGTGACCGGGTTCCTCCGAAAGAAAGAACGGCCGTGGTCGTTCCTGTCCAGGGATTTGATGCAGAGGTCACCTCCACTCGGGTTAGTCCTTCCTGGCTTCTGCTGCCATGCTGGCTTAGGTGGGAAACCTCACCATTTTCTGTAACCGCAAAAACACGCAACCGTCTTCGACAAAAGAACAACGCCACGGGCGGTTCTGATGTCGGGCGTCCGTTCGGTCGCGGGCGTCTTTCGTCCTGCATCTGTGGTGGTCAGATTTTCTTGATGGTGGTGTATACCTGATGGTGATTCGACTCTGTGGTGGTGGCTGACTACAGGTACAAAGACATTTACCTGTCCGGGAACGGCGACCCCACTATCCTGGAACACAGCAAACACCACGCTGCATGGTGCAGTGTTTCCTGTCTCCCTCCCTGGGTCCTCATGAGGTGTCCCGTCTTTTTCAGTATCTTGTGCTTCATCAACCGGATTCGCTCTTCCTGTGCGGGCTGTTCTGGCGCTTTCCCCCTCAGCCAGTTCCACTTCACTAGCCGCCGTCAGCGCATCCTGGCCTGCAGCCCCCTTGGTGGGCGGCGGGGCTCGTGCTGGCCCCCCGCCCACGACGACCTCTGACCCCTGTGACGTCATACTGGCATTTCTAACAGCCAGACCGGCCATCTGGCATTCTCCGCGTACCCATCACGACGCGACCCGAGTTCCCCCCGGGACAGCATTACCTCCTACCACTCCTTCGGTATCTGCTGATCGCACCTCAAACCTTCGTCCTCTCCTCCTGTTCATAGCTTTGGCAAAGAGGTGTTCATCTACTTATCATACGCTTGGTCTACTCTACTGGTCGGGGGTCACGCTCCAACAAACCAACAACACTTGAGACCGGAGCTCCGCACCATCGGCAGGAAATCGACGGACCAATGCAATCGCTCGCGGCTGATCACCTGTTGGCCGTGGTCGACCTTCGCCTCTCTGCTGGTTATTCCCATCCGAATCGGCGGCCGGTCCTGGGATGGCGGGCGGAGTCGGAGGCGTGGACGTTCCGGGGAAAGTCGTCAGCACGTCATCATGACCGTCATGGTGCTGGCGCTCAACCAACTCGGGCCCTCAAAACCTTCCTTAAAACCGCAACGGGTCATTCGGAACACAAAGCGAGGAAAGCCTGAGAAACAGCGGATGTCTTTTTTGGGTCTCAGTTGCAGGAGGTTCTGCTGTGAGTTTTGCGGGTGGAGTCCGTTTTGTCTTCCTCATGACAAAGCCATGATTTATGGCCCTTAATACGGTGTGCTTGGGTTCGAACAACAACTCTCTGCCTCTGAGTCCTCGTGTCTCGTGTCTGTCCGTGTCTGATGGCTACTGTCTGACTGCCTGACAGGCTTGACTGCCTGCCTGCCTATCCCGTCTGTCCACTGTCTGGTCTGTCTGTCTCTCTTTGTCTGTCTGACTGCCTGTCCTGTCTACGGATCTCTATGCCTCTGCCTCCTGCCTCTGTCTCTGTCTGACTGTTAGAACTGCCAGGTGACTGCTTGCCTGACTGCCTGTCTATCTTCTATCCGTCTGTCAACTGTCTGTCAGTCTGTCTCTCTTTGTCGGTCCTGACTGGCCTGTTCCAGTCCTGTCTGTCTCTCCTGCCTTCTCTTCATCTGGCCTCTAGCTCTGTCTGTCCTGGGGCTGTCTGTCTCTTTTCTTTTCTATCTCTCTCTCTCTCTCTCTTCTCCCTCCTCTCTCTCCCTCTCGTGTCCTCCGCCTTGTCTCTCTCCCTCTCCCTCTCCTCTCTCCTCACGTTCCCTTCCTCTCTCTTCTCTCCTCACCTCTCCTGCTCTCTCCTCTCCTCAGTCTCTTCTCTCTCTCTCACGATGTTGGGGGGTGGTGTTGGTTTTTTGGCCTCGTCACTCCTCTTCCCTTTTCACTCCTCTATCTCTCGCCCTCCTCTCTCTCATCCTCTCTCCTTCCTTCTCTCTCCTCCTTCTCTCTCTCCTCTCTCTCTCCTCTCTCTCTCTCGGCCTCCTCCTCTCTCCTCTCCTCTCTCTTTCCGCTCTCCTCGTCTCCTCCTCCTCCTCCTTCTCCCCTGTCGTCTCACTCTCTCTCCGCTTCTCTCGTCTCTCTCTCTTCTCCTCTCTCCTCCTCGTCTCTCTCATCTCTCTCTCACTCTCTGGCGTTGTCTTTCCAGCATCCTTCGTTTGTCTTCTTGGTGCACTACTTTCAGCGAATCAACAATCCAACGTTAATGTTGCGATATGATGCAGTCCACAGCCCAGGTCCTTTCACACAGTTGCACGGTGTTAGTTGTACGCTCTGTTTTTTTAGTTTTTATTGGTTTTTGATTTATTTTTTTATTTTTTTTTTTTTGTATGCAGCATGAATACAACGAAAAAGGCATCAGCCTGTTTACTGACCTCTGGCAGTAGCAGTTATGTCCCTTTAGGTCCCCTAGTCTTAATGTGCGTGCCAAGTCTTATGTTCGTCAATAAAGTCTCAAGTATGGCCCTAGTCTTCATTGGCGTCCCTATTGTGAATGTGCGTCCCTTGCTGACTGTTTTGTCAAATAGTCCTTAATGTGCGGTCCCTAGTGTGAATGTTGCGTCCCTAGTCTTACTGTTTGTCAATAGTCTGACTGTTTGTCAAATAGTCTTAAGGTGTCGTTCCCTAGTGGGAATGTGTGTGCGTCCCCTAGTCTTACCTGTTGTCAATATCTCAATGTATGTCCCTGGTCTTGAAATGTGCGTCCCTAGTATTACTGTTTGTCAATATCTTAATGTTGGATATGTCCCTAGTCTTATGTGCGTCCCTGGTGCGTGCCGGCAACCAATGAGTGCGAACACAGCACAGCAGCTGCCAAAGTTGGTGGCAGAAGTGCTCCCGCCGGCGGGTTGGTTCGGCAAGTCAGGACGAGTGCTTCTCTCATGGGTACCCGTCACCTTCGGGTGTGTCCTTTCTCATTCAGCATGTTGTGATGAAAAAATCATCAAGATCCAAGATTGGCATCAAAAGACCAACGGCAGGTGACCATTCTGAAGACTTGAAACTTTTTTAGTATGAAGTAAAGACAACCTGGCACGTTTGGTGAATACCCGTGACATCAAGGGAAGATCACCAATCATTGGCAAATCAAAGAACAAACTGTAGGTGAACGATTTTCTGAAGGTTGGAAAGTATTTTTAGTAGGGAGGAAAGGTAAATACACCTGATGTTAACCTCAGTGGACATTTCCCCTGATTTCTGACATTTTCTTCCACCCCTCCTTTCCGACAATAACTGTCCAGCATGTGTAATGCTTTGCGCTTGCTTGGCTGACTCCTAACATTGTTCTTTTTTGGGCGTCATAAAAAATAACGGACAAATGAATGTCTCTGGATGTTGAGTTGTTTTTTTTTTTTGTAGCCCGTAAACAAAATACAAGACATTTTAAAAAAAGAAAAAAACAAATATGCACCAAACACACAAGGCGGTATTATTTTTCTTCTTTTTATAATTTTCCCCTTTTTTCCGTACGGTGGCGGTGGGCGCAAAGTGCATCTTTTATTAAAAATTATGTTTTTACCCGGGGTGGAGCATATCATTTATAAAAGATTGACATGGAAACAAAAAAAAAATCATTTTTATAAAAATTTTTTTTCCTCGTTTCGGGGGTTCGGTCGAAAGTTTTCCCGCGGTCGTGGAACATATTATATTATTTATTAAAAGTTATTTATATTTTTTACGGACGTACGGTTTACGTGGAAACATAACATATCATTTATGATAAAAGGTTTTCGGTTTCGTTTTTTTTCGTGGAACATATTATTCATAAAAGTTACGGCTACGGGTGGAAACATAATCATATTTTAATTATTAAAAGTTTTTTACGCCGCCGGGCTTTTACGTTAACCTGATTTAATACTTTGTTACTTTTTACCGCGTATTAACCTGAAAGTACGCCCATTACCCGGTGTTTAACCGCTGGAAAATATTATTTAATTTATATGAAAATCAAACTTTTTTATGCCGTGGACCCCTCTACTAACCACCCATATCCCCTATCAAACACATAATTCCATATTCAAACGTTAAAACTAACACACCCCCTTTCCTGCGCCGGTTACTATTACCGTGATGCCCCTCTCCTCATTCCATTATGCTTTTAACAACACCCGTGACCAAAAGACGCACTGACGGGTTCCTGGTTTTTTACGTGGCCCCCCCTCCCTTCTTGATATCAATAAAGCTTCATTACAGAACTAATTGTTTGGGTATTTCACGTTAGGCCCCCCACATCAAATTAAAAGACCAACACACACGCCAAAACATCACAACCCCTTAATACCATTTAAATCTTCTGTAGGGATCCGAGTCCCCCATACCAAATATAAACACCCCAAATCAATTCACTCACAATACTAACACAACCAACAAAAAACTCAACAGAACACCACACTAACAAAAAAAAAAACTCAACCGACACCCCCCCGCTATGACACCTTTCTTAAAAACATCTCCTTGCTAAAAAATACCTTCCTTCAAAAAACCTCTAACAAAAACTCCTGTTCCACACACCAACCATAAAACCAACACCCCAAAAGCCAAATACAAAAAAAAACACACCCCCAAACAAAAACACGAACCCCCCAAACCCCACCATTTAACCAAACACCCCTGGCTTTCTATACCTTAAGACTCTCACTAAAACCACACCCATAAATAAACTACCCAATACAATACCAAACCACCTAACCTACCATCCCACAAACCTCACAGTAAACTCCTACAAGCACCCCCCCACATCCCGCTTAATCAAAAACCCCCCTCTTTACCTGAAAATGTTCTTATTCCCACCAATTTCTTCTGTTTCACCCTGGGAGGTATTAATGTATTAACTCGATGCCGTACCTTCCGGGGGTTATGATCCCCCAAGCCCCCCTCACAATTAGCACTTAAATTGCTTCTCCTTCTCTCCGCTCCAATAAAAACATATAGTTTAAAAATTTTTTATAAGGGTATATTTTATTTTTTATCCTAACACACCTCCAACTCCCACCCCAAACGGGGCCTAAAATCTTTAGTATGGTTCCACTACATTATGGAGGGTGAGTTATTATTATATTTAATTTAGTTATCCTTCTTTTAAAGCTGTGGACTATCGCATTATTATATTATTCCCATATTATCCTTATTCATTTTTTTTTTTTTTATTTTTCTGTTTTTTTTTGTTTTTTTAATATTTTATTTTTTATATTTTTATTTATTTTCTCTTTGTTTCCAACCTATGTTGAATTTTGGAAAAGTCGCGACCACGGAAAAAAAGGATGGTAAAGATCAAATATTGACTGTATTAAAAAAAACAACAAATGTTGTGCTATTTCTAGAGTATTAAAGAGAAACAGAATTTTTCCCATGGAAAAGTATTAATCGTAATGTGAAATGACAATTTTGTAAGATTTTTTTTTTTCGAGTAGGGAATGTTAAATGACGGTGCTGCTTTTCCTGCAAGATCTCTCTCTCTCCTCACTACTCATCCTCTCTCCTCTGCTGTCCTCTGGCTCTCTCCTCTTCTCGTCGCTGCTCTCTCTCTCTCGTCCTCTCCTCTTCTCTCGTCGCTGTCTCTGTCCTCTGTCCTCTCTCTCTCTCCATCTCTCTCTCTTCATCTCATCCCTCTTCCTTCCTTCCATCTCTTCTCTCCTCGTCTCTCCTCTCTCTCCTCCTCTCCACTCTCCTCTCTCTCTCTCTCTCGTCTCTCTCTCTCCTCCTCTTACAACTCTCTAAAACACTCTCCCTCTCTCCAAAATTCTTAAGTACAAGAGTCCCAAGTGTTTGAAGGTTTTGTTGATCTTAACTGTTTAGCCATCAGGAATTCAAGATCGAGTGCTTCGAGAATCAATAATGACTCTGTAATGAACCTGACTCTCTCTCTCTCTCTTTCTCATCTCTCTCTCTCTCCTCTCTTCCTCTCCTCCTCTCTCGCCTCTCCTCTCTGTATGTAACGTACGCAACACGTAATATATATATATATATAATATATGAATAATATATATAAATAGATATAGAATATATATAATATATATATGAATATATATATATATATGGTGTTGTGTGTGTGCGTGCGTGCGTGCGTGCGTGCGGTGCGTGCGTGTGTGTGGTGTGTGTGTGGTGTGTGTGTGTGGTGTGCCCTACTAAGCTTACACGAAGGTTGTTTTTTAAAATAAATAAATAAATAAAATATAATATATATATATTTATAATATATATATAAACTAACAAACAAATAAATGTCCAAGGATAAAGTAACCGCGCACAAAAACAGCAAGCAAATGAACCAAAAAGCAAACAAACAACGTTTTCCAGCAACTTACAGAGGCAAGACACAGGTCTCGGTGTTGCAATGACCTTGCAAAAAGAATGATTGAAAATTATTAAGAACCAAGGCCCTCTCTAAGCCTCTTGGCTCTTAGGTCTTAGAATTGAAAGAAATAGGGGGAGATTTTTTTACGTATACGCATTCATAATGACCTGCAGTGGCAGAGAGAATGCATGGCTAGGGCTTTGGCTTTGGGCCTGGCTGGTGCCTGGCTTGGTGCGTGATGCTGAGGCTGGGCTGCCCTAAAACTAAAAACTATAAAAACTAACATATGTGCTTTAGAGAAAGGAAGGAGGGGTGGTTGGGGTGTGCATGCTGGGTGGAATGTTGGGATGGGGGGGAAAAAAAAAAAGAATAACAAAGAAAATATAATAAATAAAATAATATGACAATAAAATTGCTGCTGCTTTTCTCGTCTCAGAAATGAGCCTTCAGAAATCTTATATTCAGCAAGGGGGGGAAGCATCCTCCAATAGGGAGGGAAACTCACTAACATAAACTCCTGGTCATATACCGAATTTCGAAACTTGGTGGTTTCTCCCAGTGACCGCGGAAAGTGGTAATTTTGACTCCTCAGCGTTTTCAGTTTTAAGAAGAATGAATGCAATCCCAGAAAAGGCCTGGTGTGCAATACGTATTATGTTTGTTTGAGTTTCAAAGAAACCAACGAAAGGTGCATCTAAGAACAAAAGAAAAATCATGAAAGGCAAAACAAGCAACTTTTTCTTGTTGAAAAGTAGAAAATATAAAAATATATCCTCTAAGAGACACAAGTGCTGAGGGCCAAGTTTCTTGGAATGAAATCCGCAAGGGATAAAATACAACAAACTAATAAATTCCAAGGATAAGTACCGAGCACCGTTCCAGCAACTTACAGAGCAAGCTTTGTGTTGCAATGACTGCAAGAAAATATTGAATTATAAACAAAGCCTGCTCTTCTTAAGTCTTAGATGATGATATAGGGGGAGATACGCATTCATAATCCTGCAGTGGCAGATGATTCTGGCCTACTAACATATGTTGCTTGAGGTGGGCTGGATGGGGAAAAAATAATCAAATATATCTTCCCAAAAATGAGCCTTCAGCAAGCTTATAGTCTGGCAAGGGGGGAAGAGACATCCTCCAATAGGGAGGGAAACTCACTAACATATAACTCGGTCATATAACCGAATTTCGAAAATCTTGGTGGTTTCCTTCTTCCTCAGTGACAACGGAAGGTGGTTAATTTATGACTCCATCTGCCTTTTTCTTCAGTTTTAAGAAGAATGCAATCCCCCCAGAAAAGGCTGGTGTGCAATACCCGTATTAATGTTTTGTTGAGTTGTTCAAAAAAAACCAACGAAAGGTGCCATCTAAGAAGCAATAGAAAAAAATCATGGAAAAGAGCAAAACAAGCTGACATTTTCGTTCGCGACACAGTCTAGTAAAGGTTAGAAAATATAAAAAGATACCTCTCAGACACAAGTGCTGAGGGCCAGTTCTTTCTTGGAATGAATCCGCAAGGACTAAAATACAAAACAAACTAAATAAATTCCAAGGATAAGTACCGAGCAACCGTCCAGCGCAACTTACAGAGCAGCTTGGTGTTGCAATGACTTGCAAAAATATTGAATTTTAAACAAAGCCCTGCTCTTTATTCTTAGATTGAAGAAATAGGGGGAGAAACGCATTCAACCTGCAGTGGCAGATGATTCTGCCTAACTAACAGTATGTGCTTTATTTTTGCACAATTTCCCATTTGGTTTCTAAATTATAAAAGAAAATATGTTTGAAGAACCACGTTTTCTCTGGTTAATAATTCGATCTTTAACCTGGCCATTCAAAATTAAATCCAAAATCCAAAATTTCTCTCCTTTCATGGCATCTGGTGATGCGGTAGTCGTGGGGAGGGGGGAGAACCGGTGTTTAGGGTTGGGACTTGCTTGGTCTCGCTTCGTCCGTCCCAGTCACAAACGGCCGGTCCTCGTATATTTTTGTTCGGGCCACCGTCTGTTGTGAGTGTGCAAGGGAATGAGTGTTTTCTGTTTGCGAGCGTGCCTACACAGATAGTGCACATGATATAGTCGTTTTGGAATGCGTGGTTTGGAGAACTGTGTTTATTTTGAAATGTTACGATAAAATGGTGAGGAATAATCGTGCCAGTAAATTTAGATTTTTTGTAAAGGTGGGTAGAAATTGTCCAAGCAATAGATTGCTTGTACGTCTTCAATTCAAAATCCTAAGAAGGAAAAGTTGTTGTGTCAGTTGGAACATGGGTGAGGATGGAGATATAAATTATTCTTTTCGTCACCCTGTTAATAATTCCCAATGTCATTTTTTTTTGGCTTGCTTCGGGTGAGAAGACCTTTAAGCGAACATTCCTCGTTTGGTTTGTATTACACTGTTTTAAAACAAAAAAACAACCTCAAGTCTGGTGTTAAGAGCTGGCGCTACGTAATGTATTCCGCAAACACCCCCCTTGCCCTTCATGCGAGTGGCTGTTAGATTTAGCAGCATATTTTCAAAACCGTACTGACGGCGGGGTTCTAGTGGCCCTTCTTTCCTTCCAGTTCCTTCCCTTCTTTTCTCTCCTACCGGGGGCTTCACCCGAGGCGTACGCTCTTGAGGCCGCAGGGTTGGGTGCGTAGGCGATCTCTTCACTGGATGGCCTTAACCCCCCTGTCCGGGAGACCTTTCAAGCGACTACGAGAACGCCTCGCCGGAACCTGGATGTGATCTATTAGCAAAAACAAAAACTGTCCCTCGGACTGTCCTGCAGCCCAAGTGACCAGTGTGGTTAGGCTCTGTGTTGTGCCATTTGGGGTGGTGTGTGTGCCAAGGGTGTTGGGGCGTTGAACTAGACTTTATTCAAGAACAGACAACCGGTTTGGGCACCCGATTTTTCGAAAAACGATACTCCCAGTGGAGACCTTTGGAGAGGCAGGTGTGGGGAAACAAACCTTGAAGGACAAAAAAGTAATGTGTTTGAAATGCTTAAATTGTAACTAATGTATGTTGTGTGGTTGTTAAATGCTTAGTTTGTGACAAGTGTGGTTTTTTGTTTGTGGTGGGAGATAAATGGTGTATTGTTTGTATTGTAATCTTCTATGGTGTTGCTCTTAGCGGAGCTGTGAGAATCAGGGTCACTACCCTTCACTCCCTTCTAGACCGATCCTGTCAGGGCGACACTCCAGGGTCGTCGTGACAATAAATATGACTATAGTCATAAACATGTAAACAACTTGGTCAACTGATCCGCCTATCTTTCGGGTTATATCACTCATTGTTTTGGCGTCATATACGGTACCATGTCAGACAATAGCAAAAAAAAAATTCACGGCAGTTAGTCAGAGGGACTTCTGCCAGGCAGAAGTTTTTGTGTGGCTAAGGCAGTAATAAAGACGTCAACATGGAGCCCAACCCGCTTCCGTCCATAGGAAGAAGTCCAAGTGTCAACCGCCCTATAAACCTCTCTCTTCTCGGCCTGGCCGTCCAAAGTGCAAGATAAGTCGTGGTGCTCTGTCTCGCCTTGTTCGCTTTGCCGTTTTGTGAAGATAAGCTTTGTGTTTGCATTTCTTTGATTATTTTGTTGTGCTTGCGACGCTTCAACCCTTTTTAACTCTTGAGCCGGTGGGGCTTTTGGTTTGGTGTGGCTTTATTAAATTTTTAAAACCACAGCCAATCCTCGCCTTTGTGCCATTGTCGTCGCCGACGCGACTTGCGGGCCTGCGGTTTCTTTTCGATCTTTGGGACAGTTGGGAACTTCATCGCCCGGTTTCACCTCTTTCTCAGACCACTCTCACCCTTTTTTTTATCTTTTTCCATTCGGACTAATCCCGATTTGGACTAACTTCCTCTTCCCGTTTCCCACGTTCCCCACGTTCGTTCCACTCGGTTTCCCATTTCTTTCACTCGGTCGTTCCGCCGGGTCCGGCCATTTTGTTTTTTCGACCGGGGCCAAAAACAACCGCGGCACTTACGATCACCTTCCTCGATCTAACGCACTGAGATTCAACGTCCACATAAATTTACTACACTTCCAGTGTCTCTTCCTCCCGAGGTTGTTGAGCTCTTTTCTATCCCTCGATCCACCTCTTTTGTCTCCCCTTTGCGATCGATGGGCATTCCATTCCTGTGTTTGTAGGTGTTGTACCGCCCACAACCACACCCCCAGTGCCACAACATGGTGCAAGGGCACTAAAACCTGCTCAGAACCTGCTCCAATTGTTCGGTGGGCAGTCGCTCTCTACGCTGTCTAACCTCTCTACACTCGCCTCCTAAACCTCTCTAACATTCACAACTATAAACCCCCGAGGGGCCCGGCCGCGTGTCGATTCCACCCACTACGGGAACAAAAAAAAACGAAAAAACCGCGCCTCCGCTCACTAGAAAGACACGTAAGAGACCGATGAGGCGTATGATCGGTGTAGAGAGGGTTCCCGCGGCAGGGGGGAAAAACGCGAAGTGGGGGAACCTGCGCGAGATGAAACCAGCATTATTATACGATTCCCTTCCCACCTCTAAACCCGATCGGCGCGGACACCCAACGAACGGATCGTTCGCGAAAATCGAAGCCAACAGGCAGTCTCAGCAGTCGAACGGGCAATCGGGGGCCGTCAAATTCGAATCGGGCCGGAATGTTTTTCATTCTCATCTTTTATTCCCTAAGCCCCCCTTTAATTCTCATCTTAATTCTCCAATCTTTTCCTTAATCTTTTTCCCTAAGCGCCCAAATCCAAGGGCAAGGCCCCGGCCGGGAGGAAAATCACACTACCGCATAATAAACCGCACTCAACCCGATTCTAATTGAGAACTGTCGTGGAACGCTAGCACACCACCGCGCAAGCAACCCCAAACGCTAGCAGCAGCTAGGCCAACACCAAGCAAAAGCAAAGCAAACGCGCACGACCCACCCGAGCTAGCAGCAACACATAAGAAGCAAGGCTGAGTCAAAGCAAACACCACCAACTAAGCCCCCAGCAAGAACCCCGCTAGCAACCGCCCCCCCCCCACCCCCCTCCCTACTAACAGTCCCACCACCCTAGTCTCATCGCGCTCCTCGCCCAACCGTGTCCGGGTTCAGCCATGAACTCCGGACACGAGGAGATCGTCAACACTTCGGTGGAGGGGCTGTGAAAGTCTTTGGTGGTATCCACCCCTTTGGTGCACCCCCCCCCCCAACCTTACCCCCCCCGCCCCCCCCACAAGAACCCCCCCTGGTATGTGTCTTTGGGGTACCCACCCCCACCCACCCCCCCCCCGCCCCACCCAGTACCTTGGGGTGGTACCCCCCCCCCCCCCCCTGGTACCTCTACCCCCCCCCCCCCCCCAGACCCCCCGTACCACCGTACCCACCACCCCACCCGCTTTGGTGAACCCACCCCCCCCCCCCACCACCCCCCTAAACCACCCCCCCGACCCCCCCCCCCCAACCCCCCCCCCTACAACCTTTGTGGGTAACACTACCCTTACCCCGGGTACCCACAGTACCGTATCCCTGCTACCCCCCCCCCGTGGTACACCCCCCCCCGTACCCTCCCACCCACCCACTTGAACCACAGAACCCCGGGTTCAGTACGCGGCAGTGCATGTCGACTAGGCTCGGATCTGCGCACCATCATCCCCGATCCCCGACGGGGGGTCGAACCACCGCCTGAATCGATCGTTTCATTTCAATTCTCCCCTGAGGGGTACATGACGTTGGGGAGCGGGGGAGACGTTCTTTTTCTTTTTTCTTTTCTTCCCGGACTTCCCTATTGGGTGGGGGCAAAAATAAACGTGTCCGGCGGGCGGCCGGGCGGCGTGCGGCGGCGGGGCGGTCCCGTGCCTCCTCTCCTTCCTTTTCCTCCTTCCTTCCTTTTCCCCTCCGGTGGAGGATCAACTAGTAGGGGAGAGCCAACTAACTTAGTAGCGGACCAGGGGTACACCTTTTCGGGTTTTAGGTCCCTTGCCTTGAGCTTATATGCGGTCGAGAACCTGACCTCAGCCATCATCTCCCGTCCCCGCCCCAACAAAAAAGACTGCAAAGCCCATATCCCCACTCCCCCGTCCCACCCCCCCCGCCATCCCTGGTCCACCCCATCCCCGTCCACAGCTAATAAACCACTAACGAAGAAATACGAACAGTAAGAATCCCGTCCTCCGCCGTTCCCGTCCGCTAAGACCACACACACGGCCCAGGAGGGCTCGGGGCAAAAAAAACCGTAACAACCCACCGAAAAACAAAACACAAACAACAAAACAAAATACACCCACCCGACCCAACACCACACCCCAAATGAACACAAACAACCAACAACCTCAAACAACAACACCAAAACAAACACAAACAAAACACACCACCAAACATAAAAACAACCCTGACAACCCAACCAACCCAACAAACCAACACAAAACAAACAACCAACCCCACCGAGAAGAATCAAAACAAACCACCCACCCGCCAGAACAACCCCAAAAACAACAACAACAAACAATAACTACACACAAAAAAACCCCACAAAACAAACAAAAAAACACAAAAAAACAGAAAACAACAAAGCAAAGAACCACGACAACAAACAAAAAACACACGAACTAAACACACACAAACAGACACAAAACACACCAAAAAACACCAAACACCCCCCCCAACCGACGCGCCCTCTCTCTTGTCTGCTTCCCACACCAAAACCAAAACAACACACACACCAAACAACAAAAAAACACCCAGACGCACCACACCAATAACAACAAAACAAAACCCATCCAACAATCAAAAACCACCCCAAACAAGCAACAAACCAAACTGCCAACCAAACAAAGAAACCCACAACAACCACAACAACCATCAACAAAAAAAACACCCACCACCCCCCCCCCCGAACTCCCCCACTCTGCCACGCAGGGGGGTGCCGGCAATGGGATGGCCCCCTGGACCCCCCGCCCCATGTGGGACCGCCCCCCCCAACCCCCCCACCCCCCCAATGGACATGGGACCCCCCCCCATGGCATGGTCCCCACCCCCCCCCTAACCCGGGAGAATGGCAGGAGGGCAGTTGCTCTCTCACTCGCTGTCTTCCCCGCTAACTCCTCTCCTTCCCACTCCGCCGACCTTGCTCCCAGCACTCTCCGCTTGGTACTTAGCTGCAAGGATAGGGAGGGTTCAACATACCCAAACATATAAAAAACAACCAAACGACCCACCCCCGAAGATCTCGGGTACTTATCCCGCTCTGTGCACGATCTTCCCTTGGTACTCTTAACTTCTTCTAAATAACTACTTTGTTACTTCTCTTCTAACTCCTTGCTTTTGATGGTACCTCTTCCAGTTGCTAAGAAGATGCCTCTACTCCTCAAAGTGCTTCTCCCTCTTCCCTTGGTAACTACTCTCCCTTACTAACTCTCACTTCAAGTTTATAACCAACACCAACCAAACCTCAACCAACCTTTAATCCACCCCAAATTAACCTAATAATCCAAAAAACAGTAATTACCTATTATACACACCCCAACCCCTTTAAACGAAACAAAACAAAAACTCCGACCAACAACACAACTACCTAAAATACAACTAACCTACCACCAGACCTAAACCACCCCGCACGCAATAACTAAAATATATATTTACCAACAACCCAACCCATCCCCACCTACCGGGGTCCCCACATACCTCACCTTAACCAACAACCAACCATACAAATCGTAGGAAAATATAACCCAACCAAACCCCTTACAATTAAACAAATAACCAAACCACCCAAGTTTATACACTACCGAAATACAACTACCTTATATACCCCCAACCGCCTGGGGGGTTAAACCACCACTACAACCTAAAAACCAATATACAAAATACAAAAGACACGGTATTAATTAACTCATAACACCTATAATAAAAAAAAAACTTACCCAAAACCAGAAACCCGGGTCCCCCCCCGAGGAGACTCCTGCCTCTGGGCCTTGGGGCTCTGGGCGCCGCCACAGCCTGTCTTTCTTCCTCCCCGGTGACTCCGGTGGTTCTTTATTCCCCCGAGAGGAATCAGTGGTTAGCGCTGACTCTTCCCCTGACTCCATCTCGTCCTCATGGCATCCGGCCTCCCAGAGCTGGATCGACCTGGCCCCCCTTCGCTTCCTCTCGGGCGGCTTCCCGATCACGGGTCCCCTAGTTTACAGCGCGGATTATGGAACCCTCCGGGAGCCGTCCTCGTTTTCTTTCCCCCTATACCCAACGAGTCGGGACTCCAACGCACCCCTGACCTGGCCTTGCCGTTCCGAAGGTGGACCTGAACTCCCCAACCATGAATACACTGACCCACAACTTGAGGAGGGGTTCGAGGATTCCCTTCCCCAGTCCTGGGGACCTTCCATTTGGGAGAGCTTGCGCCCGTGATCTTGTTGTTAGGAGGAGAATCCCCCTCCCTCTAACAACACTTCTCTTCTACATCATCTTCTCTTTCTTTCTCGCTTCTCTTCCTCCTCTCTTCTCCCCTTTCCCGTTTCATTGGGTTCCCCCCCTACCCAGCGATCCACGGCCAAGGATAGCCGCCGCCCAGAACCCTCACCACCTTTTGTGGGACGAATACGGCCTCTCTCGCCAGGGGTGCACATGCCATCCCTCCACCGGGATATGACTTCTTGTCAGCCCCCAACACGGCCCTCCAGTAGGATATTCCTCAAGGACTCACTCAAGGGCCCCCCCCCCCATGTCTTTTCTCTCTTCTCCTTACTCTGCCAATAATCCGGCCGACGCAGGGAGATGCCATTTTACCCTCGGCCGAACCTCAGGCTCACTTCCAACCTCGCCCCCGCGCTCCCACATCCACCTCCTTTCTATCAAAAACCCTGAGAGAGTGGGACAGAATTGCCAGGGATGGCATTCTAGACCTCTACAACACCCGACCCCTCCGCACGCGGGACATGCCTTCATTGACATGTTTTTCCTACAGCGAGCTGAGGAACTACTCTGGCCAAAGGAGGGCGCACTGTCTCAGCTCTTGCGGACCCTGACGACACACTGAGGCAGACTCCAAGCCTGTTTCATGACCCCCTGATGCTTATTTCTGTCACACAAGATAGGCGCACCACCGTTGGGGCTGTGGCCCGGACAGCACAGCCAGGAGTCACTTTGTGGCAGTGAGAAGATGCTATGCTAAATCACAGGAGGCCCATCGCTCCCCCAGCGCGCAAGGCGGCCTTATACGCGTGCCATTCCGGTCAGGAGCAGTCGCTTTTTTTTTTTTTTAGGCGACTACTCTGGCTGCTGGTGGACATTACCCATGGGCCGTCGAAGGAGCGCAAACAGGCCGCGTCTTTTGCGACACCAAGAACCCCCTCGGTGGTATCTGTGTCTACAGGAGGGGTTCTCCGTCGACCCCGGGGGGGCACACGAACGTACGTGCCCCCCCTCTTCTTTCTGTCCTCCTCGCTCCTTCTTCCATCCCCCCCGGCGGACGCCCACCGCCCGCCCAGGTGGAGGGCCCTTCGCGTCCTGGAAATCGAGGAGCTTTTTCTTCATCTCTTCTCCAGAAGCGCCATCACCGAGATAACCCCACCGAATAACCACCACCCGCCAACCCCGGTTTTACTCTCGTCTGTTTTGTAGTCCCCCAAAGATCCTCGGGCGCTGGAGCCCTCATCCTCGACCTTTCCTTCCCCTCTCAACCAAATTCCATCAGGCCAACCAGATTTCCAAATGGAGACCCCCGGCCCAATCAAGGGACTTCCATCCACCATGCCGGACTGGGCCACTCTATAGATCTAAAGATGCGCTGACTTTTCAGATCCGTTCGCTTCACACCACACCCATTCCCACAGACGATTAACCTTCGTTCGTCTGGTGGGGGGGGCCGGTGTTTGATCAATTCAAAGGCTCTCACCCCTTCGGACTCTCTCCTCCCTGCTCCCCTCCCTCTTCTTCATGGAAGGTAGTCAAGGGAGATGGCCTCGCCCGTACTTCCAGACAGGAGGAACATTCGCCTCTTGGTTTCACCCCTCGACGACTGGGCTCGTCTTGGCTGCCCCATCTCTTGCACATTGTCCTACTTATTTTACCTTATGCAGGGAGGGCCCACCTCTCTCCCCACTTTACCTCGCAACTACTAACTTGACTACTTCAGAAGGCCCGGCCCAATCCCCACCTCCAAACTGACTAACAACACCTTTGTTCCTCTCTGGGGTTTCCGTCACCAACCCCGTCCAAATGCGAGCTCTCGCGCCCAGTCAGTAGCGAATCACCTTTCTGGGCATGAGGTTCGACAACCACCTCCATGAAGATCACCCTTCTCCATCTTCTCTCCCGAAGCCCAGAGAGGGCCGCGCCACCCTAGTGGCCTCATCTCCCACCTTCGACTCTCTCCCCAGTACTCTTCGGGGCAAGGGACTCTTTCCTCCCTTCTGGGGATGATGGAGTCCCTGTCATCCCTCCCATTCGCCCTAGCAAGAGTTCCCATAGCGACAGCTTCAGAGGAGTTCCGCCGTCGTTGGTCCCAGACCAAACGCAGGGCAGGAACCAAGACCAATCCCCTAGGCCTTGGTTTATTTGGGCCACGAGGAAGTGCTCAAGGCCCCTCCACGTCCGTGGCCCCCGGAGTTTCCCATCTCCATCCCACCCAAGGCCCTCGAACTTTAAACAGACGCCTTCCAGCTCGGGCTGGGGGGCCATTGGAGAGCGTAACAGCGCCTCGGGGGTTTGGGATCCTCTGACTCTCGTCTTGCACATCCAACATCCTGGAACTGCGGCGTTCAGGCTCGCCGCTCCTCAGCTCCACTTCCAGTCCATGGTCTCTTCCCACCGATTCATTCTATTTTCTCCTTTTCACAGACAACGACTTTCGGTACTTGTATACATCAACAAGCGGGGGGGGGGGGGGGCACACTTCCATCGCCTCTCCTCCGTACAGAGGGAGGCCCTCCTCCGCTGGTGTCACACGCAGGGGGTCACCCTTGCGCGAGACACATAGCAGGACATCACAACATCCTGGCAGACTCTCTCAGGCAGCCGCTCCAAGCCATCCTCCACACGGAATGGACCCATCAGCAGGCCCATACCCTAGACAACCTTGTGGGAACATTGTTTCAGAAACCCATGATCGACCTGTTTGCCCACACGATTCAAAAAGCCATCGTCTGCCAGTGTATGTGTCTCCGGTCCCGGACCCCAGGCTTTACGCAATCTACGCCCTATAGCCTTCCCTGGTCTGTGGCCTCATAGCTATACCCTTCGGCCCGTCCCTCCCTTCACCGATCCTCTCACAAGTGATCAGGAAGGCGAGACACCGAGAGCCCAGGCCTCATTCTCATACCTCCATGGTGGCCCAAACTCAGTCCTGGGTGCCCGGACCTCAAGTCCCGTCACTTCACCGCAAACCACCTCCTCCAGTTGAACACCAGGTGGGACATGCTCAGCAGCAACCCCGTTCGGGTTGCGCCCTCGACTCCAATCCCCAGTATGCTTCGCCCTCCAAACCTGGCTTCTGTGCCAGCCCGTTGCGAGCAGCAAAATCTCCACCCTCTCGATACGGACAGGTCCCATCCGTCCTCATGTCCTGCTCCCATCGCCGGCCTCTCAGGAACTTCCGAGACACTAGGCCATGTCCTCTCGCAGACTAGCACATAGTCCCTTTAACGATTACCGATGGAGAAAATTGGATCAGTCATGGTGCAAAGGCAATTATGTCCCTCACAATCGCCCTCCTCGAATATCCAGATAGTAAATTTCCTGATCCCACCTTAACCCTCTGCTGCTAGCTCAAGCTGGGCTACAGGTCGGTGCGGGCCATCTGCACGAGCCAGCCGCCAAAAGGCGGACCCTTCCCTTTGAGAATGACTTCCTTCTCAGAGAGATCTCCAGAGGCGGCTGCACTTCATGAGGCACAATCCCCTAGACCGTGTACCGCCCTTTGGGACCTCTTCAACGTGTACTTGAACGTCCTCAATAAACCCCCACTTTGAGCCTGGTGTCCTCCATTCCTGGATTCCTTTCGACCTTCTGTCTATGTAGACACCTATCTCCTCGCCCTCGGCTTGCTTCTCTGCCCCCTCGCTTCCGCCAGAAGGCGAGGAGCGAGATCCATGCCCTTATCGTGACCTCCCAGAGACATTGCCTTCCACGAGACGGCTCCGTCTCCTTAAGTGTAAGTTCCTTCCCGAAGTACTAGCTAAGAACCAGGATCCCGTAGATGCCTCTCCTTACCCCCTGCGGGAAAGTGGCTGTACCCCTCGTCCATAAATATATCCCGCGCCGACTGGCGGATACCTTAGGGGGAGACAACCTCTTCAGACATAGCCTTTTGGCCCCTCTCAGATGTCTAAGCACAACTAACTTGGAACGCTCGCGTAACCCCAGCTCGTTTTCGCCAAACGCAAAGACGGTCTCCATAATGTTTCCATCAACACAACCCCAGTAACCAACGAAAGACACAATCTCAGGCGGGCATGACTCTAGGTGGCGTTCTAGGTGGCATTACTCCAAGACGGTTCAGTTTAACGGCCTATTCCCATGCCTCCAAGGACTCCCATTTGTTCCCTGTCTCCCCCCGGTCTTGCCCCGTCCCCCCCCCCGGGCTCATAGGTCAAAAGCGCTGCCTCTTCGGCAGCATTCCACATCTTACACTGGTTTTCCCCTCGCCACCAATATAGGTAGATCCTGGAGGCAGCCTTTTCTGGCGTTCCGGTAAAATCCCTTCCTAAAATTTTTTATTCTTAAGGCGAACAATCCACATGACCAGGGCTATGATGGTTCTAATGGGAAAGTCCTTTGTGGCGGCTAATGCATCCATATCGGGTAACCCCGGAACCAATAGGCACTCGCCCTCTCTCCTTTTTCCTATAATTCTGCTATTGTTGACAGGGGTTACAAGTATATGACGCCAAAAATGGGAGTTTTTGTTATTATACTCCCTGTTTGGCTAGTTTTACTTACCATTCAGACTTCTAATGCCCGCCCTGCCTCCCCACTGCGCGCCAAGGTTCTCAGGGGTTAGCCGAGTGCGCAGGCCTCGATGAAGGAGGTACGGAGGTTGACACTCTTGCTTCTTCCTACGGCGGAAGCGGGTTGGGCATCACGGACTGTCTTATTACTTGCATTAGCCACACAAAAACTGCGGGCCCTGGCAGAGCTGACTAACTGTCGTGAATGCTATTGTCTGCCATGGTAAGTATAACTATCCAAACAGGGAGTATGAAACAAACTCCCCATGGTTGATTGTCATCAAGGCCGCCACACAGTAACGGTGTTACTTATCCGATTGTGCTGGGGCTTGCAAAAGGCCTTACATCAGTTTATGTGCAGTTTAAACATAGATAGTAAGATCGATGAGCACATTTTGTAATACTGGCATTCATCAAATGCTGGTAAATGTGGGTGCAAAGGACAATCCCATGCCATCACCCTGCGTTTCGCAGTTTGGGGATGTGTGTCTGTCTGTCTCGTGTAGAAGTGTACCCCGCTGTAATGAACATTGAAAGACATTTTCTTTATGGAATCAAACAAGTTGGTACAAAAAATGGGCAGTATTCATGAAGTTGCTATTAATTAAAGTTAAGGACCAAAAGGACAAGGGAAATCACATGGAAAAATAGAGATTAAAAATCAACTGAGCCTTTGGTTTTGCTTAGTGTTTTTTCTTTTTTTCATATCTCTTTCTTTTTTATGTAGAAAAGGATGTGCGACCAACACCCTTGAGAGAACATGTCCCTTTGGGGAATACAATATTCAAAAGTGGTCAATGTCATAACGTGGTCTAATAAGTAATGTAGGAAGTGTGACAGTCTTGGGGTCTTTGATGAAGAACTTTTATTGCTGGTGTGGTGGTGGTGGCAATGACGAGAACCTGCTATCACATCAACTGTTCGGACCATCCGGTCGTGACACGACACCGAGAACCAAGTAGAAAAAGAAATCATTTTCAGTCTGGTGTAAGGCTCTATTGTAAGAGGATTATCAACGAACAGAGTAGGTCTACTCTTAGCCGATTTGTTTGGGAGAAAAAGGTTCATAACAAGACGCGCTGTTGCTCTTCCAATTTTTCTGTCGAGACTGGCAGAAATTTTTTTTGCTCTCCAGTGCGACCACTATTTACAATACAGGAAGACTCTATGCTGGTGCGGTATTCCTCTTGCAACTCCAGCCCCGTCACTGTATTTCAAACAGATATCTCTTTACTGTAGGAAGAAGGGAAAAGACAGGATACGCTTCTTCTTCTTCTTCTTCTTCTTCTTCTTCTTCTTCTACTTCTTCTTCTTCTTCTTCTGCGGTCGATTGTTTTTGGTTGCGTCACATCTTCAATCCTGTCGCCACGATGAATCCAGGTTTGACGCCATAGAACACCATGGGCTGGACAGTGTTGGAGGATGTGTTCAGGGGTCTGAGATCCAGTGCCCACACGGACATTCGTCTGTGTGGGCAATCTGAACTCGGCTGAGTGGCTCAGCAGTCGGCAGTGGCCAGTTCTCAGTCTGAAGAGGATTGTTGCTGGTATCTCTGGAGCTGATGGATTGGATCAGCTCCACTGTCTGCACCCAGCCTTCTCTTCCCCTGGCTTTGGTGTTGGTTGTGGATGATAATTTTGGCCTCTCTGTAGATCACCGGGTGGCAGAACTGCTCCATATTGCTGCCCTGCCTTGGACAGAGCGTCAGCCTTCTCGTTCCCAGTGATCCCACAGTAGGATGGAATTCACTGGGCTACCAATGGTGGATCGTCTTGAAAGATGGTGGCGGGCTTTTTTGATGTTTTTTTTTTCAGCGGCTGTTTACTTCTGATGCTCTGAAGTCCCTGCAGCAGAGATCTGCAGTCGGTGAAGAAAGCAATCCTGGTGGTTGGTTGTTTGACTTTGTGAACGCTTGTGCAGCACAGATCAAACTCCAGCGATCCTTTGGTTTGTATCACACCAAAGCATGAGAGCATGGCTTTCCAAAGGAGAAAGGTTATGAGCATTTCAAAGCGAGGAACTACGAAATCCACTGGAGCTGGAACTGGAATGGTGAAATTCCGGTACAGCCAGGCTTATCATTATTTTTTTTTTCGAGTCAGTTTCGTCTTTAACTCATTTAGTACTGCTAGTTTCTCCCTTTATTTAATGTGGGAGCCCAGCCTCCTCCCCCCTCCCCCCCCCCCTCCTCCCTCCCACTGCGTTGTCTCCCCCAGCCCTCCTGAAAAAAGTGAAACTTTGAAACTTTCACAATGTACTAGGGTGACACACACACACACACACACACACACACACACACCACACACACACACACACACACACACACATACACAACACACACACACCACACACACACACACACACACACACACACACACCCACACACACACACACACACCACACACACACACACACACACACACACACACACAACGCGGGTATGGGACGTACGGGAAGGGAGTAAGGGGAGGAGATGCGAATGTGTATTTCATTTGATTAAAAGTATACTCTCAGCAAATCTTGAAGAATAAAAAGTCAGTGTACCACACGTTAGTACATGAATAAAATCTTTGTAGACGCTTTGTATAAACGTTTAAAACGTCAAAATCAGTAAGTTGATGTCCATCTGTTTAAACAACAACAACAACAACAACAACAAAACACATACAGATAAAGCATGGTGAGTATGAGCTAGTTTCAGAAAAAAATGATAGTGAGAATGGAAGCCCCAGTGTAAAAAAACAAAACAAAAAACAAAGAAAAAAAAAGAAAAAGGTTAAGAAAACAGTGGGGAAAAATTAGAGGCTGGAGGCCAAAAGAAATAAAAGAAAAAGAAAAAACTGCTTCCTTTGTTAGTGGGGTGGGGGCTGAGTTACTTCCCTTGACAGTCTAATGGTGAACGTCGAATTCTGTCTTGCGAGGAGGAACCATTTGATGCAACCTGATTTGAGTGTCTGTTTGTCTGTTAGTGTTCTTGGGAATCATTTGGTGCAACCTGATTTGAGTCGACTGTTTGTCTGTTAGTGTTCTGAGGAACCATTTGATGCAAACTGATTTGAGTCGACTGTTTGTCTGTTAGTGATCTTAGGAAGCATTTGATGCAACGTGATTTGAGACGACTGTTTGCAAGTGTTCTGAGGAACCATTTGACGCAACCTGATTCGAGTCGACTGTTTGTCTCTCAGTTTTCTTCATGATGTCGGCTGTCTCCTGTGCCTCAGGAGCATTACACACACGCTGCTCACTCCTGTTATTGCGAGCGAGCGCGCGCGCACACGCATATATATATATATATATATATATATATATATATATATATATATATATATATATATATATATATATATATATATATATATAATTATGTACAGAGCCACAATCAGCCTAATCCTGTCACAGCCCAAGCACCCAGCAGCCCCCAGAGAACAATCGATGTTAGGTCGTCATAAGGCAGCCCAAGCACCCAGCAGCCTCTAGAGAACAATCCATATTAGGTCGTCAAAAGGCAGCCCAAGCACCCAGCAGCCTCTAGAAAACAATCCATATTAGGTCGTCATAAGGCAGCCCAAGCACCCAGCAGCCCCTGGAGAACAATCCATATTAGGTCGTCATAAGGCAGTCCAAGCACCCAGCAGCCACTAGAGAAAAATCCACATTAGGTCGTCGTAAGGTAGCGCAAGCACCCAGCAGCCCATAGAGAACAATCCATATTAGGTCGTCGTAAGGCAGCCCAATCACCAAGCAGCCCCTCGAGAACAATCCATATTAGGTCGTCCTAGAGCAGCCCAAGCACCAAGCAGCCCATAGAGAACAATCCACATTAGGTCGTCATAAGGCAGCCCAAGCACCCAGCAGCCTCTAGAGAACAATCCATATTAGGTCGTCATAAAGCAGTACAAGCAGCCAGCAGCCTCTAGAGAACAATCCATATTAGGTCATCATAAGGCAACCTAAGCACCCAGCAGTCTCTAGAGAACAATCCATATTAGGTCGTCATAATGCAGCCCAAGCACCCAGCAGCCTCTAGAGAACAATCCATATTAGGTCATCATAAGGCAACCTAAGCACCCAGCAGCCCCTAGAGAACAATCCATATTAGGTCGTCATAAGGCAACCTACGCACCCAGCAGCCCCTAGAGAACAATCCATATCAAGTCGTCATAAGGCAACCTAAGCACCCAGCAGCCCCTAGAGAACAATCCATATTAGGTCGTCATAAGGCAACCTAAGCATTCAGCAGCCCCTAGAGAACAATCCATATTAGCTCGTCATAAGGCAACCTAAGCATTCAGCAGCGCCTAGAGAACAATCCATAATAGGTCGTCATAAGGCAGCCCAAGCACCCAGCAGCCCCTAGAGAACAATCCATATTTGGTCGTCATAAGGCAACCTAAGCACCCAGCAGCCCCTAGAGAACAATCCATATTAGGTTGTCATAAGTCAGCCCAAGCTCCCAGCAGCCTCTAGAGAACAATCCATATTAGGTCGTCATAAGGCAACCCAAACACCCAACAGCCTCTAGAGAACAATCCATATTAGGTCGTCATAAGGCAGCCCAAGCACCTAGCAGCCCCTAGAGAACAATCCATATTAGGTCGTCAAAAGGCAACCCAAGCCACCAGCAGCCCTCGAGAACAATCCATATTGGGCGTCATAAGGCAGACCAAGCACCCAGCAGCCCCTAGAGAACAATCCATATTAGGTCGTCATATGGCAACCCAAGCACCCAGCAGCCCCTAGAAAACAATCCATATTAGGTCGTCATTAGGCAGTCCAAGCACCCAGCAGCCCTCGAGAACAATCCATATTAGGTCGTCATAAGGCAACCCAAGCACCCAGCAGCCTCTAGAGAACAATCCATCTTAGGTCGTCGTACGGCAACCCAAGCACCCAGCAGACCCTAGAGAACATTCCATATTAGATCATCATAAGGCAGCCCAAGCACCCAGCAGCCTCTAGAGAACAATCCATATTAGGTCGTCATAAATCAGCCCAAGCACCCTGCAGCCCCTAGAAAACAATCCATCTTAGGTCGTCATAAGGCAGCCCAAGCACCCAGCAGCCTCTAGAGAAAAATCCATATTAGGTAGTCATAAGGCAGCCCAAGCACCCAGCAGCCCCTGGAGAACAATCCATATTAGGTCGTAATAAGGCGACCAAGCACCCAGCAGGCCCTAGAGAACAATCCTGATTAGGACGTCATAAGGCAGCCCAAGCACCCAGCAACCTCTAGAGAACAATCCATATTAGGTCGTCATAAGTCAGTCCAAGCACCCACCAGCCCCTAGAGAACAATCCATATTAGGTCGTCAAAAGGAAGCCCAAGCACCTAGCATCTCCTACAGAACAACCCATATTAGGTCGTCAAAAGGCAAACCAAGCACCCAGCAGCCCCTCGAGAACAATCCATATTTGGTCGTCATAAGGCAGACCAAGCACCCAGCAGCCCCTAGAGAACAATCCACATTAAGGTCGTCGTAAGGAAGCCCAAGCACCCAGCAGCCATAGAGAACAATCAATATTAGGTCGTCGTAAGGCAGCCCAATCACCCAGCAGCCCCTAGAGAACAATCCATATTAGGTCGTCCTAGGGCAGCCAAGCACCCAGCAGCCCCTAGAGAACAATCCACATTAGGTCGTCATAAGGCAGCCCAAGCACCCAGCAGCCTCTAGAGAACAATCCATATTAGGTCGTCATAAGGCAGTCCAAGCAGCCAGCAGCCCTAGAGAACAATCCATATTAGGTCATCATAAGGCAACCTAAGCACCCAGCAGTCTCTAGAGAACAATCCATATTAGGTCGTCATAATGCAGCCCAAGCACCCAGCAGCCTCTAGAAAACAATCCACATTAGGTCATCATAAGGCAACCTACGCACCCAGCACCCCTAGAGAACAATTCATATCAGGTCGTCATAAGCAACCTAAGCACCCAGCAGCCCCTAAGAACAATCCATATTAGTCGTCATAAGGCAACCTAAGCATTCAGCAGCCCCTAGAGAACAATCCATATTAGGTCGTCATAAGGCAGCCCAAGCACCCAGCAGCCCTCCGAGAACAATCCATATTAGGTCATCATAGGCAACCCAAGCACCCAGCAGCCTCTAGAGAACAATCCATATAGGTCGTCATAAGGCAGCCCAAGCACCCAGCAGCCCCTAGAGAACAATCCATATTAGGTCGTCATAACGCAACCCAAGCACCCAGCAGCCCCTCGAGAACAATCCATATTTGGTTGTCATAAGGCAACCTAAGCACCAGCAGCCCCTAGAGAACAATCCATATTAGATTGTCATAAGTCAGCCCAAGCTGCCAGAAGCCTCTAGAGAACAATCCATATTAGGTCGTCATAAGGCAAACCCAAGCACCCAACAGCCTCTAGAGAACAATCCATATTAGGTCGTCATAATGCAACCCAAGCACCTAGCAGCCCTAGAGAACAATCCATATTAGGTCGTCAAAAGGCAACCCAAGCACCCAGCAGCCCCTCGAGAACAATCCATATTTGGTCGTCATAAGGCAGACCAAGCACCCAGCAGCCCCTAGAGAACAATACATATTAGGTCGTCATAAGGCAACCCAAGCCCCAGCAGCCCCTAGAAAACAATCCATATTAGGTCGTCATTAGCAGTCCAAGCACACAGCAGCCCCTCGAGAACAATCCATATTAGGTCGTCATAAGGCAACCCAAGCACCCAGCAGCCCCTAGAGAACAATCCATCTTAGGTCGTCGTACGGCAATCCAAGCACCCAGCAGACCCTAGAAACAATCCATATTAGATCGTCAATAAGGCAGCCCAAGCACCCAGCAGCCTCTAGAGAACAATCCATATTAGGTCGTCATAAAGCAGCCCCAAGCACCCAGCAGCCCCTAGAAACCAATCCATCTTAGGTCGTCATAAGGCAGCCAAGCACCCAGCAGCCTCTAGAGAACAATCCATATTAGGTATCATAGGCAGCCCAAGCACCCAGCAGCCCCTAGAGAACAATACATATTAGGTCGTCATAAGGCAACCCAAGCACCCAGCAGCCCCTAGAAAACAATCCATATTAGGTCGTCATTAGGCAGTCCAAGCACCCAGCAGCCCCTCGAGAACAATTCATATTAGGTCGTCAAAAGGCAACCCAAGCACCCAGCAGCCCCTAGAGAACAATCCATATTAGGTCGTCGTACGGCAACCCAAGCACCCAGCAGACCCTAGAGAACAATCCATATTAGGTCGTTAAAGGCAGCCCAAGCACCCAGCAGCCTCGAGAGAACAATCCATATTAGATCGTCATAAAGCAGCCCAAGCACCCAGCAGCCCCTAGAAAACAATCCATCTTAGGTCGTCATAAGGCAGCCCAAGGACCCAGCAGCCTCTAGAGAACAATCCATATTAGGTAGTCATAAGGTAGCCCAAGCACCCAGCAGCCCCTAGAGAACAATCCAGATTAGGTCGTCATAAGGCAGCCCAAGCACCCAGCAGCCTCTAGAGAACAATCCATATTAGGTCGTCATAAGTCAGTCCAAGCACCCAGCAGCCCCTAGAGAACAATCCATATTAGGTCGTCATATGGAAGCCCAAGCACCTAGCGTCTCCTACAGAACAATCCATATTAGGTCGTCATAAGGCAGCCTAGCACCGAGCAGCCCCTAGAGAACAATCCATATTAGGTCGTCATAAGGCAGTCCATGCACCCAGCAGCCCCTAAGAACAATCCATATTAGGCCGTCATAAGCCAGCCCAAGCACCCAGCAGCCTCTAGAGAACAATCCATATTAGGTCGTCATAAGTCAGTCCAAGCACCCAGCAGCCCCTAGAGAACAATCCATATTAGGTCGTCATAAGGAAGCCCAAGCACCTAGCATCTCCTACAGAACAATCCATATTAGGTCGTCATAAGGCAGCCCAAGCACCAAGCAGCCCCTAGAGAACAATCCATATTAGGTCGTCATAAGGCAGTCCAAGCACACAGCAGCGCCTAAGAACAATCCATATTAGGTCGTCTTAAGGCAGCCCAAGCACCCAGCAGCCTCTAGAGAACAATACATATTAGGTCGTCATAAGGCAACCTAAGAACCCAGCAGCCCTAGAGAACATCCATATTAGGTCGCATAAGGCAACCTAAGCACCCACAGCCCTATAGAACAATCCATATTAGGTCGTCATAAGGCAACCCAAGCACCCAGCAGCCTCTAGAGAACAATCCATATTAGGTCGTCATAAGCAGCCCAAGCACCCAGCAGCCCCTAGAGAACAATCATATTCGGTCGTCATAAGGCAACTCAAGCACCCAGCAGCCCCTCGAGAACAATCATATTTGGTCCTCATAAGGCAACCTAAGCACTTAGCAGCCCCAATAGAACAATCCATATTAGGTCGTCATAAGGCAATCTAAAACACCCAGCAGCCCCTAGAGAACAATCCGTATTAGGTCGTCATAAGGTAACCCAAGCACCCAGCAGCTTCTAGAGAACTAAGCACCCAGCAGCCCCTATAGAACAATCCATATTATGTCGTCATAAGGCAACCTAAACATCCAGCAGGCCCTAGAGAACAATCCAGTTTTAGGTCATCATAAGGCAGCCCAAGCACCCAGCAGCCTCTAGAGAACAATCCATATTAGGTCGTCATAAGGCAGTCCGAGCACCCAGCAACCCTAGGAACAATCCATATTAGGTCGTCATAAGCAGCCCAAGCACCGAGCAGCCCTAGAGAACAATTCATGTTAGGTCGTCATAAGGCAGCCCAAGCACCCAGCAGCCTCTAGAGAACAATACATATTAGGTCGTCATAAGGCAACCAAAAGCCCCCAGCAGCCCTTAGAACAATCCATTTGGTGTCAAAAGGGGAAAACCCAAGCACCCCAGCGCCTCTAAGAACAATAAAATTTCGTCATAGGCAGCCCAAGCACCCAGCGCCCTAAGAACAATCCATTTGGGTCGTCATAAGGAAATCAAGCCCCCCCCCTGGAACAATCCAATTTGGTCCTCAAAGGCAACCAACACTTGCACCCCCAATGAAAAATCCAATATCGTATAAGGGAACCTAAACACCCGAGCCCCTAGAGAACAATCCGTTTTGGGGTTCTTAAAAACCCAAGCCCCCCAGCAGTTTTCTAGCAAACCCTAAGCACCCGCAGCCCCTATAGAACAATCCTTTTAGTCGTCTAGGCAACCTAAACATCCGCACCCTAGAGAAAATCCATTTGGGTCATCATAAGGGCACCCCAAACCCCAGCAGCCTTAGGAAAAACCCTATTAGGTCGCAAAAGGCAGTCCGAGCACCCAGCCCCCCCTAGAAACAACCCTTTTAGTCGTCAAAGGCACCAAGCACCCGACAGCCCCTAAGAACAATTCATGTTAGGTCGTCAAAGGGCAGCCCAAGCCCCAGCAGCCTCTAGAGAACATAAAATTTTATCTTCAAAAGGAAACCTAAGCACCCAGCACCCTAGAGAAAAATCCATATGGGTCTTTATAAGGCACCTAAGCACCCACACCCCAGAGACAATCCATTTAGGTCGTAAAAAGGGAAACCCCTAAGCACCCACAGCCCCTAAAAAACAACCATAATGGGGTCGTCATAAGGCAACCTAAGCACCAGCACCCCAAGAACAACCCTATTAGGTCGTCATAAGGCAGCCCAAGCACCCACAGCCCCCCAAACAATCCATATTAGGTCGTCATAAAAACCCCAAAATACCCAGCATTTTGGAAAACAACCCTATTAGGTCCCCAAAAGGGGAAACCCAAGACCCCAGCCCCAGGAAAACCCAAATTTTCGGTCGTCTAGGCAACCAAGCACCAGCAGCCCCTCAAAACAATCCATATTTTGTCAAAAGGGAAACCTAAGACCCAGCGCCCCAAAAACAATTCTTTTTAAGGTCGTCAAAAGGGAACCTAAACCCCCGCACCCCCAGAGAACAATCCAATTTGTCTCTAAGGCATCCCAACCCCCCGCACCCCTAAGTACAACCCTTTAGCCGTCTAAGTAACCCAAGCCCCACAGCCTCTAGAGAACAACCTTTTTAGGTCGTCATAAGGCACCCAACACCCAGCAGCCCTAGAACAACCATATTAGGTGTCAAAGGGGCAACCCAAGCCCCCCACACCCCCTCGGAAAATCCAATTTTTGGGTCGTCAAAGGCGCCCAAGCACCCACACCCCCAAAGGAACAATCCTATTGGGTCTCATAAGGCAATCCAAGCACCCCACAGCCCCAAGAAAATCCATTTAGGTCTCAAAGGCGCCCAACCCCAGCACCCTTTAAAAAACAATCCTATTGGTCCAAAGGCAGCCCAACACCCACACCTCTAGAGAAAATCCATATTATTTTCGCATAAGGGCCCAAGCCCCACACCCCTGGGAACAATCCATATTAGGCGCTAAGAGCCCAAGCACCCAGCAGCCCCCAAAGGAAAAACCCATATTAGGTCGTCAAAGGGCAGCCCCACACCCACCCCCCAGAACAACCAAATTTTGGTCTAAAAGGCAGCCCAAGCAACCAGCCCCCTAGAGAAAAATCCAAGTTAGGTCGTCAAAAGGCACCCCAAGCACCCAGCACCTCTAGAGAAATCCCATTAGGTTCTAAGGCAGCCCCCCAAAGGGAGACGCCCCCGCTTCACCAAACAGTCAGTGGCGTTTAGTGGTGCCTTTTTTTGACTTGGGGACACTACTTCTGACCACTCGAGGTGCTGCGACAGTTAGGGCTTAATCGGGAGCCAGACGTGAGCGTTCTGCGTTTATTTTCGCACTTTTTTGACAATGACAAACATCGCATTGTAATTAATGCCTGATACGAAATCCACCCAAAATGGTGAATTTTTAAAGGAAATACTTTGAAATTTAAACGGGTATGGAACCCCCACCCCCCCCCCCACCCCCCCCTGAAAAAATAAAGATTTTTAAAAGGGAAATACTTGAAATAAGCAGGAAGACCCCCCCCCCCCCCCCACCCCCCACCTAACAATAAATGACAACCGGGGTCATAACTCTGTCCGCACGTCCTGTAAATTTAGAGAGAGAGAGGAGGAGAGAGGAGAAGAGAGAGAGAGAGAGAGAGGAGAGAGAGGGAAAGGGGGGGAGGGAGAGAGAGAGGGAGGGAGGGAGCCCACTGCTGTAAGTACGGTAAACAGCATCTCCCGTGCGGGGGAAATGTTGCTTAAGGGCGCGCGCTAGCTGGAACTGGCTCTATGATAAAAAACCGTCCCATGTGCGGGGCTGGGGGAAAAGAATGAAAGGCTTCATCCGCTAGGGAAGTGCCTGTTTTTGGGGGCCCACAGCTTCCCAAAAGTAGCCAGTGCTTCCATTGGACGACAGTTCAGCGAACCTCCGATACTGAAAAGTTTGGCAGCCCTCACGCCAGCCCATGGGGAAAAGGGAAAATCATCGACACTGAGTACCACGAGAAAAGGGAAATTGGCCATTTTTTTATCTTTTTTGTGACTGACGGAAGGGGGATGATGAAAGAGCTGTGAACCCCCATTGGGGTCTGAAACGGCGGTGCGTTCTTGCGCTTTCCCACTTACATTCCCGGTAAACCCGGGCCCCAAGTGCAGCACCTGAAATGTTGATCAGGTGATTTTAGGCAACACTTCACAGACGCACCCTGACGTAAATCATACCCCAATGTGTTTTTTCGTCTTCCATTCTATATCTCAGGTTAGCGGTTTTGGGCCGAAAAACCCCAGAAAAATGTCTTTTAAAGGTTCGCCCACGACCTCACCCAAAACCCCATGATGCTAACCAAACCCCGGGCAAGGGGGTGCCCATTTTGTTTATTTTTTAGATAGAGATTGCATTTTGTATCGTTATATTTTTTAAAAAAAAATTTTTGTTCGTTTATATAATTTGAAAAAAATTTTTATTTTTCCTTTAGCTTCATTTTCATTTCGCAAATCAAGTTTACAAGACGCTGAGCCCCCTCAATCGACTCCCTTAAACCCAAAACTCCCACTACAATCTTCTCTAAAGGGGTTGTCGCCCTTCATCGCATAGCCGTTCACTGGCCAAAGTTCCGTATTAGTGTTGATGTGGCCACCCCCAAAATTTAGGATTTGCACAAAATAACTATTAACCCATGTCAGCGTTTGGAGGCGTCCGAAAGTTTGAACCAAATTTCAGTAACGATAATTGATCAAAGGGCAACTCCTATCAAATATTTCCCTTTGGGGGGTGGTGGTGGGTGTGTGGAGGGGGGGGGGGGGAGGGATTCGCACCGATGACATTGCATACCCATCTTTATATACATGATCTGCCCCTTTTGACGTTCTATTTGAGGCCTTTTCACTCACCCTGCCCTTCTTTGCGCCACAAAACCCCCCCCCCCCCCCCCCCCCTTTTTTTAAACCCCCCCCCACCCCTTAAAAAAAAACCAAAACAACTTTCAACCAATTTTTAAAAAAAAAAATCCCCCCCCAACCAAATTTATTCAACTACCCCCCACCCCCCCCCCCCCCCCCCCAAACCGGCAACGATTTTTTTCACCCCCCCCCCCCTTTAAACCCCCCCCCCAAAAAAACAAAGCAAACCTCTCTTTCAACATTATCCCCCCCCCCCCCCCCCCCCCCCTCCATTGTCCCCCCCCCCCCCTTGTTGTCCCCCCCCTAAGAGGCGGACCGGGTTTCGGGGTCCCTGTGCTTTTTCTGCGCAGTATTTGTTGTTCGGAAAATGAACGAAGGCCTGGTGTTTTAGTGGGGGCTCCGTCCCCAGCGTCTTGTTTGTCTGTCTGTTTTGTCTGTGTCTGTCTTCCATCTGCGTTGTGTCTGTCTTTCTCTCACTTTCTTTTCTCTCTCTTTCAAGTCTCACTGTCTGTCTGTGTCTGTCTGTCTGTCTGTCGCTGTCGTCCGTCTATCTTCCTCTCTCACAACTCGTCTCTCTCTCATTTCCATTCGTCGTCGTCTTCTGTTTCTCTCTCTTCTCTCTTTGTCTTCTGTGTGCTGTCTCCTTGTCTTAATCCTCCCCCCCTTCTGTTTGTCTGTCTGTCTGTCTGTCCTTCACTGTTCGTCAGTCCACTGTCTCTGTCCCGTTTGTGTTGTTGTGTGTGGGGTGGTGTGGTGTGTGTTGCTCTCTTTTTTTTGTTGTCTTTTCCCGTTTATCTCCCTGTCTCTGTCTAAGTCATGTGGCCCTTTGCGGTCGGGTGGGCTATAAGAAAAAATTTTCTTTTTTTACTTATCTTCTAAGTCTTGTCTACCGTCTTTTGTCTGCCTGCCCCTGCCTGTCTGCTGTCCTCTCAAGTGGCTTTTGGGGAAGAAGAAGAAGGGGAAAGGGGGGAGGGGGGAGGGGAGCGTTGTTGTTGAAGATTTTGTTTTTTCGTTTAATATTTTCAAAGCAGATGTTTAATCTCAAGGGTTTTCTTTTTGTTGTTTATTTTTTATGTTGTAATTTCTCAAGATTCATACGAGACCTTTTCAATCGTTAGAGATGATTACTGCTTTGGGAAAGGTTTTTTTGTTGTAATGTACTTAAAATTTACACTCAGACCTTTTCAAACGTTAGGGAGATGACTGCTGGGGAATGTTTTTTTGTTGTAATGATCTTTAAGATTTATCATGAGACCTTTTCAATCGTTAGGGAGATTACGCTGAAGGTTTTTATGTTTTAATGTATCTTCAAAATTTTTTGCTGAGGCCTTTACAATCGTTAGGTGACTGGCTGCTGGGAAATTTTTATGTTTAATGTATCTTCAAGATTCATCACTGAGCCTTTACAATCGTCAGGATCTGGGACTGAAGGTTTGTCCCAGGGGTGATGTGGCTGGAGACTTCAGACGTCGTTGTCACTGACGTCCTTGACCCCAAAATCAGCAGTGCCATGGCGAATGCTGACCCCGGGGGGTGAAAAGGGCTGAAATCTTTTTCCTGGCCCTTGGAACAAACAAGTGTCGGGGGGGGAAAGAGTACCTGTTTCGTCTCCAGTCATGGGCTGGTTTCATGTCCGAGCTGAAAGGGTCGTAAAAGGGGGGCTAAGGGAAATAAAAGGGCTGGGGAAGTATGTGTCAGCAATGAACAGGAGGGGGGAGGTAGAGGGGAGTAGAAGAGAGAGAGAGAAAGATTAGAGAGAGATGGGGAGGGGCAAAAGAGAGAGGAGAGAGAAAAATGGTGAGGGACAGAAAAAGAAGAGAAGAAAGGTTAGGAAGATGGCGGGACAGAAAAGAGAGAGAAAAAAAGGGGAGGGACAAAGAAAGAAGAGGAGGGAAAGGGAAAAAGAAATGGCGGGGGACCTAAAGAGAGAGAGAAGAGAGAAGAGAAAAGAGAGAGAGAGAGAGAGAGAAAAAGAGAGAAATGGGGAGGGCAAAAAGAGAGAGAGAGAGAGAGAGAGAGAGAGATGGTGAGGGACGGGAGAGAGAAGAGAGAAAAGGAGAGAGAGAAGAATAGCGAGGAAACAAGGGGGAGAGAGAGAGAGAGAGAAGGATGGCGAGGGACAGGAAAGAGGAGAGACATGGTGAAGACAAAAAGAGGAGAGAGAGAGAGGGGGGGGGGGCATCGGAACATGTATGGGTTCGAGTCTTCTTTGGCACTGAGATTGTTTCAGGGCTGGGCGGTAACAGAATAAACCCGTGTGCCTTTCACGTCCAAAAATATTTTACTGTCCCGACAACAGCAAGATCGTTTTTAATGCGTCGTGACCTGACGTGAAAGATCAATTTTCCGGGGGATCAATCATTCACACTAAATACGCTTTTCCCCAAAAAGGGGGTGGTCAAAAATGGTTAAAAAAGTTTGCATGGAAACTGACTGTTGTGATTTTCCCAAACCTCTCGTAGGGTCAATGTGGTGGTGTGTTAGGGGGGGGGGGGGGGGGGGGGGGGGGGGGGGGGGGGGCTTAACAGTCCAAACCCCCCAAAGAGGGGGCCCGATTTACTTTAGGAAGCTTAAAGGGGGAAGAAGACAAAAAAATGGGCACCGTTTCGTCACGACATGCCCCAGACACGGTCCCTCGAACGTTTTGCACCCTTTGGCCTTCAGGTCATTGGATTGAACCTAAACTCTAGCCCGACGTCGTTTTCACATCGGACAATGAAAAAAAAAAACCCCTAAAAAACAAAAGAAAAAAAAAAAAAAAAAGGAAAAACAACAACAACAAAAACAAAAACAACACAAGCACAGCACAGCAGCAGCAGCACAGCAGGGGCAGCGCCCAAAAACAAAACAATCAGCCTTACGACCTTTGTACCATAAAAAGAGAAAAAGTTAATTCTGTTTGTCTTTTCTTAAAATTCCAGCATTCCGCGACTTTGCATAGAAGACTCTTAAAAATTACAATCACGCAAAACGAATGGGGACCGATGTGCCGCTCAGACACAATATTTGTTTTCATGCCGTAACTATTTTTCAAAAATTAATTTCCCGTTTTCAGAAAAAAGTAACTGTTTTTAGCGTCGTAACTAGCTGTTTTTAAAAGTCAATTTCCTGTTTTTTTGATTACAGAACCTTTTTAGCCGTAAATTGTTTCAAAAGTCATAATTACCTATTTTCGTAAGTTTTTAAAGGAGGTGTGTGCGGGGACTTGAAACAAAAGTTAAAAAAAAAATTTTCAGGCTTTCCCCCAAACAACAGGGACAAACAAAGGACAAGACAACACACGACGTGTTTCGACCTCTTAGGTCTTCTTCAGGCAACATAAACAACATTCAGGACAATGGAAACGAAAAGAGAAGAAAAACGTGTTTGCTCGTTCTTCTTTTTTCATTGTCCTGAGTGTTGTTTATCTTGCATGAAGAAGACCTAAGAGGTCGAAACGCGTTGTGTTTTGTCTTGTCTTTGTCCGTATTGTTTGGCGGAAAGAATACCAATGGGTTTCTAAAATCTGTTTTCGTAAGCTGGAATAACCTGCTTTCACGGGATCACGTATGACAGTGATATCAGACCGAACATTGGGAAACAAACAAACAAACAAAAGTAGGCTGAGCCCCCTCCCAAAAATCACGTTTGCCAGCTTCTTGTCCACAGTTCATTGAGGGTGTCCACTGCCTGCACGCAGCCTTCCCCCCCCCCCCCCCCCCCCCCCCCCCCACCCGCCTCCCTGCATACGAAACTCTGTGTGGGTTTTGTGTGTGTGTGTGTGTGTGTGTGTGTTGTGTGTGTGTGTGTGTGTGTGTGTTGTGTGTTGTGTGTGTGTGTATGTGTGTGTGTGTGTGTGTGTGTGTGTGTGGCGCGCGCGTGCGCGTGCATGCGTACGTGCGTGTGCATGTGTGCATGCATGCGTGCACACGTGCGTTTGTGTGTGTGTGTGCGTGTGTGCGTGCGTGCATCTGCGTGCGTGCGTGTGTGTGTGCGTGCGTGCATGCGTGCGTGCGTGCGTGCTTCATTGCTGTTGTTTTAAGAAAATGACTGGTTTCCCGAAAGAAAAGGGATGTTCCTAGCCTTTGAAAGGAGTTAACTTTCATGATACTCTTCACACAGGCATGGTTACCGTTTGTGGTGTCCCTAACTGGAACCACTGTCATTAATGTGTTCAATAACTTTAGTTGCACAAATGTAACTACGAATGACTTACTACGGTATGGGCACGTCCTTCGAATTTAGTATAAAGGCGACAACACAGGGCAAAACGTACAGAAATGGGATTAACCCTGACTTGGAGCATAAAACTAAGCACTGTCAAGCTTTATCAGGAGAACTGACTGGGTTTGATCCGAATCTCAGCCCCCCCCCCTCCCCGCCCTAGAATGATGGAGATGTTGTGGTGTGCAACCTTCCCACAATGGCAGCTTGACAGTTGAAGGGACACAGAAAGTAGGTCATTAATGTTCGCGTGTCATGAGTAAAACAAGGCCTATTCTGTCACTGTCCTTTACTGAACACACGCACAGAAAGCAAGAGAACGAATAAATACCAATCCTAGCTCAACCGCCCTCAACCAGTTTTGGGCGGTTGAGCTAGGCTAGGTATTTATTCGTTCTCTAACTAGTAAACCCTCAAACATGCATACTGTGTAGGATTTTCCGTTTTTCAATACTAATTTTTCTAAACTTTTCAGATTTTAGTTTTTGCTTAATCCTGTGATTTTCCTGATCATTTTCAATAACATCATTTTCACGCATACATTCATCAAATGCGTCTCTGTAAACGGCAACAAAAAATAGAGTGGAAAATCCCGCCTAAATCTAAAAATCATGTATGACTTGACCGAGACACTGTGCGCGCAGACCTAATTACAGGGTTCGTGGATTGTGGCAGGCGTAAGCGGCGTCAGGCAGCAACGGTACGTCG
>CM031602.1:64788089-64855589 GCA_018398815.1 Conus ventricosus
ATGTTTTTCGAAATTTCTTCAAGCAAGAATATATCGCAGTCCACTGAAAGTTAAACACTTTTTTTTGTTCTTCACAATGGACCGACGTGAAAAAACACACTTATAAACACATCAAATGAAGTATTCTGCACACATTCACAAAGTAGCATCGTACTATGAGACACCAATGCCAATACCTATGCACTTTCGGAAAAAGATCAGTCACAACTACTTATTAATTCAGATTTACAGTAGCACACATAACAATGCCAAAATGTCAATAACGTCTGTCCACAATGAAAACAAACAGCAGAAACAGTCTTTCCTTTTTTATGCAGTTACAGCTGCACGAAGGATACTGTGCACTCACGCACGGGACAGAAAATCTGCCATGACATTCAGAGTTCCAGGTAATGGCTCAGTGTCAAACTTGAACTCCTGCAATGACAAAGCCCATCTTAACAGCCTGCTATTTTTGGTCTTGGACGACTGCAAAAACGTCAATAGCCTGTGGTCGGTTTCTAACTGAAACTGTCTTCCAGTAAGGAATCTGGCAAATTTCTCACAAGCCCAAACGATGGCAAGGCACTCCCTCTCAATTGTTGAGTATTTGACTTGAGCGTTAGAAAACGTTTTACTTGCATATTGCACAGGGTGTAACAATCCATTCTTTTCTTGCAAAAGTACAGCTCCCATGCCTTTGGAGCTGGCATCAGTTCTCAAAACAAATCCTCTGAAAGAGAGGGCAAAAGTAGTACAGGGAATGAATTTAGGTGTTTTGAACACATTCCAAAGCTTTCTGACACTCATCTGACCAGACGATACTTTTGTTTTTTGTTCCTTTTGCTAAGTTACTCAAAGGGGCTGTCAAGGATGCAAAGTGCGGTACGTCTTCTGTAATAAGACAACAATCCAAGGAGCGATCTTATCTGTCTCTTTGTAGTGAGTCTCTTCAAGGCCAAGATCTTTTCTACTTTCTTTTCCTCTGGTGTCATTTTCCCAACAGAAATGACATGACCCAAAAACTCAAGAGTCTGGAATCCAGCACGAATTTTGGATGGTCTAGCCGTCAGACCAAAATTCCGGAGTTTACAAAAAATCAGCTCTCAAGTTATCCAGATCATTCCATGACTTTGCAGCAAGCAAAATGTCATTAAAAAACTTACTGCTCCACACTCATGATGTTTTAGTGCGCGCATCATTCTGGCAAAAGAAGCTGGGGCGTTTTGTAATCCAAATGGCATTTTCGTCCATTGAAACAGTCCAAAAGGTGTCTGAAAAGCTGTTTTTTCCTTGTCTGCTTCAGCCATCGGGATTTGCCAATACCCTTTAGTTAAGTCTATTTTGACAAAATATTTTCCTTCTGACAGTTGACAAAGAAGTTCCTCAATGTCTGGGATAGGTTCTGCATCAAACACAGTGATTTTGTTTAACTTCCTGTAATCGATGCAAAACCGTACCGAGCCATCAGGTTTGTCCACCAACACAACTGGTGAGCTGTATGGTGACGAGGACGGTTCAATAACTTTCAACCCCAGCATAACTTGAATCTCTCTTTCGACAACCTGGGTTTTTTTCGCAAATGGGATGGGGTATGGTTTGACTCGGACTGGGTTTTCCATACTCAACTTAATAGTATGGGGTTCAACTGATGTCACTGTCCCTGGGTATCAGTCAGGACATCCTGAAAGTCCTTCAAACTACCTTCCAATTGTTCTTTCTGAATCAAAGATAAATCATCACAAAAAACAACATCATGATAAGTTTCTCCCTTGACAGAAAGAGTGGGCAGAGGTACAGTATCATCTATACTGGTTGATGTTAACAATCCCACATTTGTTGCTTGCACAGTCTTTGCTCTGTCTCTGTATATGACATCAGGTACAAAATCAGAACCAACGATTTCTGTAATAGCCACGTCTTTGTTGTCTTGTCCAGGTACATGCCTGTAGAGGATGTAGAGTCCTGTATGTACGTCGGCTTGTCCGTTGGTATGTCAGAGACAGTCTGCTTTGCAGTAGAAAGTATAGTCGTCAGTGTCTGGTCGCTTCTCTGCATGGTCTTCAAAACGTCTGGCGTAACTTTTAGTTCATCCAGTTTTGAAACCTTGAGCGGTTTTGTTGGTTTTCCCTGCTCTCCAACTTTTTGATCTTGTACTGACGAGTCAAGGAACGAAAGATCCTCCAGCACCACCATGTACTGTCGCGACACCTGGTAGATTTCCCAAATCAAATCGCAAACTGGATTCTCAATAACACAGGCGGTAAGCGACCCGGAGTAGTATGGTGTATCGACGGAAATTTTTTCAAGTGGAAAAGTGTCAATTTTTCCACCAAACGATCTGCATCTCTGAACACTGTCAAGACATTGGTCCGGTAGAACAAAAGATTTCCTTACACCAGCTGTGGTGCAACCTGTATCTCGCAAAACAGAACCTTGTAAACCATTAATGGCAAATCCTCCAAAAGAAGACCATCAATGGACTGATCTGGCGCCAAAACAAGACCTTCTTCACATCCAGTGGAAACAAATCCAGTCTTTGTTCCACTTCCTTTGAAAGGACACTCCTGTTTTAAATGGAATTTGCCCTCACAAAAATGGCAACGCATGGTTTGGTTGGCGGACAACTGGTTACTGTCAATCTGTGAACCTCGACCATGTCCACGAACTGGACCAAAGGGTCTGCGCTGTTGTTGTTCACCACGCCCTCGGAAAGGAATAGGTCTTTCCGATGGTGAGTATTGGTACTGACGGAAATCGCCAAAACCGACATGGCCCTGACCGCGGAAAGGTCTTTGTCTGTTGCCAAAAGACGTGTAACCGTGAGGACCTCGGAATGAAGCGCGATTTCCTCTTGTATAGTTTCCTTGTCCAGAACGTATTTCAAATGCCATGTGAGACTCGAAAAGGGACGAATCCCCCTTGGGGGCAACACCTTTATCTGGATGAGCAATACAGTACTGATCCGCCATCTGACACATTTCGTCAACGTTATCGAACTGTCTTTCTTTAGGAAAAGTGGCCAAATCTTTGCTGACGCTCTGGAAAAGTTGCTCTCGAAGCAACAAATCTCGCAGTAATTCGAAAGTCTTATTCGTCTTCGTTAACTCTATCCATCTGTCTAAACAGTGACTCATTCTTATTTTTTTTTAAAGATGGAAATGATTCTCGATTAGTCAGGACGAACTGATCGGAAACGCTCACGAAAACGGTCAGCTGAACATTGAAACTTCTTTAAGAGTTCTTTTAACTGGTCCCAAGTCAACCCTTCTTTTGCCGCGAGTGTGCGGTATAGTGCCAAAGGGCTTCCCTAAACAGCGATGCGATAAACAATGTCCACTTCTTCGGCTAACCACAAGATGTAGCGTGGTTCTCGAGCCGAAAAAGGAAACTGTCAATGTCGTCGGGTTTTTTCTTCGAACGGCGGCAACTTCGGTATGTATGCTGACTTCGGATGAAATGTACTCGCGGAACCGACCAGTGGAGGTGGTGGAGGTTCTCTCGATGCCTGTAATTTTTTTTTTAAATTTCCGCATCAGTCTCTAATTCAAGTAGTCTCAATTTAAATTGCCGTTCCTTATCCTTATCCTCTATTTCTAGTTTTCTTTGATTTTGTTCTCATCTCTTTCTGTAGTTTTTTTTTTCTTCAAACTCTAATCTTTTTAGAGTTTCTTCCTTCCGGGGGTTGCAACCTTGCCGTGGTCGGAGGGCTTGCGTGGTCCAGTGATCTTTTAGGCTTTGCTGGCGGGGGCATCAATACTCGACTAGATGGTTAGTTGTTGTGAACGCTTCTAGGCCTGTATAGCCAAGTTGCTGACTGGCCAAGCATTACGTGGTAGGAATTGATGCCCCTGGTAGGGTCTCCCATGTCAGAAAGGTTAGTAGTGAGGGCCCTGGCAAATAGTAACCCACCTTTTTCCTATTCTATCTTCTGCCTTTCTTAACAGATCTTTTCTTTCTTCGTCTCCCCTTCAAGCCTTCTGTTCCACACTCCTTTTTTCTCTGATACTTGAGTCGCTGCCGTAAGCAGCGGGGAAGCTCAATTTCTGGCGGGGGGCTGAGTAGCTGATCCCAATTCAGTCGCTAAGGTGCACTGTCTGGTTTTCATGCGGGACGGTACCAGGCTCAGGGACGCCATACTATGGCCATCCATTGTCCCTTCCCCAGCATGGCAGCTCTCCTGGGGTGACCGTTTATCTCTGCCGGTATTTAAAACCTTCATGGCCTCAATAAACACTAAAACAGGAAAAAGAAGAAAACTGGGTTCCGACCCTTCCAGGGATACGGACTCGAATTCAGACACAGAAGTCCGGAAGATGATAGGTGCATGGCCCTCTTGGCTGATAATCCAGTCGGCGGATAGTGAACGACCTATTACAAAGTTGAGTCCCTTTGCTGTTGCAAAGGGGCTGAAAGGTCTTGTAGGGGCAGAGCCGAAATCAGTGATGAGGTTGAGGATGGTTCCCTGCTCGTGCAGGTTGACCGAAAAGCCCACTCGGAGAACTTATTACGATCAGAAAGTCTTGTAAATTACCCGATCCAGGTGTCCCTCACAAAAGTCTCAACTCCTCGAAAGGTGTCATCCGTTGCCGAGATTTGTTTGGGATATCTGAGGGAGAGATAAAAACTGAGTTAAATGTTCAAAGAGTGGTAGAGGTTAGGAGGGCGACTTTCCGAAAAGGTGCGGAAAGAAAACCAACCAACACTGTTCCTCACCTTTGCGAAAACGACTCTTCCAGAGTCCATAAAGGTGGGGTACCTGAGAGTGAAAGTAGCCCTGTATGTGCAATCCCCACTGAGGTGCTTCAAATGTCAACGGTTTGGACATGTCAAGGAGAAATGCACGGGAGAGGAGGTGTGTGCCACCTGCAGCAAAGCAGTTCATGATGGTGGATGTGAATCCGCGAAATGCGTGAACTGCGATGGTGACCACCCTTCTTTTTCAAGAGTCTGCCCTGTTTGGCGAGTTGAAAGCGAAATCCAGCGCGTTAAAACAAAAAAAAAAGATTTCGTTCTTCGAAGCCAAAAAGTTGGTGCAGGTGCAGAAGGGAATCCCGCTCCTTTTCTCGACAGTGGTCAAAAAATCGCTTAGAACACCTCAGGTAGAAGCCAGCGTTCAAACAGACCCATGTGGTCTTGAACTACTGAAATGTCTTCCGTCTTCAAGAACATTGCAAGGGAAAACGGCTGTTGGTGGGGACCTTAAACCCACCAAAGGATGCGCTTCCAGTACACCCACTAAGCCTGCAGCTGTGCGGGCTGCCCAGCAAGGGGGTCGCCCCGAGACGGCCCCCAAGCCGAGACCACCTCGCAAGGGAGGAGCCCCGACAGTGGCTTCAGGCAAAGTGGCGTTGGTGGAGTGCAGGGGAAAGCCTCCACCAACGCCATCAAAACTATTGAGTTCTTCCCCTCCAGGGAAAAAGAAACTTACGATTCCACCAGACAGGCTTAAAAAAGCGGAGCTCAAACTGCAAATGCGTTTGATGCTCTGTATGATGAAGAGGAAGAGGACGTAGACATAGATGATTAAAATCCTCATCCACAATGGATACAGTCATACAATGGAATATCAGGGGACTGTCTTCCAATTATGAAGAATTGCAGCTGTTGTGCCGTGAGGCTAGGCCGATGGTAGTTTCACTGCAAGAAACTCTTCTGAAGTCTGACAAAACTTTTTCACTTTCTGGCTACAGCTTTCTAAACCAACCTGCACAATCTGTTGAACATGGCGTTTCTGGTGGAGTAGCCTTATTCATTCATAATTCTGTTCTGTACAGCACAGTTGCTCTGCAGACTCCACTTCAGTCAGTGGCAGCTCGGGTTACTCTCCACAAAACAGTTACTATCTGTAGCTTGTATCTGTCTCCAAATATCTGCGTCACCAAACGGGACCTCATTTCACTCTTGGAGCAGCTTCTTTGACCCTTCCTGCTGTTGGTTGATCTGAATGGCCACTCTCCTCTATGGGGAAGTGAGAGATCTTCACCAAGGGGTCTGCTTTTAGAGGAAGTGTTTTCGGAGCTTGATCTGTGTGTCTTGAATGGGAAATCGACAACTTACTTTCACTCCGCTAATGGCACCACATCTTGTCTGGATCTTTTTGTCTGCAGCCCATCTTTGTTTTTGGATTTTGTTTGGGAGGTTGATGAGGACCTGCATGGTAGTGACCACTTTCCTGTGTTGCTTCGGTATACAAATGCAGAGAGTGAGTCTTTACCAGAACGCCTCAATTTCAACAAAGCAGACTGGGACCTCTTTGCCACTAAGTTTCTTATGGATCTGGAAGAGGACAAGATCCTGCAAAGTGAAGATCCGACGGGAAGTCTTTCAGATTTCATACTGAATTGCGCAAAGTCAACCATCCACACATCTTCCAAGAAGCCCCTAATGCAAAAAGTTCCTTGGTTCAACTCTGAATGCAAGGAAATTAAGAAAACAAGCAAAAGAGCTCAACGTCGGGCCTCTTGCAGACCTTCAATGCTCAACGTCCGAGCGCATCAGAAACTGAGGGCCAAATCCAAACACATTTATAAGACCAGTAAACGTTTATCTTGGAAACAGTTTTGCTCAAGTCTCACATCCAAAACATCGAAGAAAAAAGTGTAGAAAATCATCTAGAAAATTAAAGGGAAGAACACCTGTTCCACTGTAAACCATCTCAAGTTTTCTGAATCTTTAATAACAGAGAAAAAAGCAGTTCCTAATCTGCTGGCTTCAACCATTGAAAAGAATTCCTCCTCTTCCAACAAATCAGCCAGTTTTGTCAAAAACAAAGCCCTTAAAGAAAAATCACCCTGCAACTTTACGTCAGACAACATGGAAGACTACAATCTTCCTTCACTTTAAACGAACTGAAATCTGCCTTACTTTCCTGCAGCGATTTCTCTCCAGTATAGATGAAATCCATTATAAATTTTTGAAACATCTTCCGCAAAATGGTCTGAACATCCTGCTACATGTATACAACCATGTATGGACTACTGGATTCTTTCCACCTTCTTGGCGAAAAGCCCTCATCATTCCCCTTCCCAAACCTGGAAAAGATCTTTCTACCCATCAAACTACCATCCAATAGCTTTGACCAGCTGTGTCTGTAAATTGATGGAGAAAATGGTCAATGCTAGACTCACGTGGAAACTCGAAACCGACGGCCTTTTGGCGAAAGAACAGTGTGGTTTCCGCAAACATCGGACTACAGTTGACCATATTGATCCGTCTGGAATCTATGCTTCAGAACGCCTTTCCCAACAAACAGCATGCAGTGGCAATTTTCTTCAACTTGGAGAAGGCCTACGATACCACCTGGAAGTCTGGGATACTTCATGATCTCCATGATCTTGGTTTTCGGGTCATCTTCCACTTTTTATTCCAAATGTTTTGGCAGAACGACAGTTTCAGGTCCAGGTTGGCACCACTCTCTCTGATGTTCATGAGCAGGAGTTGGGTGTTCCACAAGGGAGCATACTGTCTCCTGCCCTCTTTAGCATCAAGATCAACAACATTGTCAAGTCAATTCCACAGGGTTCAGACTACTCATTGTTTGTGGATGATTTTGCTGTCTACGCAACTGAAAGCCTGTACCCGAGTGTCGCGCAGGCTCCAGCTTTGTGTGGATAAAATTCATCGGTGGGCGGATGAAAACGGCTTCACTTTTTCTCCTACGAAGACACAGTGCATTCACTTCCATCATTTTCGTCAGTTTTTTGCAGATCCTGAAATCAAAATAAGGAAATCTCCCATTCCAGCTGTCAAAGAGGCCAAATTCCTAGGAGTTATTTTTGACCAAAAACTCAACTTTCTCAGCCACATTAAAAACCTCAAAACCTCATGCCAGAAAGCTCTGAATATTCTGCGGGTCGTGGCACACACTGACTGGGGCACTGATAAGAAAACTTTGCTGCACCTCTACAGAGCCTTGGTCTGTTCCAAACTGGACTATGGTTGTGCTGTGTACGGCTCTGCAAGACCGTCTTACCTCAAACTCTTGCACCCTATCCACCATCAAGGGCTTCGTCTCTGTCTTGGAGCATTCCGTACCACCCCTGTGTACAGACTGTATGCAGAGGCAGGTGAACCCTCGTTGTCCAACCGCAGACTGAAACTGTCTTTGAATTACTATATCAGACTGTTCTCAGAACCGGAGAACCCTGTCTATGACTGTGTCTTTAACCCTCAGTTTCAAAGCAAATTCAAAAACAACCCTAACTGTATTGGGTCGTTTGGTCTTCGTATGCAGCCTCACGCACAGAATGCAGGTCTAGACCTAGAGTTGTGTCGGATTTTTCCAAGTTTCCAGATGAGCCTCCGTGGACCTTTTTCACACCAGAGATTCGTTTTGATCTTGCAGCTTTTCGCAAAGAGTCTACCAGCTCTCTGGCATACAAGGCATTGTATGCTAACCTCTGTTCAAAATTCCCATCCTATCAGAACATTTTCACTGACGGTTCCAAGTCTGAAGATGGAGTGGCCTGTGCAGCCTATTGCCCTGATGCTCCTTCTCAAATACTGTTAGAACATATTCCTTCAGATGCTTCTGCTTACTCTGCTGAACTTACAGCTCTGGTTCTGGCACAGAGGATAATCTCACAATCTAAGAAGAGGGACTATCTGGTTCTGTCAGATTCACTGTCGGCTTTGGAGGCTATAGCTGGCCGCAACCTTCAGCATCCAGAACTTTTACGCTTCTTTGAACTTTTTACCAAGTTGAAAGTGGAGGGTTACAACATTATTCTGGCTTGGGTTTCTGGTCATGTTGGCATTGGAGGGAATGAAATGGTCGATCGTTTGGCCAAGACTGCCACAACAGAGAAATTGTTCAACATATATATCCCCTGCTCAGATCTGAAACCCAGAATTGACGATTATGTCAGAGACCTCTGGCAGGAGGATTGGAATACACAGATGGATAACAAACTCTTTCAGATCCGTCCAAACCTTAAGGAGTTCCTCTCATCTACGTCTGGTGGTCGTAAAGAAGAAACAGTTCTGTGCCGGGTGTACACCAGCCATTCGTATTTTACCCATTCATACCTTTTAAAGAGTGAAGAAGCTCCGTGGTGCATTCCATGTCATGTGCCACTCACAATGAAACATGTTCTTTTAGACTCTTGGGACTTGCACGATGTGAGACACAAAAATTTTACGGCAGATTCCATGAAAACCTTGTTCAGAGATGTTCCGCTTGACGCGATCTTTGAGTTCTTGAAAGAGATTAACATTTTTCATCGGATCTGAGATTTTACAGTGGAAAGATTTTTAACAAATTTTCGGATGGATTTTTCTACGTATTTTAAAGAATTGTGTGAATGACTGACTTGTGAGTTGATTTTAACGTGGTGACAGCCCTGATGTGGCCCTTTGCGGTCAGCTGGGCTATAAGCAACATTACGCAACGTACGCGATGGAACGTCACATGTTGCCATGTGAGGCTACATCACATGACACCACTTGATCTTAGTTAACTATTCTGAACTTTGTATGTTGCATAGACTGTTGTGTTTTGTTTCGTTTGTCAGTTAAGATGAATCAACATTATCAACATTGAAGGAAAGAGTCTCGTGGAAGCGGGACGGGCTGGTCGTCTTTTCTAGAATCTCTAACCCTTTCTGTACTAAAGTGCGCAGATCCGGATCGGCCCTACACTCTAGCTTTTGACTGACATCCGCACATACGCGGCTTTTATCTTGAAAGTTTGCTGTTCAGTACAGATACATTCATTTGAAATTGAACCATCCATGTCTCGCCTACAGCGCAATGCCAGTGTAAGGGAAATAACTCTGTTTGATTTGTCGGTCTGCTTTTCCAACGATGAGGCAGTTTCTGAGCGTATTTGTTTAGATTTGGTTTGTAGATGCAGAAACAAACCCGTCCGAATTTTCGTATTAAAATATTTTGACAGGAGAGACAGATGATGTTGCGTATAGCTCAGCCGACCGCAAAGGACCACATCAGGGTTGTCACCGCCTTTAAGTCAACTCTCAGATCCTTTGGACAGAAGGAACGCTATATATATATATCGAGAGAGAGATTACGATGGTTCCCTCAGGCAGCTAGTGAAGGGTTTCTCATATTTTTAATATATTCCTCCCATTTTCTTCACCTTCAATTTTTTTTTGTTCTAAAAGTTCAGATCTTTGCCAAGTCATTTCTATAATGACTGAAGAATTGTTAGCCTGCACTTGTTTTTCCCCACTACTTAATTGTTCAGCATTATATTGTTTGGTCAATCAGTGGGAGATTGCATCTCTTAGGAGATCCAAGTAACGGTTGTTCTGCACAATTCTTAGCCGCTGACAAGGCTTGGTTATTGAACAGCAGAGCTGACCACTCAAACTGTTCCATATCTTTTGATCTCCCTTGCATCCTTGAATGGATCCTCAAGCATAGGCTAAAAGATTGTCCCCTACATTTTATACTGTTTGCATAATGCTTTTAGTTTTTCAGCAACTTTTTTCCTCTCTGCACTTTGTTTTGTTCCATTTACTACCCTTCACTGGCTGCTTTGGGTCTGCTGTTGGATTCTTTTTTAAACCCTTGGTTTAATTATTGACTGTGGTGTGTCTCTATTTGACACCAAGAGCACAGACACAATCAGCCGTGTCTCCCTGATGAGTCTGATCCAGCGGACGAAAGGCCTAGGAGCAGGCAAAACAAATAGATCTGCCTTCGAGAGAGATTACGATGGTTCCCTCAGGCAGCTAGTGAAGTGTTTCTCATATTTTTAATACATTCCTCCCATTTTCTTCATCTTCATTTTTTTCTCTCTAAAAGTTCAAATCTTTGCCAAGTCATTACTATAATGACTGAAGAATTGTTAGCCTGCACTTGTTTTGCCCCACTACTTTATTGTTCAGCATTATATAGATAGATGTGTGTGTGTGTGTGTGTGTGTGTGTGTGTGTGTGTGTGTGTGTGTTGTGTGTGTGTGTGTGTGTGTGTGTGTGTGTGTGTGTGTGTGTGTGTGTGTATGTGTGCGTGCGTGTGTGTGTGAATTTCACCGTAATACATTGTGAGAATTTTTAAGTTTCACCTTTTCAGGAGGGCTGGAGAGACGGGGGAGGAGGCACATTAAATAAAGGGAGAAAAGTAGCAGTACTAAATGAGTTAAAGACGAAACTGAATCGAAAAAATAGTAATGATAAGCCTGGCTGTACCGGAATTTCACCATTCCAGTTCCAGCTCTAGTGGATTTCGCAGTTCCTCGCTTTTAAACGCTCATACCCTCCTCCTTTGGAAAGCCATGCTCTCATGCTTTGGTGTGATACAGACCAAATGATCTCTCGAGTTTGTACCGTGCTGCACAAGCGTTCACAAAGTCAATCAAATCACCACCCAAGGTTGTTTTCTTCAGACTGTAATCTCTGCTGCACGGACTTCAGTGCAACAGAAGTGAACAGCCGTTGAAACACACACACACACACACACACACACACACACACACACACACACACACACACACACACACACACACATCAAAATTCCATCCCACTGTGGGATCACTCGGAATCAGAAGGCTGACGCTCTGTCCAAGGCAGGCAGCAATATGGAGCAGTTCAGCCACCCGATGACCTACAGAGAGGCCAAAACTATCATCCACAACCAACACCAAAGCCAGGGTAAGAGAAGGCTGGGTGCAGACAGTGGTGCTGATCCAATCCATCAGCTCCAGAGATACCGGCAAACAATCCTCTTCACACTGAGAACTGGCCACTACCGACTGATGAGCCACTTCAGCCGAGTTAAGATTGCCCATTCAGACGAATGTCCGTGGGGCACTGGATCTCAGACCCCTGAACACATCCTCCAGCACTGTCCAGCCCATGATGTTCTACTACGGCATCAAACCTGGCCAGAGGGTGTAGAACTGCAGATGCAGCTTTGGGGCAGCCGTCATGACCTCGAAAAGATTGTTGGATTCATCGTGGCGACAGGATTTAAGATGTGACGCAACCAAAAACAATCCGCAGAAGAAGCAGAAGAAGAATAAAGTATCATGTCTTTTCCCTTCTTCCTACAGTAAAGAGCTATCTGTCTGAAATACAGTAACGGGGCTGGAGTTGCAAGAGGTATACCGCATCAGCATGAGTCTTCCTGTATTGTAATAGTGGTCGCACTGGCGAGCAAAAAAAAAAAAAATGTCCGCCGGTCTCAACAGAAAAATTAAAAGAGCGACAGCGTGTCTGGTTATGAACCTTTTTCTCCCCCCCCCCCCCCCCAAAAAAAAAAAAAATGGCTGCGAGTAGAGTAATGTTTGTTGATAGTCATCTTACAATAGAGCCTTACACCAGACTGAAAAAAAAAGATTTCTTTCTCTACTTGGTTCTCGGTGTCGTGTCACGACAGGATGGTCCGAACAGTTGATGACAGCAAGTTCTCGTCATTACCACCACCACCACACACCAGCAATTAAAAGTTTCTTCATCAAAGACCCAAAGACTGTCACACTTCCAACATTACTTTATTAGACCACGTTATGACCTTGACCTTCGATGTTGTATTCCCCAAAGGGACCATGTTCTCTCAAGGGTTTGTCGCAGTCCTTTTCTACATAAAAAAGAGAAAGATTTTTTTAAAAAAAACCAACAAGTACCACGCAGACTCAGTTGATTTTATCTCTTTTTTTTTTCTCTGTGATGTCACCTTGTCCTTTGGCCTTAAACTTTGAATTGCAGCATCTTCATTAATATCTGTCAATTCTTTTGTACCAATTTTTCATCCAAAGAAAATGACATCAATGTTTATCACAGACACTCTTACACGGACAGACAGACACACATCCACGAACTGCAAAAGCAGGGTGATCGCATAGAATTTCTTTTTCATCCATATTTACCAGATTTGAAATGCACATTATTACAAAATGTGTCATTATCTTACTTTCAATGTTAAACTTCACAGAAACTGATGTAAGCATTTCCCATGCCCAGCACAACTCGGAAAGACACCGTACTGTTTGGCTGCTTGATGACAAGTCAACCATTGTGTGATATAAATCCGAAGTTAGGAGATCAGTTGAACTGTTGTTTACATGTCTATGACTATATTCATCTATATAATAAGTGAGCTCTGTGTGTGTGTGGGTGTGTGTGTCTGTCTGTCAGGCTGAAGTTGGCGGCCAGGAGAATCGACGGATCTTCACCAAACTTCGCACGAACCTAGAGGGACATCTCCCGAGTAACATAGGGTCATTGGATAGTTTCTAAGACAGTTATTTATGACCGTTAAAAACCGTTAACAACACGTACCCCCCTAAAAACGATTAAAAATACAAACTTTTCTGATGTTGGCGGCAAAGGGAGTCGTCGGATCGCCACCAAACTTGGCAGGAGTCTAGAGGGACATACTGTGGATAACATTGGGTCATTCGATAGTTTTTATGACCGTTATTTATCACCGTTAAAAGGCGTTATTATTTTTAATGTAGACTGTTCTTGATGAAATTTGGTATATAGGTGTAGTTTTAAATGCTAAACAATGATATACAACTTACACGAACCGAAACTTAAAATTGACCGTTAAAAACTGTTATTATATAAATTTAGACCGTTCTTGGTGAAATTCGGTATACAGGTGCAGTTTTACACGCTGAACAATGATATACAACGTACACGAACGGAAACTTAAAATTGACCGTTAAAAACCGTTGACAACCGTTATTTTCTAAATTTAGACCGTTCTTGATGACATTTGGTATACAGGTGCAGTTTTACACGTTGATCAATGATAGACAAGTAATATATAATAAGTGAGCTCTGTGTGTGTGTGTGTGTGTGTGTGTGTGTGTGTGTGTGTGTGTGTGTGTGTGTGTGTGTGTGTGTCTGTCTGTCTGTCTGTCTGTCTGTCAGGCTGAAGTTGGCGGCCAGGAGAATCGACGGATCGTCACCAAACTTGGCACGAACCTAGAGGGACATCTCCCGAGTAACATAGGGTCATTGGATAGTTTCTAAGACAGTTATTTATGACCGTTTAAAACCGTTCACAACACGTACCCCACTAAAACTGCTACTCTTTTGCCGGGTGGGCGGACGGTGCATAGCACTTTCAAGGTCCCCCTGAATGCGGAGAAGCAAGAAACGCCAACCTGTTCTGTCAAGCGTGTGTCAACGTTGGCCAAAGTCATCAAAGAGGCTGCAACCGTCATAATTGATGAAGCTCCAATGACCCACAAAGCTGTCTACGAGGCCATGGACTCTACGCTGCAGGACATCACCCAAGTGCACAGGCCAATGGGAGGCATCCCAACGCTGTTCTGTGGGGACTTCAGGCAGATCCTCCCTGTCATCCTCAATGGCACCAGAGCCAACATTGTCAACGCATGTCTGAAGAAGTCCTACCTGTGGCGGAGCATGGTTGTTAAACATCTAACCACCAACATGAGAGCCCACCTGTCTGGAAATCCCCAGACAGCCAGCTTCGCCAAACTTCTGCTTGACATTGGCAATGGTGCCATTGAGCCATCAGAGTTTCCAGATACTATATCGGTCCCACCAGCACTATGCCAGTTTTCAGATAGCCTGGAGGATATGATAGAATTAGTCTACCAGATCTTCATGCTCACTGTGCAGACTCAGACTGGTTAGCGGAAAAGGCCATAATCTCCTCCCTGAACGAGACTGTCAACAGGCTGAACAGAAAAATCGTAGCTGACTTCCCTGGAGAGAAGAATCTGTACAGATCTGTTTTGACACGGCCAAGAATGATGATGAGGCAGTCCTTTATCCACAAGAACTCCTGAACTCCATTGAGATTTCTGGACTTCCACCGCATGAACTGTTGCTGAAATCTGGAGTCTTCATCATCATTCTCCGCTCACTGGACCCGCCAAAGGTGACCAATGGCACCCGATGGGTCATCACCAGACTGCACAGGAACGTTGTAGAAGCGAAAATATCCTGTGGCCCCTACAAACGTGAACCGGTGCTGCTCCCCAGAATTCTTCTGGAGCCCACGGACTCACTCCTGCCATTCCAGTGGGTATTTATATAGCGCTTATCCTCGGTCACAGACCAAGCTCTAAGTGCTTTACAATAAACACACTACCTCACTCACTCAGCGGGCTGCCTACCCCGGAAGAGCCGGCCGAAGAGCAGCCTACTGGCGCTCATTCAGTCGTTTCCCGTACCATTCAAATATCAGTCACCCGTTTTCATTTATCTCATTTATTCCTCCAGTTTCTCACATAGGATACATGCGATATTTATACGTGTCCTCCATTTCCACCGGTACACGATGGCACACAATAACAGTAAGTGACGATTTTTGTGGCTTGGTAAGAAATACCAGGCGGCAATCTTCAATCTACATCAATTTTGCCAGGGCAGCGGGGAACCCCCCTGCTCTTTTCGATTTTCAACTGCCGTGGGTTCTTTAACGTGTCCAGGGGGCCAGGAAGGCATATGGGTCTGACTCGCTTATAGTCCCCATGCGATGGACTTGACGTTCAGTTCGATTTGTCATTCAAACTGGGAAAGAAAGGGCGAGAAAGGCAGGGCTCGAACCCACGCGCTTCTCACACTTTGGATCGGCAGGCGAACGTCTTAACCACTCTGCCACCTTTCTTCATATATATATATATATATATATATATATATATATATATATATATATATATTGTGTGTGTGTGTGTGTGTGTGTGTGTGTGTGTGTGTGTGTGTGTGTGTGTGTGTGTGTGTGTGTGTGTGTGTGTGTGTGACGGGTCTCCAACACCCCCCTCGTTATTGAAATATGATTATCATATTCAGGGATGCAGGGGGTTATAGACAGAAGTATTTACGCTTTCACAACCAAAATGCGCTCTCGCATAGGCACACGCACTCTGTCACTCACACCGGGCCCGCACAAAAGTGACGGGAAACCAATAACATTTCACAGAAAATAATCAACTTTTATTTAACTTGACTCCGAGCCCCCACCTGTCACTACACCACACTTATCTGTATCATACAACCATGTAAACATCATACAGACAATTTCATAAATCGCATCCCCTTTCCTTCATTTATTCTTCATTAACCAGGAAAGACAACATTCCACTGTTCTGTTGCACACTCATAAACTTAAGAACAAATCAAACGTCCATAACTTGCCAGCATTCCTTGGTTGACCGTCGGTTTCTCTCATCCCACTGTGCGACTACAAGCTGAAGCTGCCACACTGTTGTGTCCTCCCGATTGGCCAAATCCCAGTTGGGGGACACTGGCAACGTAGCTTGAGTCGCACCCTCAGGCCGAGTCTCCCGGACTCCACCACACTTCGCCCTCTCCACAGAAAGGGCTCTTTGTTGGCCTCTCCCACAGGTCTCCTCTGGCTGCAAACACCCCACCGCTGTCTGGCAGCTCCCTGTCTAGGCTCCAACAGGCTGACACGTCTTGCTGTCAACCGTCCCCACACAGGGGACAATTCTTCCCGTCGTCGGCTCCGAGGCTACAGCAACCTCCACTGTCTACGTCCCCACCCAGGAGACAATTCTAAACCGTCGTCAGCTTCGAAGCGACAGCAACCTCTGCTTCTTGCTGTATTTTCTTGAGCCCTCGGCAAGACGGGCGAGTTCACTTTCCCTTAAGTGAGTCACATTTCCTGGTTTTCCAAGCACCTTATATTCATTCTCAAACAAGACAGAACCCGAGTTTAACTGGCTCAACCAATGGAATCACTGGCACACACACATCACACCATTTGTACCAATAAATCCCCAAGTTATTTTTATTCCACCAATGGAATCACTAGTCACCTACACATACACACACACCAAGCTGCTAACACCAACAAAGACTCGGGTACCAAGTGGTTAATGCATAACCTCCCATTCAAACTTATGTACGATTCCCCGAAGCTACCCATTGTACTAACAGACTGGACTTCTCTACCAGCCAGGACTGATGCTTCAAGTATTTACTACCTCTATAGATAACAAGGTGCAAATCACTCAATAGCCCGAAGCCTTCCATTCACTCCTCAGAACAAGAACGACTGAATGGTCGCTGTACTCTGCCTGCAGGCTGACGGTCGCCTACCCGTGACGGTCACCCGACACGATCGCCTTCCTTTCAGCCCCACTGGAGAACCCATGCTCAAAGTGGACACTCTCCTTCACCAAGGACGGGCAGGTCGGCAACTACTTGTCAGTATGCCTCGGACATGCGAAACATTCCCAGTAATTGTCCCTCCTTCAGTATACGACTTGGGGTATTCCCCACTGGTGATGCCTGAGTTCGCACACTTGAAGAACCCAAGGAACTTGCTCTCAACAACAGCAAAACTACCCTTAATTTGCCTAAATGCACGAGAACATTCGGCCAACTCATGACAATATATATATTATATATATAATATATATATATATATATATATATATATATATATATATATATATAATATATGTTGTCACACACTGAGCACAAATGCATACACGCACTCAGCTCAGCATTCATTCCGTGCACACGCAGTCTCTCCAAACAACCAGAAGGCGTACTACAATACCTATTCTCCTCCCCCTCCTCTCCAGGGAATAATTTACTAAACGATAATCAACTTTTTCATCATAACAACAAGTTTGTTTTCCAATTTATAACTTCTGTTCCTCCACTCCAGTGGAGGTACAAACATTCCACAGATCCACTAGCTGGGACTAAATTTCATCTCATTATACATAGTAATTCACAAGTAAATTTTTACCGGTTTCTCCTCCACACTGGAGAAACAATGTATACATTTTCCAAAGAAGAATAAAAAGATGGCTTAAAATACAGGAACAATAGAGTTCCGACCAGGTGGACAATCAAAATTCGTAATGGGACAACATGACAAACATTTTAAGTTCTCTCACGACTGTCGCAGTCGTTGTCCTCTTCACAATTAGGTGCTACCTTAGCACTGGAGCCTAACTACTTCTGTGACTGCCTCAGTCGCCTAACCCGTTACTGGTGCTGCCACAGCACCGGGAAGGGCTGAAACACGAATGAAGTCCGTGTAAGTAATCTATTTCAAAATCTGAATAATGATAAATTCTTTTCCTTTTTCCCTTTCTTAACTCTCTCTCTTTTCTCTCCCCATCTGTCTATACCTCACCTGGTAATGGTAGAATACAGGTGAATCTCGTTCTGCAGTTCCAAAAACCTGTCTGGTCAGTGTCCTCAAGCCATCTCCTTCCTATACCTTATTTTTCCTTCCTGCGCTCTTTCTGAGTACGTATTCAGTGAGTTCTCATCTAACTCTACGCATTACCAGCCCTTGGTTACTTGACCAATGGACAACGTCCGTCCATTCAACCAATAATCACCCTACGTCTATAGCCACCAGCGACACCGATCACACTGGTCAGGCCATGCAAATCATCCTTTCTTTTACCTTTCCTCTTCCCTACCTAGGGAAATGCTTTATAACAAATAAGGGCGTACGCGACAGAACGTCACATGTCGCCATGTGAGGCTACATCACATCACGTCACACACACACACACACACACACACACACACACACACACACACACATATATATATATATATATATATATATATATATATATATATATATATATATATATATATATATATATACATATATATATATATATAATGCTGAACAATTAAGTAGTGGGGAAAACAAGTTCAGGTTAACAATTCTTCCATCATTATAATAATGACTTGGCAAAGATTTGGAAGAAAAAAAAGAAAAAAATTGAAGATGAAGAAAATGGGAAAACATACGTTTTAAATATGAAAACCCTTCACTAGCTGCATGAGGGAACCATCACAATCTCTCTTGAAGGCAGATTTATATGTATTGCCTACTCCTAGGCCTTTCGTCCGCTGGATCGGACTCATCAGGGAGATACAGTTGATTGTGTCTGGGCTCTTGGCGTCAAATAGAGACACACCACAGTCCGTAATTCCAAGGGTTCAAAAAAGAATCCAACAGCACCCCAAAGCAGCCAGCGAAAGGTAGAAACTAAAACAAGACTAAAGTGCGGAGAGGAAAAAAGTTGCTGAAAAACTAAAAGCATCATGTAAACAGTATAAAATGTAGGGACAATCTTTCAGCCTATGCTTGAGGATCCATTCAAGGATGCAAGGGAGATCAAAAGATAAGGAACAGTCTGAGTGGTCAGCTCTGCTGTTCAATAACCCAAGCATTGTCAGCGGCTAAGAACTGTGCATATATATATATATATATATATATATATATATATATATATATATATATATATATATATATATATATATATATAACAAACTAATAAATTCCAAGGATAAGTACCGCACCGTTCCAGCAACTTATAGAGCAGCTTGGTGTTGCAATGACTGCAAGAAATATTAAATTATAAACAAAGCTTGCTCTTATGTCTTAGATTGAAGAAATAGGGGGAGATACGCATTCATATCTGCAGTGGTAGATGATTCTGCCTAACTAACAGTATGTGCTTGAGTGGGTGAACGGGGAAAAATAAAATAAATGCTTCTCAAAATGAGCCTTCAGCAAGCTTATATTCTTTTTATATTTTCTACTTTTCACAAGAAAATGTAGCTTGTTTTGCTCTTTTATGATTTTCTTTTGCTTCTTAGATAGCACCTTTGGTTGGTTTTTTGAAAACTCAACAAACATACTACGGTATTGCACACCAACCTTTTCTGGGATTGTATTCTTCTTAAAACTGAAAAGGCAGAGGAGTCAAATTACCACTTTCCGCGGTCACTGAGGAGAAACCACCAAGTTTCGAAATATCGGTATATGACCAGGAGTTATATGTTAGTGAGTTTCCCTCCCTATTGGAGGATGTCTCCCCCTTGGAGAATATAAGCTTGCTGAAGGCTCATTTTGAGAAGCATTTATTTTATTTTTCCCCGTTCACCCACTCAAGCACATACTGTTAGTTAGGCAGAATCATCTACCACTGCAGATATGAATGCGTATCTCCCCCTATTTCTTCAATCTAAGACATAAGAGCAAGCTTTGTTTATAATTATATATATATATATATATATATATATATATATATATATATATGGGTGCGTTCAAACATACAGAGAGAGAGAGAGAGAGAGAGTCATTAGTGTTCTTGGGCACGCGATCTTGAATTCTGATTGCAAACATGTTTAAGATCAACAAAAACTTAAAACACTTTGACTCTCATACATAAGGATTTTGAGAGAGAGAGAGAGAGAGAGAGAGAGAGATCTTGCAAAGAAAGCAGCACCATCATTTAACATTCTCTATTGAAAAAGAAATCTTACGAATCTGTAATTTTACATTACGTTTAATACTTTTCATGGGAAAAAAATCTGTATCATCTTTAATACTCTAAAAGCCCGCATTTTGTCATTTTGAAAACAGTCAAGATTCTAATCATATCCATCATATCCATGATCCGTAGTCGATTTCCAGTCACATAGGTTGGAAACTCTTACATAAATGATACTCCATGAAAAGTTAATAAATGACACTCCACGTAACTTTTATAAATGATATGTTCCACGTAACTTTTATAAATGATACTCAACGTAGCTTTATAAAGGATGCTCCACGTAACTTTTATAAATGATGTTCCACGTAAGAAAAATGATACGCTGTGCTTACTGTTAAAATGTCCGTATCTGTACGGTCTACAAAAAATGAATTCAGATACATCATTGTCCGTATGACGCCCAAAAGAACAGTGTGGGTCAGCCAAGTAAAGCATACACATGCTGCTGTTCATTGTGGAAATGTCACTGAGTACATTAGGTGAGAATTTACTTCCTACTAATCTTCAGAATGGTCACCTGCAGTTGGTCTTTCACTGCCTATCATTGGATCTTGATGATTTTTTTTATCACAACATGCTGAAGAGAAAGACACACCCGAAGGTGCGGGTAGGACCCAGAGAAGCACTGTCCTCGACTTGCCGAACACACCAGCCGGAGCAATCCTGCACCAACCTTTGGCAGCCTGTGGTGCGTTCACACACATAGGGTGCAGCCACGCACAGGGACGCACATTAAGACTAGGGACATACATTAAGACGATTGACAAACAGTAAGACTAGGGACGCACATTAAGACTAGGGACGCACATTCAGACTAGGGACATACATTTAGACTATTGACAAACAGCAAGACTTGGCACGCACATTAAGTCTAGGGACATGCATTAAGACGACTGACAAACAGTAAGACTAGGGACGCACATTCAGACTAGGGACGCACATTAAGACTAGGGGCATACATTGAGACTATTGACAAACAGTAAGACTAGGCACGCACGTTAAGACTAGGGACGCACATTAAGAATAGGAACATACATTAAGACTATTGACGAACATTAAGACTTGGCACGCACATTAACGCTAGGGACGCACATTAACACTTGGGACATAAGGGACATAACTGCTACCTGTCAGAGGTCAGTAACAGGCTGATGCCTTTTTCGTGTATTCATGCTACAAAAACAGAGCGTAGAACTAAAACCGTGCGACTGTTGAAAGCACCTGGGCGTGGCTGCCTCATTTAGCAACATTAACGTCTGGATTGTGTGACACCAAGAAGACAAAGAAGGATGATGAAGACAACGCGAGAGCGTGAACGTGCGAGCGAGCGAGAGAGAGAGGGGGGGAGGGAGAGGGAGAGAGAAACAGAGACAGACAGAGAAACAAAGACAGACAGACAAAGTGAGAGACAAACAGACAGACACAGACAAGACACAGACAGACGGACAGACAGACAGACAGGCAGGCAGGCAGGTCGGTAGACAGGCAGGCAGACAAGACAGACACAGAGACAGAGACAGAGAGCGTGCTGCATATAACCCAGCTGATCGCAAAGGGCCGTAATATCAGGGCTGTCATGAGAAGACAACCAGCCGCCGCAAGCAAACTCACAGCAGAACGTCCTGCAACTGAGACAAAACGACCATCAGCTGTTTCTCACGGCTCTTCCTCCGCTGTTCCAGAATGACGTTGACGGTGTACAGAAACGGGTTGAGGGCCGAGTTGAGCGGCAGCACCAAGACGGCCATGATGACGTTGACTTCCCCCGGAACGTCCACGCCTCCGACCGCCGCCATCCCCAGGACGCCGATGGGAAACCAGCAGGCGAAGTCCGACACGGCCACGGTGATCAGCCGCCGAGCGATGACCTGGTCCGTGGACTTCCTGCCGATGGTGCCGGAGCCGGTCAACGTGTTGGAGGTGACCGACCAGTAGATGAACACTTGCCCCGAAGCTATGAACAGGAAGAGGACGAAGTTGAGGGCGATCCAGATACCGAAGGAGTAATGCTGGCCCGGAAACTCGGTCCTCGTGATGGGCAACGGGATGCAGATGCCGGTTTGGCTGTAGAACTGCCAGTGTGAAGTCACAGGGGTCAGAGGCGTGACGGCCAGCACGAACCCCACCCACCAGGCGGCGCTGCTGGCCAGATGCGCTGACGTCGGCGTGAAGTGGAACTGGCTGAAGGGAAAGCGCAGCACCAGGAAGCGATCCACGGTGATGAAGCAGATCTGAAAGACGGACACCTCAGAGGACAGGAGAGACAGGAACCCGGCCACCTTGCAGGTGGTGCTGTGTCTCCAGGAGTAGTCGTTCCACATGTAGATGTCTTTGTACCTGTAGTCAGCCAGTCCGATCACCATTAGGTACACCCCCATCAAGAAATCAGACACACACAGATGCAGAACGAAGACACCAAATCCAAACCGCCGCGTTCCTTTGTCGAAGACGGTGCGGTACAGGAAACTGGTGAGGTTTCCCACCAACGCCAGCATTGCTAGCAGAACCAGGATAACCCGGTGGATGTGACTCTGCATCAAATCCTGACAGGACGACACGGTGTCTTTCGGAACCTGACACCACTTGGGGCTGAACTTCTCGGGAAGAAGCGCTGGGCAGCACAGTTTATAATTGCTGGCTGTCACGGACCGAAGTTTGAGAAGATTGTGGAACAGCTTTGGAGGAAAGGTGATCACCGGACAGCCTGAGAGATCCACAGAGCGCAACGATCGTAGAACCCGGAAACCCGAGCCGTGCACGTGACGCACTCCACTGCCCGACAGGTTGAGCTGGTCCAGACGAGTCAGTGTGTGCAAAGGATCCACGTTCACTGCGTCCACGCTTACACGGGACAGGTCCAACACGCGAAGTTTCGTGCACGTGGACAGACCAGAGAGACCGTCTTGAAGGTCAAGTGGGTTTCCCGCCAAAACAAGCACTTGCAGAGATCTGAGGGAACTGAAGACACCAGGTCGAAGATAGGTGATGAGGTTATCGCTGAGGTTCAGACTGATTAAGTTAGGCAGAGCAGGTGCTTGAACGTGAGACAGAAAACAAGACGCCAAACTGACGTGGACCAGCATGGTGATGTTCATCACGTCCATCAACGTCATGTTGCTCCTGTCCGCGTTCAAGAAGCGAAGTTCTGGATGGTCACCGACAGCGAAAGTCCGGTTACAGTAAAACGCCAACCCGAAGCACCTACATTCAGGTGGACAGGTGAAATGACACAACAGCTCATCATCATTCTGAGGGCACTGGCCATACTTGTCGTCACACACGTGCTCGGCAGACACACACACGCGGGACTGGCGACAGCGATAGTAGCCAGGACACTGGTACGTCTGGCAGTCTGCTTCATCCTCACGCCCCGGGCAGTCGTGGATGGCGTTGCATCGCAGATAGACGGGCAGACACAGGGTCATGTCGGGAGTAGGACACAGGAAGTTAGACCTGGGGCACGACTTTCCTGACCTAAATATGTCAGCGGAGAGTACGTTTACTCGTACCTGTGATGACAAGATCACGAACATTACAGTGGAACGACCGCCCCCGTACCTACGAAACGAGGCCAGTGATTGTTTACACCCCTTTTCGTCGTTTGCAGACACACACTGCACCATGTTGTCGCATCTCTGGCTGAGCTGCAGGCACTGTCAATCAATGAGTGAAGGCATATAACTGAGGAATCGATTTTTGGGGGGTTGAACTACTGTTTGGGCTTTTTTTTCTGTGGTTGTGTATTGATGTCAAAACAACTGTTATGACAATGTTTGCAAATCTATGAGCTCGCACACACATACACACACACGCGTGCACACACGCGCGCACACACACACACACACACACACACACACACACACACACACACACACACACACACACACACACACGCACGCACGCACGCACGCACGCACGCACGCACGCACGCACGCACGCACGCACACACATACTCGCGCATAGATAGACACAGATGCAAAGCACTGATTATATCAGACCGTGACTAAAGCTCCTATTCATACACCGTACCCTCTTTTTATCTTTCTTTTTTTCACTCTGTTGTAAAATTTCTAGACAAAAATATCCATATACTGAAAATATTCATCGCTATGAAATTTCGTCGGAAGAATTTTGAGGGTTCTAGACAAAAATATCCATATACTGAAAATATTCGTCGCTATGAAATTTCGTCGGAAGAATTTGGAGGTTATTTCTTAGGTGTCAGTGTTGTACTGACGTGAAGACGTAAAAGGCAAGGCAAGGCAATTAGGCAAGGCAAGGCAAGGCAATTATTTTATTTCATACCCACATGGGGCACAGAAATATAAGACAATACTCACACAAAATGAATAATCGCACATCAGAATAGAGTGATATCCATAATCAAGTAAGCAAAATAAACGAGCAAACGAGAAGCATAAATGAAAATTTCATAGAGAGTTTTCCCTATACAGAGTGCAAACTGTGTGTAATGTTGTCATTTTAGCTATATGAATTATTGGAAAAACCTATTTATAACTGTAATATAATTCTTTAGTTTAATTAAAAGTTTCTTATTTTTTGATGCAAACAAAATGTTGAATTTAACAGCATTCGGCCGTACAAAGAAGTATCGCGGGAGGTATTTTTTTCTTTCTGCATCAAAAAAAGGACACACGAACAAATAATGAAATTCATCTGCAATATCATGCATAGCACATTTGTCACAAATTCTTTCACACCTAGGTATGCCAGCATAGCGTAGCTTATTTACAGGTAAATTATTATTTGTTGTTCTAAATTTGAGTAGAGTAACCATGTAATTCTGTGGTAAAACTAAATAGTATGGATCAGCACCAAATGATGTTTTAAACATTCTATAACTGATATATAATTCATCATTGTCAACATGCGTGTACCAGGTATGTATGAAACTATCTTTAAGGCATCTTTTTACTTTCTCTTTAAACCATAATGGATGTATATCAAGTGTGTTCTGATTTAGCCAGAAACTACTCAAACCAATTTCATTTAATAATGTATGGATGTATTTGATATGTTTGTTTTCATGTACATTTAATTCATACATTCCGAGAAGACATTTGTACACAAGAAATGATAATTTATAACTATGACGGTCAGATACAAGGTTAAACCAAAATTATAACATTCTGGATTTAACAATGACCGGTTTGGGGAATTTTCCCGTTTCACCGAAAACCATGAAAGAAGGTGTCGACTGTCGTAGTTTTAGAACCAGCTTATAAAATTTTAACTGTAATCTTTGGACAAGATCATTCATGTCAAATCCCCAAATTTCACATCCATATGTAAGAATTGGTAATACAGTTTTATCAAATAAATCCATCACTAGGTCTGCAGGAAGCATCAATAATTTAGCTTACCTCATCAAAGCAAACATTGCTCGAGAGGCTCGGTCAAACAGTTCACGTTGTGCAACATTCATTCGGTTATTATAATTCAGCCTCAACCCTAGATACAAGAAATCATGGACGACCTCTAGTTTTTCTGTACCTATAAGAAAATCAGGAAAACGTCTAACCTTACCTTTAGAAAAAATAACAACTTTACATTTGTTTGCATTTAATTTCAATTTCCATTTATCACAATATTTTTAATAGACTTTAAACCTTTCTGTAGTCCAGACGGAGTTTCCGAAAAGATCACAGTATCATCAGCATATAATAAGAGAAATAAATTCAACAAAATGTCAACATCTGATTCGCCTATGCCTATTTCAATTGCTTCTTTTGCGACAGTTGCAGGGCCTGCCATGTCGCTAGACATAAATTCTTTCATATCGTTTAAAAACAAGGCAAACAATACAGGTGACAAGTTTTCTCCTTGTCTTACACCAACATTGGAACAGAAAAATCAGAATAATCACCATTGACAGATACACATGACTTGGCTTGAGAATACATATTTTGTATAACTTTTAATATTTTGCTACTAATGCCACTATTTATCAATTTATGCCATAGAAACGATCGATTAACTCTGTCGAATGCCTTTTCGTAATCCAGAAAAGCACAGTATAAACGCTTTTTCTTAAACAACAGAATATCAATCAGGCCATATAAGGTAAACAAGTGATCAAGTGTTGAGGAGTTATTCCGAAAGCCTGCCTGTTCCACACCAATCAAATGGAATGTTTCAATAAATATCTTTAAACGTTCATTCAAAATACTCGTAAACAACTTTCCAAAACAGGAAAGTATAGTTATCCCACGGTAATTACCAGGGTCTAAGACACATCCTTTGTTTTTGAATATTGGATGTATAACCCCAAGCGCCCACTCAGTTGGTACTTTACCAGTAATTAATATAAGGTTAAACAATTTGACATATAATCTTAGCATTTTCGCCGCCGAGTTTTTCAGAAATTCATTTGCAATATTATCTAGTCCACTGGCTTTGTTTTTCTTTAACTTTTTAATGCAATGCGTCACCTCATTTTCGGTGATTAAATTATCCCAAAAGGCATAACTGGTGTCATTAAAAGGCAAATTTTCAAAAACTTCGTCAACATCTTCTACATAATCTACATTCATATTTTTAAATAATTCAAAGAAAGCATGGCAACTGGGTTGATTACGGTTGGATTTTCTCTTCTGTTCATTTAAGATAGTCCAATAAGCCTTTGGGTCTTTAGACTGCAATTGGTGTAGCTGTTTCGCCATTTCGTGATTATATTTTCTCATTTCCTTTTTAACTGTTTTCTTGTATGATTTTGCTGCACGTACCCTTTCCGCCTTTAAAAATAAATCATTTTTCATAAGTAAACATCTTCTCCTACAACGGCAAAAATTGTTCCTTTTAACTTTACAAATTTCATTAAACCATGGTTTATCCTTCTTTTTCTTTTTAGTTGGTTTGGCACCTTTCCTCCTCTTTTTTAGCATGTTTAGTGCATTTGCACTTTCAAGTAATATATCATTAACTCTGCCAACAATATTATTTACATTGTTTACAGTAATATTATCTGGACTTGTAAGCAAGTCATCTAGTTCAATCTCTAATGATGTAATTTTTTCAACATCCAAGTCATCAACAAAAGTTGCTTTCAAAGCATTATTTTATCTTACATAGTATGAATTGGCGTCGTTAGCATGCGAAATCGGCGCTGTTTTCTCTGTTCTCCCCCTTGATGCGATTGCAAACTTTATGGTAATAGGGCAATGAACATCTGAAAATAAAAACGGAAAGTTCTCTTTCTTCATGTAGCGGAAGGAATGGACTTCACCTCCGAAGACAGTTCCTGTAGGCAACAGGACTAGGACGCATTATGAAGTGATAGAGAGAATTTAAAGCCGGACAGCTTCGCATGAGCATTCAATAAATAGTCACTGTGTCACCGTCTGCTCATGGAAGGGTGTCCGGCTCTAGGTCAGGGGTCACCTCAGCATCAACAGACCCTATACCAGACAACACAAAGTAAGGGAAGATAACACCTGTCTTTCTATCGCAAAAAAAAGAGTTACCTTTTCAACGTGGGGGTCAAACAAATAAGTGTAGTGAGTCAAGTATTTTATTTGAAGTGCGCGCTCAGGATCACGGTCGGGATATTGACTAGTTTGCATTCCGGACGCAGTTTTACGCCCATGTTTTGGCATTCTCTCTCTCTCTCTCTCTCTCTCTCTCTCTCTCTCTCTCTCTCTCTCTCTCTCTCTCTCTCTCTCTCTCTCTCTCTCTCTCTCTCTCTCTCTCTCTGCACAGACGCGGAAACCACAAAATCTGCTGGTTCACTCATTTTGGTTGTTTGTTGTCTACTTCTTTCATTCTCCTCTCTCTTTTTTTCCCTTTCTTTCTTCGTTCATTTCTTCCTTTCCTCATTGCTTCAGGCACACTTACCTGGCGGTCTCCACAGTCAAAGGTGGTGTGGGGAGGGCACGGGGGGAACACACAAAACTCCTCGTCGCTCTGATCGCTGCAGTCCGCGCGATGGTCACACACCAACATGTAAGGCACCTCCTGCATCCGATTGCCACACAGAAAGGAGGGCGGCGGAGGAGAAGGATCACGATCAGTGGAGCATGAAGATTGCTCCCTAGGCTCTCGTCCAACCAAACACTCGCTCAGCAGGTCACGAGCTAGGAACTCGTGGACCACGTGACCTGCCGAACAGCTGGTGACGGACACAGGATATTGTTTTCGAGCTGTGGCAAGCGTGACACCAGGCCCTGGTCTGGCATCGACGGTTCCAGACTTCGAGTCAAATTCACACAAGAATTCGTGGCGAAAAGTGGCATCGTCACATTTTTCATGGGAGACGCCACAACTGTCTATTAAACGACCCCATTTGAAGTAACAGCAGTGCGAAGAGGACTCTTCGGGTGTACCATCACTTCGGTAAGTATAGTATGCGACGGTGTTATCTACCCAGTGAAGCAACATGTCATACCTAAACAATGTGACATACAAGATAACGTTAAAGCAATGGAAGAGGGAAAAAATGACAGACGGTGTTATCTACCCAGTGAAGCAACATGTCATACCTAAACAATGTGACATACAAGATAACGTTAAAGCAATGGAAGAGGGAAAACTGACAGACGGACAGACAGCCAGGCAGAATAATAACTACGTTTGGTACGGGGGGGGGGGGGGGGGGGGGGGGGGGGGCAAAGCCCCATTTTAAAGGGTTTGTGGGCTTTGGCTTACAAAAACAAAGTCCATATATACCTGACATGTAAATCGCAGTAATCTCATACACAAACGCACACACACCACACACACACACACACACACACACACACACACACACACACACACACAGAGAGAAAGATAGATAGATAGATAGATAGATAGATAGATAGATAGATAGATAGATAGATAGATAGATAGATAGATAGATAGATACACAGAGAGGTAGGTAGGCTGGTAGGAAGGTAGGTAGGTAGGTAGGTAGGTAGGTAGGTAGGTAGGTAGGTAGGTCGCTAGGCATGTAATAAGATAGGTAGGTAGCTAGATTGACAGACAGGCAGACAGATAGGTAGACAATATGATAGGTAGGTAGCTAGATTGACAGACAGGCAGACAGATAGGTAGACAATATGATAGGTAGGTAGCTAGATGACAGACAGATAGATAGACAAGAGAGAGAGAGAGAGAGAGAGAGAGAGAGAGCGAGAGAGAGAGAGAGACGGAGAGAAACAGACAGACAGAGACAGGCACACAGAGACAGACAAACAGAGACAGACATAGATACAGAAAGAGTAATCTCGACAGTGGAAAAAAAAAATCAACACACACACATAAATGAAATCCTACATGTTAGGAGCACGCCGAGTCCTCAGCCCGATGTGAATCTTCCCGGACTGTCTCAGCGCCAGCACCTTGTGCACCGCCTTCCACTCGCTGGGCGAGTTCAGGCTGACCAGAGCCCCGCCCCTCCTCCGACACTCCCCCGAGGCCTCGGTCCAGGGCAGCTTCTCCGTCATCAGCTGATAGCACTTCCCGGCCAGCCACCACTGGGAGGTCCCACACATCGTGGAGTTAACGTACCAGCACGCCTCTTCGTCCTCCCCATCCACACAGTCCCACTCGGTGTTACATGGGAAATACCTGCCGTAGTCCCGCTGGAAACCCGGCACTGTACAGTTCCACTGGCTCCTGCCGCCGCCCGCTCGCTTCAGGCGCCAGACTCGCATGAAGAACTCAATGTTGAAACCCGAATAGCAGAAGTGACGTACCCAGCTGATGAAGCGGAAGTGGACATCCTCGCTGAATAGTTGTGTGGAAGGTTTGTGGGAGCAGAACTTGTCGAAGAAGTGTTGTTCCGTTCGTCCCCCCACGTACACTGACAAGGAATCGAATCTACAGGCGGTAAGGGATAGGCTGAGCCATTTCAGAATGAGGAGGTGGTCAGGGGGGGCGGTCAGAGAGGCCCAGCTATCCACAGCGGGTGGGTAGGGGGTGTGTCCATCCCACAGAGGAGACTGAATGAACCCTGTCCCGTTTTGTTTGAAAATAAAAATAGAATTCAAAAGTGTGTGCGCGTAACTCGATTAGAATTGTCACATAATGACATGAGTAATATAGGTTATTCACGCTCAGTTTGACATGTCCTTTGTTTTGAGAGATAGACAGACAGACAGACAGATGGACAGACAGATAGACTGACAGAGACAGACAGAGAGACAAAGACAGACAGAGAGACAAACAAAAAAGAGGAAATGAAATAATTTCGACAAAGGTTGAGAATAAAATCGTAACAACACAGGTTCCAACACAGAGCCCCGGGGAACGCTACACATAAGGGGACTTTGGGCAGACATGCAACCATTGATGACAACTGACTGACAGGTACTAGTCATGGATGACACAACCAGTCAAGAACTCTGACCTGAATGCCAAAAGTCATTCAACCTCTTCAAAAGGACGGAATGATCCAGCATGTCGAATGCTGCATCAAGGGCAAGGAGAGCAATCATGGAGATGAATGTTTGATCGGCATTCGTAAGCAGAATTCCCTGGACATTCAGAACAGCAGTTTCTGTGCTGTGATCCTTCTTACAGTAGACCGATTCATTTCGAAAAGACAGTAATCTGATCAATGTCTCTGCAAACGTCTCGACACGATCTTCTCCATGTACCTTTGAAACTTATGGTAGCTTTAACACAGGCCTAAAATTGTTTTAGCTCAATACAGTTAAAGTCACGCTTTTTAACACTGGTGTGACAACAATTCTTAACTGGTAATCAATCTTAAATAAGTCCCACATGATCAAAAGCTGCAAGATTAACATTGGCAGGTGTTTTAATGGTTTATGAATTAATGCAAAATGAATGGATGTGTGTGCCTGCGTGTGAAAGAAAGAGAGAGAGAGTGAGGGGGGGAGGGGGGAAGAGGAGAGAGAAACACGCACCTGTTTTGTTTGAGGTGAACAAAAGCTTCACTCCTGGTCGAACAGACTTCGGAACAATATCAAAAGTAAAATCCAGTTTCAAGTACTCGTGATACCCCCCGGATCTTTTCAAGGCAAAGAGCACACGATTGGTGTTGCTGAACACGACACGAGGACAGTGGGCATCAAACAACATCCAGAACACTTTATCACCGTCACGTGCACAACAGTCTTTTACCTCCACAATAAAATGGCCACTGTACGTCTGTCGCCCGACTTGAAAGCGAAAAATCATTCCAGGTAAGGTGGAGATGTAAATGTTACAGTGACTGAAATGCCCCCACTTCAATCTCCAAAACAAACACTCGTAATCCACCCTCCCGTTGATCGCTTTGAATCGAAGCTCGTGAGATCGATTCAGACAGAGATCGATATCGGTTTGTCCAAGTCTAACGTGTCCATATTCTGAGACGTTGACCGGAAGAGAGGTTGGTGTGGCGGTGACGGTGAACTTCGTTAAGAAAGTGTCACTAGAATGGATAGATGTGGTGTAGACGTGGTACATGTTGTCTCCGGTAACGTTGCGCGGAATAGGAATGAGGGCATGATGGGTTATCTTTTCCTGTGACTGACGGGTCAGATTCTCTGGCCCGCTAACAGTGGACGCGTTGTTGACCAGATGGGACGTTTTCCGGTCAACACTAGATTCCAAAGCTGTTTGTTCTGCTTGTAAAAATGAAAGCAACCTGTCACGTGAGAGTATCATGGAGAACATCTCACCTAAACTTTTCACAAGACGTTTCACGCGCGCGCACACACACACACACACACACACACACACACTTAAACGCATGCACGCACGCACCACACACGCGCGCACGCGCGCGCACACACACACACACACACACACACACACACACACACACACACACACACACACACGCATCCGCCTCCCCCTTTCCCCATTCCTACACACATATTAGAACAACGCTGTGTTCACGCCAATTCAAAATCCGCGTAATACTTCGACGGAAAAAAAAGAAACCAGCATTGTTGCCATTTGAATATATCCGTGTGTACGGGGCCCCCGTGTGTGTTTTCGTGTGTGCGTGCATGTGCGCGCGCGTGCGCATGTGTGTGTGTGTGTGTGTGTGTGTGTGTGTGTGTGTGTGTGTGTGTGTGTGTGTGTGTGTGTGTGTGTGTCTGTGTCTGTGTCTGTGTGTGTGTGTGTGTGTGTGTGTGTGTGTGTGTGCGTGTGCGTGCGTGCTTGCGTGCGTGCGTGCGTGCGTGCGCGTGTGTGTTTGTGTGTGTGTGTGTGTGTGTGTGTGTGTGTGTGTGTGTGTGTGTGTGTGTGAAACGGTATCTTACATCATCGAATAGGTCATGAATTCTTACAGATGGAGTATGAATAAAATGAAAGGGGGGGAGGGGGTGGGGGGTGAACGTCAGTCTCTCAGTCATGTCTTGAGGTTATGAAGATGCGTAAACCAGAAAGTCATTCAGAATATCTCCGTTCGACTTAATCATTAATTAATTGATCTGTTCACTGACTTATTGATTTGATGGTTGGTTGGTTGGTTGATTGGTTGGTTGATTGATCCATTGATTAATGTCGATCTAATGACGAAATTATCACAAACCTTTCCACTGAAAACGATCGCAATGAAGTCACAGGACCGAACTGATGGCAAAATACGGAGCAATGTATCTAAATGGAATATTAAAATTGACCGGTTTGCACTGTACTTTCACCTCTGGAACGGCGATCCCAGATGAAAGCACGAACCTTTCTCGCTAGAACGAGTGTGGCTCCCATTTGGCACTGTACTTTCACCTCTAGAAAGGCGATCCAAAGACGAAAGCACGAGCCTTTCTCGCTAGAACAAGAGGGAATAATGAGTGTGACTCCCATTTGACACTGTACTTTCACCTCTAGAAAGGCGATCCAAAGACGAAAGCACGAACCTTTCTCGCTAGAACAAGAGGGAATAATGAGTGTGACTCCCATTTGACACTGTACTTTCACCTCTAGAAAGGCGATCCAAAGACGAAAGCACGAGCCTTTCTCGCTAGAACAAGAGGGAATAATGAGTGTGACTCCCATTTGGCACTGCTGAAGTACCATGGCTATACACGTTTCAAAGCGAGGAGACTGCAGGCGGAAATTGAAACAAGTTTACAAAAAAAATTCTTTTATTCCTACGGACAAAAGGGACAGACAAATTACAAGACAAAACACGGCGCGTTTCAACTTCTTTGGTCTTCAGCAGGCAAGGCAAACAATATTTAGGACAATGACTTTGGCGCCCTGTGTGAGAAGATAACACTTACAAATAGACCACACACACACGCACGCTGACATCAATTTAAGTGTGTCGGAGACATACTGTGTGTGGCAATTAGAGTCATTGTCTCTGTCATCAGACCTCCGGAACCTAGTTTTAAAAGGAACCTAAAGTAACCCCGTCGTTTAACATGGACAGACAAATTACAAGACAAAACACGACGCGTATCGACTCCTTAGGTCTTCTTCTTCAGTCAAGATAAACAACATTCAGGACAATAAAAACGGAGAACAAGCAATCACTCATCTTCTCAAATTCGGCGCTAGATGGACGTTAAAAGTAGCTTAGGTCAATGTTGAGCAGAACCGACGAGGAATGTGAAAACAAAGTCTATGTCTAGGATTCGAACCAGGAGTTCTCATTTTCACGTCAGCGACTTTGCACTCTGCAAAGCACTCGTCTTCTTGCCTTTAATATCATTAGCATATATAAAGATATCACTTGACACAGACATCGCAGCGATTAAAAAAATAATACTTGCACGTCAGATCAAACATCAGGACAAACGTACATGGAACCGATGCACGACTAAATCCAACAAAAATCCACAAGGGCTTTTTTTTTCTTTTTCTTTTCTTTTTTTCTTAAACTGGAGATAGACATGTTCCTATCGTGAAAAAATTGTAGCAAGTCATGATGAATAAGATAATGATGTGTTCATTGTTTTCCTCATGTCAACTGTTCTTTGAATGAAGCAACATCAGTCCTGCTGCTTATGCACACTCTTGTGGTTTGTGAGCTGTTGACCGGCTCTCTGCCGTGCCAGGATGGTCAGCAACAGTTGTTCAGACCGCTTCTTCCTGTGCTCCAGAACAACGTTGACCGCATAGAGCAGCGGGCTGAGAGCTGGGCTGACCGACAGACCCAGGACAGTCACAACGACCTGTACATCACTTGGAACGCTACTGTTCCTCACTGCCGACATCCACAACGCTCCCACCAGAACCCTGCACGCCGTGGCGGACACCATTACGGCGAGGAGTCTTCTGGTGACCAGCAGCTCGAGAGTCCTTCGGCTGGAATCTGTCGCTATGATCAACGTCCGGTTCAGAGTCCAGCCGACCAAGCCTTGGGCTGCGACCACGACGGGACACAGACTGAAATTGAAGAGAAGCAGAAGAACAAAGTAATGAGATGGATGGTGACGAATGTGATTCAGGTCTAAAGAATGGGCGCTGTGGTCTTTCCCTGGACCGGGAACAGGCAGGCACAAGGCACTGTGACCGTAGAAACTCCAGGGCGGTGTTTCAAAGGACAGGGGAAGTGCGGCCAAAAGAAGGCCAGTGATCCATGTCACCAAACTGACCAGGTGAGCTGATTTAGGGACAAAGCAGAAGCGGTTCAGGGACTCACACACCGCCAACGCTCTGTCCAGAGTCATCACACAGATCAGGAAGAAAGACACATGAGCCGACAGGACGAACACCATTCCGGCAGACGTGCACATAACACTGGATCTCCACAAGACGTCTTTCCACAAGTACGTACCCTGAAACACTCTATCCGCTACCGTTATGATCATCAAATACGTGCCTCGTAAAATGTCAGACACACCCAAGTGCAGCAGAAACACCCCACAGCCAAATGAATGGAAGTGTTTCCGAATGATAGCCCAGTATAATAAGACTGAAAGATTGCCGCTCATGGTGACAGCGGCAAGCAGGGCCAAAGAAATTCTGAATACTTGACTCTGAAGTAGATGATCGCAGGATGACACAGGGTCAGACTGAGACTGACACCGATGTAGGTTAAACTTCTTGGGGAGCACAGCTGGGCAGCACAGTTTGTGGTTCGAGGATGTCACCGATTCCAGTTCCGTTAACCGGTAGAAAATATCTGGAGGAAACTGCTGGAGGGGGCACTGCCAGAGGTCTAAAGAACGGACAGATTTCAGTGGCTGGAATCCTCCATCAACTACGTGGTTCAGCCCGGTGTTGGACAGGTTTAAGGTCTGAAGATGAACCAGATTCCTTAACTTACTGGCATTCAATTGACTGATCTGAATTTCTGACAAATCTAGCACTATCAGATTTTCAAGCTCAACTATGGCTAGCACGCTGGAATGAAACTGAAGAGGGTTATCAGCTAAGATCAGAATTTCTACACTTTTCATCTTTTCCGAGTCGTCAGCTTGAAGGTGGGTTAGGCGATTTTGACTCAAGTCAAGACTTTTAAGGTTTGGAAGCTCCGGTGCTTGAACATGAAGCAAAAAGCAATTGGATAAACTCACATGAATTAACATGGTGTTGAGCACCAAGTCCGTCAGTGTCATGTTCGTTCCGTCAGCGTTTAAGAATCGGAGTTCCGGATGGTCAGCAGCAGCAAAACTCTGGCTGCAGTAAAAACGCCATCCCGAAGCATCTGCAAGCAGGTGGACAGGTGAAGTGACACAACAGCTCATCGTCATTCTGAGGGCACTGGCCGTACCTGTCGTCACACATGTGCTCAGCGTGCAGGCACACACGGGACTGGCGACAGTGGTAGTAACCGGGACACTCGTACGTCTCACAGTCTGCTTCATCTTCATGTTCTGGGCAGTCGAACACTTTGTTACACCTCAGGTAGACCGGCAGACAGTAGTAACGGGAGAGAGACACTGGAAGTGAGTTGAGGGACAGGATGTGTTGTGCTCAGCTGTGCGGAGAGGGCTGATCACAAGGAGTCCCTGGAATCCATGTCAACGATGGCTGGCGGAGGCGGAGTCCCATCATACTGTCTACGATAATATGGTTTTTGCTTGCCACAATACTCCTCATCACTGCCCGAAACACAATGCTTCATGTAGTCACAACGCTGGTGTTCGGGTATACACTGAAAGCATACGGGTGACACTGTACAGTGTTGAACTGATTCAGACATGCCTGTTGTCATCTAACTGTTCCAGTAACCGTTCACTATTATTCATTTCTCTCTTTTTCTGGTCCAGAAAACTATTAACATTTTATAATCAGTAACATTCAACAGACTCTGTCTATGCATGAGCCGCATCGAAATCTCTAGCAGTACATTTGTGAAATCGTCAGAAAACTCCCATTCCTTTTCAACATTCCACTACCCGCCCATTACAGCTAATTAATATTTAATGATGATGATATCTCATGGAAGACGGAACTTTTTCAAAAAAGAAAATTTGCTTCCAGGTATTTCAAAGCTTGCAGTAAATTTGTGGATTTTTCACATTTCTTTTTATTGAAATCCAGTAGTTGCGTTTAAATGTTCCTCACCAGTTTCAGAAAAAAAACAACTTTAGTACGGTAACTTTTCATGATGTCTGGCTATGTTCATAGTCCTGTCCAAGTTCAGCATTGATTTCTAGTACCTCATAAAAGAATATTAAGGTAATGAAACCCTTTGGTACAAGGTGCAAAAACCAAACTACGCACTCAAAACAAAATATACTGGATTTTCAAAAAGAAGGAGAAGAAAAAAGATGAATCAAGCCAAGCTGACAGTCCAAGGGAGGCACATGTAGACTATACCCATCATAGAAAATATATCTCCAATGGGTCATTGCAAAAAACGTATGCTTGAAAATGGAGAAAAAAAAGTATTAGTAAGCCGGGGATCGATGCATTTACACGTTTCTTTTGTTATACAGAATTTACACTAGTGCGTGTTGGTATTTGTCTGAAATGTTTTATCCATAAAGAGACAATGTAGATGAGCTCCGAAACTTCCATGAAGGTAGCATGACATTGTAAGCTGGCTCTCTTCTTATTTAACAAGCCAAAATTTCTTAAATGCACTGTTGGCAGGTTCACTTGTTACATAACCAACCGTCACGGACAAGGCGTAGCACTACAGACTTCAAACTTATCTTTCACAGAAAGGGAGCGGTGGGGGTGGGGGTACAATCTATCAGCTATCACCCATTGGTCGCTGATCTTCAGTTTCCTCCGAGCTGATTGTATCATTTAGTGGAGCCACTCAAAGAGATTGGGACATCTCCTAAACAGCAGACAAGGTATTCTTTGGGGAACCAGGTGAATATCTAATTCTAGCTTTCTTAACCATTTTTTACCTCAGTAAGTGTTGGTGGATTTTCATTGAACTTTTCCTCTGGCGCTGCAGACTGCTGCAAGTTCTGGGTTTCAAGTGGTGCTTCGCTCTGAGGATTGGAATGTGTTATCCACACATGCTGCTCAAGAGTGTCTGTGTTCACTGTAAATGTCTCTGATTTGGGATACTCGAATATATATATATATTATATATCTGTCAATGATGTTAAAAAGGAAGGTTAAAACTCAAGGTTAAAACTCGACAAATTTGTTTCTAGCGGCGTTGCGCTGTCATCAGGATGGTCTCTGTTTGCCCACCGCCGATGTTATATAGCGTGTGGGCTCACGTTTGCGGTTGTTTGCACGTGCGGGTTGGCTGCACGTGTTTTTTGGGGCTTTCAGGTTTTTGTTTTGGATGTGTTCACTAACAACGATTTCCATTTATGCCTGCAGTTGTTTACTATTTCTGTTTTGGTGTTTAAAGTTGCTAAGTGTGGTTTGCATAGTATTAACCATTTTTCAGTTAAACATAGGTTGCACCTTTTTGAAACATTGCTGTATGGTGATGCTCTTTTTATGATTTTCCAGGATATATTGTAGCTTGTTTTTGCGTCTTTAAGTTTCCAGATATATTTGCTCAGTTCTGTTTGGTTTTTATATTTTTCTTTATTGAATGACTGTTTGTGGTTTGCATATCTGGTTTTGAAGTGGTTTTCAGTGATCCCTATGTATGTTTCTTTTTCATTTTCTGATGTTACAGTGGCCTGATATACAATGTTGTTGTGGAGACATTTATTGTTTAGTGGGCACTGCTCCTTTCTCGTGCAATTGCAAGATTTCCTTTCTTCACCCTTCTTTGCTGTGTTGATTTTCATTTTGTTGGATGCGTCAATCAGGTTTTTGAGGTTGGGCATACATGAGTACGATAGTTTGACAGTGTTTTTGTTAAATATTTTGGACAGTTTGTGCTCTTTTGGAAATGAAGTTGCTAGGATTTTGAAGAATTCTTTCCCTATGTTTGTTTTGAGTTTCCCGTCGTATGGGGGGTTATACCATATGATTTTTCTTTTCCTATTTTTCTTGCTTTTATCGAAAACAAGAAGAAAGAACTGTGCAAAATCTTCCAAAACCACAACTTAAAGATCACCATTGAAGCAAACAAAAAGGTAGTGAACTACTTAGACATAACACTGGATCTCAACAACCATATATATAAACCATACAAGAAACCCAACGATACACCTCTTTATGTACACACCAAAAGTAACCATCCACCATCTGTATTAAAGACCATACCCCATGGCATAAACAAGAGACTATCAAACCTGTCATGCAATGAGAGAGTGTTCAACAATGCAGCAGTGGAATACCAGGAGGCACTACAAACAAGTGGATACAATTACAAACTACAATACAACCCGGACAACAACACAAATAAAAGCAAGAAAAATAGGAAAAGAAAAATCATATGGTATAACCCCCCATACGACGGGAAACTCAAAACAAACATAGGGAAAGAATTCTTCAAAATCCTAGCAACTTCATTTCCAAAAGAGCACAAACTGTCCAAAATATTTAACAAAAACACTGTCAAACTATCGTACTCATGTATGCCCAACCTCAAAAACCTGATTGACGCATCCAACAAAATGAAAATCAACACAGCAAAGAAGGGTGAAGAAAGGAAATCTTGCAATTGCACGAGAAAGGAGCAGTGCCCACTAAACAATAAATGTCTCCACAACAACATTGTATATCAGGCCACTGTAACATCAGAAAATGAAAAAGAAACATACATAGGGATCACTGAAAACCACTTCAAAACCAGATATGCAAACCACAAACAGTCATTCAATAAAGAAAAATATAAAAACCAAACAGAACTGAGCAAATATATCTGGAAACTTAAAGACGCAAAAACAAGCTACAATATATCCTGGAAAATCATAAAAAGAGCATCACCATACAGCAATGTTTCAAAAGGTGCAACCTATGTTTAACTGAAAAATGGTTAATACTATGCAAACCACACTTAGCAACTTTAAACACCAAAACAGAAATAGTAAACAACTGCAGGCATAAATGGAAATCGTTGTTAGTGAACACATCCAAAACAAAAACCTGAAAGCCCAAAAAACACGTGCAGCCAACCCGCACGTGCAAACAACCGCAAACGTGAGCCCACACGCTATATAACATCGGCGGTGGGCAAACAGAGACCATCCTGATGACAGCGCAACGCCGCTAGAAACAAATTTGTCGAGTTTTAACCTTGAGTTTTAACCTTCCTTTTTAACATCATTGACAAATGTTGCTCCCCAAGGGGTCGAGCACTTTTAAAATCATTTTAGGCTCTTTGGTTATATTCATCTATATATATATATATATATATATATATATATATATATATATATATATATATATATATATATATATATATGTCATTAAAATCCCCTGAAGAAGACACTGGAAGGTTGAAATAGTGGGAATATTTTGATGAGTCTGGTTGTTTTTATCTCTGTTTTATTTGCGTTGATCGATAGAAACAGAGATTGATAGACAGATAGATATTGATAGATAGATAGATATAGATAGATAATATGGTGTTTTTATTTCTATTTTATGTAATGTTTATAGATAGATAGATTGATTGACTGATTGATAGATAGATAAAGTACGTAGGTAGATAGGTATAATGGTATTTTTATTTCTATTATACGTGCGTTGAGAGAGAGAGAGAGAGAGAGAGAGAGAGAGAGAGAGAGAGAGAGAGAGAGAGAGAGAGAGAGAGAGAGAGAGAGAGAGAGAGAGATGTATCAAGGAAGAGAAAGAGATATAGCTGCAAGCTGCAGAGACATTCTGCAAGAAAGGAACCAGGAATGTCTGTCGAACACTAGCGAGGAATGGAAAGCCTTCAAAGAACCCCTGGAAAACGCTGAAGCTGACATTCTGGACTTTGTTAAACACAAAAATAGAGACTGGATTGATCAAACGACCCTGAGATCAACAAGCTCATTCAGATGGTAAACTCCTTAACCTTCGACGACTTGAGGCCAAGACTAAAGTATTTGATGCCCTTCTGAGAGAGTTCTTCTTTACTGATGACAGTGCATTGACTTTGCACACCCATGAAGACATCCAGTGCATCACAAATCGCTTTGAAAGGGCCTGTCGACGCTTTGGACTTACAATTAGTCTTGGTAAGACCGAGGCCATGTTCCGACTTTGACTGTCCGGAGCTGGCAGTGCCCCACCACCACCTGATGCCATCAACAACACAGACATCAAAACTGTTGACATGTTCAGCTATTTGGGCAGCACTGTAAGCAGTTACGGATCTCTGGATCCAGAAGTAGTGTTGCGCATCTCAAAGGCCTACTCTGCCTTTGGCAGATTCTCAAAGAGTCTATGGCAAGACCATGGCATCAAACTGCGCACAAAGATTGCCGTGTACAGACCTGTGCTTCTGAGTGCTCTCCTCTATTTTTGTGAGACTTGGACCACGTACTGCTAACACATCCAGCAACTTGAACAGTTCCACCAACGATGCTTGCGCAAGATCTGCAGCATCAAACAGGAAGACAAGAGTGTCCAAGCTATAGGTCCAGAAGAAGTGCAGCCTACCCATCAGTGAGTGTATACTCATCAAAAGCCAGCTCCGATGGACAGGATACGTTGTCCATAAGGGGGACAGCAGAATTCCAAAGTTGTTGCTCTATGGACAACTAAAGGAAGGACAACGTGACCAAGGAAGGCCTCTCAAGAGGTACAAAGACACCCTGAAGCCAGCATCAGAAGCTGCAACATCGACACTGCTTCCAGGGAAGATGTTGCCCTTGACAGAACACAGTGGGAGCAATGGTGTACCCAGGACACAAAGACATTCAAGCACAACAGAGTGGCCGCCAACCAGGAAAAGAGGAATCTGAGAAAACAGGGCCCATCCTTACAGGACTCCATTCCATACAGCGTCTGTGGACGACTTTATGCCTCTGGGACTGATCTTCACTCTCACACGAGGATTCACATCAGCAGGTGACCTGCCTGGCTACTCGTCCATTGGACACGACGGGAGAATCCTTCATCATCAGCTGTGCTCTGGGAAGAGAAATAATATTCTGTGGACTTTTAGTCGGACAGAGCTCCATTTCATGGCAGACAAGCGATACTGATGTTACGGTTTATTTGTGTTATGTGTGCGTGTGTGTGTAAGACAAACTACCAGGGTGTTGACGCGAGTGCTTGTGTATTTATTTATTCGATCGTGAATGCGTGTATCTGAAGTGTGATTTGATATGTGAAACGAATGATTCCTTTTTTTCCTTTTCTTTTTTTTTAAAGGGGGGTGGGTGGGGGTCTTTACAAAATCTGTAAGACAGACTAATAGAATGTTGACGCGGTTGCTTGTGTAATTATCCATTCGATTGTGAATGCGTGTAGCTGAAGTGTGGTTTGATCTGTGAAATGAATGTATCCTTCTTTATTTTCGTTTGTTTGTTTTTGTCCTTTCTTTGTTACAAATTCTTTTTAAGACAGAAAGCTATGATGTTGACGCGGTTGCTTGTGTATTTATTCGATTGTGAATGCCTGTAGCTAAGTGTGGTTTGATCTGTAAAAAGAACGGTTTTTTGTTATAAATTCTTCACATCTGAGTCCATTCATGTTCGCTGTGTGCGTGTATTTACATCAGTGGGTGTACTTGTACTGTGGGTGGGGGACGCAAGCACCTCTCGCTCCCTCGAGATCGTGACCGCATTTTCAATTTCAGGAACGGACACACGGTGCTGCCCTAAGTCGCCGTCCAAGACCTGGGCACCATGGAGGCTGGACGTCCTACAGTTAGGTAGAGAGGTCCAGAATGGACAGTATCAACCACCTGCCATGTCTCTATTAATTCACATCACCAAGCATCACTGAGGATGCAAAGCATCCAAAGAGAATCTAAACACAGCTGGATATCATGGGAAGGTCAGGGTGAAATTTGGGGACAGTAGTCATTGATCAGCTTTATAATAGAAGTATGAAAGGTATTACCAACATTTTTATTTTCCCCTTTTTTGTCTTCAACTATGAAGCTCATGTTAGTCGTTTAGTGGGCGTTTACTGGCATCATATTTAGACAGAAGGGACACATTAAAAAAAAAACACCAAAATTCTTCCTTCATGTTGGCAGATACTGACTTACAGACCTACATCACTTAAAAGAGAGGGGGGGGGGGGCGCTGAAACTAGATAACCTATGTATCAAGTTAACAATTGTTTAGACAAAACGCGCATTTTTTTTTGTAACTATGATCGGAAACCAGTTCGTTATTTGCTGCTTAACGACTGTTCTAGTAGTTTCTCGTAATATCATTTCCGCCTGCAGTCACCTCACTTTGAAACTATTCTACTCTTTAAGTTTTGTAACACAAAGGACATCACAATCGACTGCCACTACCTGATGCTTGTACTCTTCTTCGCAGTCGAAGGTGAGGTGCGAGATGCACGGAGGATGCACACAGAAGTCCTCGTCACTGCGATCACTGCAGTCAGGTCGGTGGTCACACACCAACATGTAAGGCACTTCCTGTATCTGATTCTTGCACGAGAAGGACGGGGGAGCTGGGTAGTCAAAGAACGACAGGCACGTCTCACGTGCTGCCAGCAAGGAGCTCACCAAACAATCGCTTTCTACGTCACACGCCAGGAACTCGTGCGTCACGTGCGACTCATTTGCATACCGTCGCTCAGAGGGGCATGTCACGTGGGACACCGGAAAGACTGCGTGGCCGTAAGGCGGGAAACGGACCGATTTCTGATCGGAGAATTTGGATGAGGTTCTTGGTTTGAATTCACAAAGCGCAACAGTTTTGTCTTTTATGTCATTTTTGTTCCCACACTTTGTAAATCTTCCCGTGTTCCTGGCCTGATGTTGAGGGTTGAAGACACCACAGTAAGGTCTGAGAGGTGGAGATCCTACGAAGAACATTGCAGTCCATAAGAGTCGGGTGAAAAATGCTGTGCTTTGATCTTCCCATTGCCAAGCTAACTCGTACCTGCGGGGGGTTGAAATTCTTTGGTTCTCTCTCTCTCTCTCTCTCTCTCTCTCTCTCTCTCTCTCTCTCTCTCTCTCTCTCTCTCTCTCTCTCTCATTCATGAAGCACAAAAAGTTTACGTACATTGTATTCTTAATATTGTTGTATGATGAATATGTACTTCCTTTTCTCTTTTCATTTTCTTTCATAATGATAATAATACCATGTCTATTGCAGGTACCACCCCTTCAGTATGGGCTATAGCCTTAATCCAAATAAATCTTTGTATTCGTATCCCCTCTGTGTGTGTGTGTGGGGGGGGGGGGGGGGCACGCGCGCGCGCGTTTGGAAGGCGGAGGTGCGCAGAGGGTGATTACAGACAGCGTGAGGAGACTTGGGGGAGGGGGGAAGAGGGGGTAAGGGATACAAGTGGATGAAACTCAGAGAATGTAAATATGTTCGTTCACGACCACCCATGTTATTTTGCACGAAAACCCCCTTTTCACATCTAAATCACGTCCATCACATGTCAGTTTTGGCTAAAATTAACACCTGTTTTTAAACAAAATTAACACCTCAAAACCTCTAAAAATCGACGTAATCAGTACATTAAAACGGGGGGCTTACGTGCTAGATAAGATTTGGTGATCGTGAACAAACATATTTACCTTCTCTCCCGGGACATAAAATGAACTAAAAATGTTATATGGTTTGACTGTTCTACTACAAACTGGCCCTGCTGCCGTCGTTATGTGACACCGCAAATCGATAAAATTCCAATTACTGCTCTGTCCTGTGGTGGGTGGCCAGTCCCTGCAGTGGTGCCAGCAATACCACTGCAATGCGACGAATACTAATTTGTCGCGCGATGCACGCCACCAATCAGAAGGAGGTATGACGTCATTTTTGGTTGACGGGATCGTAAACTCCCCACCAGGCGGTCATTTCTGACTGGATGGTCATGGTGTGTAGATGTGCGTGCATTTTCTGTGATAGAATTGATTTTACCAGAAATATTTATGTCTCAAGACAGCATTTCTTCCGAATTAGAGAGAGAAATTCTGGAATCGCAAGTTGCTCATCAAAATTTATTAGATTTTTCAACACAGCCATCAACTTTAATTCTACCTGACATGGATCGCGATTCTACTTTTCAACAAGCTCAAAATCTCCCATTACCACCACCAACACCGGCGGAATTGTGGACAGAGGAAGAAATGTTTATTTTGGTGGAGAATCAATACTACTTTAAAAAAAATGATAGAAAAGGTAAAAGAAACTTGGGGTAAGTGGCTCAAAGAGAAATGTGGATATTCTGATGATCATGCTCGCAAATTGCGTGCTGTTTAAAAAGTGCTTTTTGGGTATCCTCAGTTTTACACTGTTGGTTCCCCTTCAGTTTTATTTTCAGCAAGTTAAAACAAATTCAAACCATGCTGCAAGCCCCTGAATTTGGAGACTATTGGAAAAACCTCTCAGTCTCCCTCAAAAACTACCCTGCAAGCCTCCCAGTGAACGCCACAAACGCATGACGTGGGTCTAGCGGTTTTGCAAAACCGCAAGTTATTGATCGTCGCCCGGGACCGGCCCAAGCGCGCCCCCCCTGCTTCACTTACAAAGGCTGCCTTCGGGTGGGCCCCCAATAGAACTGAAACAGATCCTGTGATTATTGATTCAGGATTTGCTAAGGCTTTGGTGGCTGTCTCGAATTACGGACGTTCAAGTGTGAACAAAAAATGAACAAAACCAAACCCCTTCACATTCCCCGAAAGCACCATCCTGTCTATTATGTGTGTGTGCGTGTGTTTTGGAATGCGAGAGTGTTTGCACGCGCGCGTTGTGTTTGTTGTTTGTTTGTTGTTTTGTGTGTATGTGCGTGTTTGTTTGTTTGTGTTTGTTTGCGTATGTGTGAGTGAGCGTTTGTTTGTGTGTTGTTTGTTTGTGTGTGTATGTGTGTGAGAAAAGAGCGTTCTGTCCTACAAGCCAGTGCAGTAATCCAGGTAAAAAAGGGCCTGCTATTGATTAACATATTTAAATTAAACCACCCCCTACCCCGCAGCCCACATATAACTTCTTCTGATTCTTACACTATTAACGTCCGCGGGACTGAGCCTCCCTACTTTTTTAGTATGCTCTTCTATTCTAGGTCTATTAATAAATCAGAAAAAAACAAGGGCCCTTCCATCTTGATTAGTTATTTTTACATCCAATGAATTTTTAGTACCCCAAAATTAATTTTTAAATTGGCGTCTCCGTCAACGTATATAATGATAATCGCAAAAAACCCGCCCTAGTTGGTAGCAAAACCTTTAGAATGTGATGGATAGCCGGAAAAACAAATTAGCACATGTTTTAACTGTTGTAAATTGACATACAACATTGGGTTCACGAGAAAATCAGAAGGTCTATTACCTAAATTTTTATAAATGCCCCATTCTACAAGGCCGTGTGTACTGAAGCTATATGTTTCACCACTGCCATAAAAGCCCAAAATTCTAGCAAGGCTTCTGGGCAAAACATACTCCTTTTTTCTTTAAGTTCGGGAAAAATTTATAGTAATTTTGAGGTTTGCCTTCGTTAATTGTTAACAATATACTATATTCGCTAAGTATTCTTTTAAAGAAAAAAAAGTTGTAGTAGCCATCGGGTATTTTTAAATGTTTTAATTATTTTGCCTTGTCCGTCCTTAACATCCACCCAGTTTTCTTATCTTTTTCAGATATGTTACCCCACTTTAACTTTAAACCCAATTTCTCTAAGGGCAACCTATAATTGTGCGCCTATTGTCAATTGGGGTTTAAGAACACACGTTTGTTTTGTTGGTTTATATGATGCGCATCTTTTTTTTTATAACTTTTTAAAAAAATTAATTTTAAAAAATGAAGCCTTTTAAATATAGCGAAAGTATACTTACGTGTAGGAGCGTTTTAAAAACCCCAAAAATCGTTAGACTTCAGCGTACTAACCTTGCAGTAGACAAAATCATATGGCTTAAAGTCAGACTGTAAACCACTAACTAGAATATTTAAATCCGCCAATAAAGAGTGACAGAGTGCCATCAGCATGGACACCCCACCCCATGACTTTTTCCAGAATCAGTTAAATTTTGCCATTTACTGCGCAACTATGGCTGCGGTGTTTCTATGCAAACCATTTATATCACCCCAATCTTTTAAAGTAAGGGAGTATATAACTTTCATTTTTATTACCAGTACAGACGAATACTAACTGAACTAAAGTCCCATCCCTAACGACAACGCGTTTTACCCATTTAACAGCCCAAGGGGATAATAATGCATATGAAAGAATTTGCAACGAATTTAACATTGATCCTTCAACTGATTTTAGAAAAAAAGTTAGACCGCAATCATGGGTTAGGCACATTGTATTGTGGGGCACAAAAAGAGAATATACTTATGACTAGGGGGCCCCGGCCACCTCTTTTCACCCAAAAACACAAGTTCGATTGGGGTCCATAGAACAAAAACATCCTAATGCTTGGGCAACATTTATTTAGATGAAAGTAAAGGCCTAACAATGCCAGGAGTGCAAAGGTTTAAATGACTCCATAAGAACATACGTTTGGTGTCTTTTAGGAGCACAAGCCCCAAACCAAGTCTAGCATAGTAGATCAATCTACAGGCTTTGATGCCAGAAAACAATTTCTAGCTAATTTAGAAGATGCTATTAACTCTGCTGTTGATTTGCCTCCCAGCATACAAAGGTATCAAGACGTTCTTGCACATGCTAGGTCAAAGGTTGACTTTGTTGTAGGCCAGGATTATACATGCTCCCTTGACCTTAGACTGCAGTTTGGTATGATCAGAATTATAACAATGAAATCCTCATAGCTGGAGACGACCAAGACTTAGGGCACAATAAATATTTAAAACACAAGGCCGCCCATCCTTTTTAAAAGAAAGAAACCTGCCTGAAGAACCAGAAAGCGACCCACCACAGTTAAAAGCGCCCCACAGCCAGAAAGCAGCCAGAAAGCACGCCCCCTGTTGATCTGCTCACACTGCAGTCACACTAGCGAAAGACACCCCTTGTTGTGTTTTTAACTTTTACTGGATTAGCCATACTTTATTTCACTAAAAATTAATCCGGCAGCTAGAAATCCTAAGGGCCACAGATGGTCGGCCATATAACCAGCCCCCTTTAAACCTATAGTGGGACAAAACCAACTAAAAAACACTCCCTATTATGCGGGCAGAGCATCAAGCGTTTTAAGCTGCTAACTTTTTTAAAAGTTTGCTAGATGATGTAATTGTTTTCTAATCCAATTTTTCCCAGGCTGAGGTGTTGGAGGCGCTACGGGCCCCTGTTGGCGCATGCTGGTTAAAGCATAAACGAGTGTAGAGATAGCAACCCAACGCCGTTAATATGCTAACTATTGTAACCCCTTTTTCCCCTGAACAGAGTCCTTATTCTTTCAGCTAGCGTAGTGTTTTCATAAAGTATTTTTTGTTTATAGTTTCTCTTATTCTGCTTGTTTGGGATGCTAGCTGTGCTCTGTTAGTGGACAGCATTCTAACCTGGCCGCCCTTTGCAGCATTAAATCCTGTATTTTCTGCTGTATTCTAGCCTTTTTTCTCGCCCTAAATTATTATTCGTCTGCTCAGCGAGTTTTTTTTTTTCTTCTTCTATCTTCTATCCAACTCGCCAAGTTTTGCTAAATTGTTTGTTGTTCACCCTTATTGTCCGCAGAGCAGCATTAAGCCCCAAGATTTCACGCATAGGCAATGGTGAATCTTCAATTGTTTTAACTGAGTCTCCTCATTAAAACTCGTTTCAATTTCTGCTATTGCTTATCTGTTCTTGGGCTAACTCTCGAAAAGAGGTCATTTCTATTTCAGTTTCGCGTTGGCAAAGTTTGCCCAAGTTCTGTAAAAGACTAACAGCCTCGGGCTTTAAATTTAAAATGTTTAATCGCTTTGATCGGCAACAGGGATCCTTGTCTAATTGTGTTTAGTTTTAAAACTTAGTTGGGTTCTGGCTTTGTAGTAACTTTCCCAAATTTCTTTGTAGTTTTTATATACAGATGGTTGCTTTTTTTCCATCTTAAATAAAAAGGGACTATGGCCTTCTGGCGGTTCTAGTCCTAAGCTTATGTTGAATGAGTTAATTCTATTTGTAAAAAGTTCTGCACGAGATGCGCTACTGAAGGGGGTGTTTGCTTCTTCTATAAAAGGGATTGAAGAACCTTTGCTGCTCTTTCAAGTTCTTCGCGCAATAAAGGGCCTAATTCTGCTTCATCTTCATCAAATGAAGGGCCTCGCGGGATCTTTTTCTTCTTCGGAAGGATAGGACTTCATAATCTTCATCCATATTTTTTATTTATATTCTTTTTTGTTTTATAAAAATGAATCATACGGTTGTGACCTCGATCCATTAGAAAAGAGAAGGAAACCCATGGCGTAAAAGGTATAAGGCAGGCTGTAATTAGTGTAAATACTCCATCAACAGTTCACTGGACAAAGTTTAAAAGTTAAGTTCCCGATCTTGGCGCTGATGATGTTATAATGCCCGGCACTGCTAAACTATCATTCAAAATAGATATTAAATCGACAGATCCTATGCTACTGTTGTTGCCAATTTAGGCAGGGCTACGTTAATCATATAGTAATCAGACTGGAGGGCACAGAAGTCTTTTTACTAGGCGAGCAGACATTTTTACCCTCTATTCTGATCTATGGCTGCCTAAAAAAGAAAGAAAAGAGAAAGTTATCAGGGAATACAAAGTCCAAACGGTCTCAAGCACCCGGCTAAAGCGGAGGATGCAAAGGGTGATGTTAAAAATGAGGCAGTAGCAGAAGCATTTGGCAACAGATTCTGTATCCCCCTAGATTTTGAGCTGTTAAAGACGCATATGCCATATTACCAAGGCGCGCTAAAAGAAAAACTTTCTTATGAATGACATTAATCCTAGCAGTTCTGTCGTTCTGTTGAAAATCCTGAAGCTAAATACACGTCAGTGACATCTCTCTTGAGTTTGATGTTGTTACTAACCTGAACTAGCCAGAAACATCTTAACCAGTATAAAAAAAAAACGGTTATTATATGAAGGGTTATCACTCCATTACAGAAAAAAGAAACAAGCGGGCACTCTCTGGAACATACATCTAAATCAGTCTATAAAGTCTTTAAAAGGAATTTTGTTCTTGTTTACGAAGGAACAACTCCTTTTCAGAGAGAATCAGAAGCGTTTTTTAAACCAAAAATTGGAGAAGGTTGACTGTGTAATAAATGGCAAGTCTGATCAGTTGTATTCAGGTCGTGGACTTTTACCTCACCAACACTTGATGAAATAAGAAGTTGTTCGCTGGAGGCAGGCAAAGGGAATCCCTTTAGTTGATCGTGTATGTAAAAAACTTCGCCTTTATGATGTAAGGCTCGAAGCTACTTAAAAACTAAATATGGGCTGTGGCTGGATTTTAGATCCACCCTTTGACAACAGTTGTTTGGAAGTCGAGAAAGGAAATTTTAAGGGGAAGATGGTATACACATAAATATTGCAAAAAAAGCAGACGGAAACGCGCCAATACAAGCATGTTTTATGGTTTGTGATGCTCAGTTAAACATTGAAGAAACCGGTTAAAAGCGTGACTTGTTAAAATGCAGAAAAAATATTTAATAAAAACAGATGGATGCTTGAAGTTTCTGCCAAAAGATCCGCACTGTTTCTTATTTGTGGGATTTTCTGGGTGTGGGAAAACTGTCTTTGTACTTGATTTGTTACAAACATTTTACAGGTTTCATTATGAGCACATTTTTAATTCTGCACAACCCTTAAGCACAACCCAAATCTTTCCCCGAAGGAGTTTTTTTGGACAGACAATAATATATTTTTAGTGATCCCAGCGACAAATGAGCGATGTTTAGAACATTAAAATATAGACTATTTGAGGAACTGAAACATGTTTATTATTGAAGACTGTTCAGCTGACGAGACATTGTTAAAAAAGAAAAGCCTGTCAAGCTGCCTTTAGTGGACGCCAGCATTAGTTTCTGTGTGGCTCTTAACTCAAAATACAAGCTGTCTAAAGACTTTAGATCGCAGTTAAAATCGGTTGATTATTTTAAAACTAAGGACAAAAATAGTTTTGAAAAATGTTTAAGGAAAATTATATATAAGGGACAAAGATAAGTTAAAAAAATAAAAAGAGCAGTTAGAAAAATCTAAGCACCCCTAAGCTATGCTTGCGGATGCCCCCAGTTCAAAACGTTTGTTTATTGTAGATTGTTTATTATGATTGTCTATACAATTTGTTATAATCATTTTAATATATTAAAAAGAATTTCGAGGGCCAGAATCAAAGCGCGCTAGCTCCTAATTGCACTGCAGTAGAGCTAAAAGACCTAGGAGGGAAAAACCCGAGTTTGTCTAATAGGAGTGCCCGGAATGTTTATGGATTGGGGTACACAGATGCGGGGTTTACAAACGACAGAAATTAGCAAAAACGACCGCACATCCGCCTGAAGAGATAAGAATTTAAGGGCCAACCCATTTGGCAAACGTTTAAAACAAACTTCTAAAGAGAGAATGTTGGGCGTTGCTTCCTGAAATTGATGGAATTTAAAGTTTGAATCGAGCCCTAATGTATACTACGATAAGAAAACAATTTTAGAAAGGCTTTGAATGCAGGCCCTTCTTGTCAGCTTAGTTCCAGGAACAAAGAAAACAGAAGTTGAAATAACTAAGCAGGGTTCTTTAATATATGCTCAGAGAAAGAAGTCCTAGCTGAAGTGGGGAGCGACACGTCAGCTTAGAATTTACCCCAAAACTTGAATCACTGCCTAGGCAATGACGATGATTTTTCGTTTATTTTTTATCCGAGGGAGGGCGATCCTAGTTTGCCGAACATCCGCTAATCAGGGTATACAAATAAAGGCTGAAAACTTGGATGCTCCTTTAAGCTCGTTATTGTTTACTAAAAACGGAGGGTGAAAAAAAACGCCCTTGCTCATCTGACAAAGGTTACTGTGATGGTTGACAAAGACAAACTAAAAGTACTCGACTTTATTTAATTAAGAATGTTGATTTTATTGCGTTTTACTCTGTTGATGAAGTGCTGCCCGAAGGATTACTAAGAAGATATATATAAGATTAATTAATAAAAATAATCTTATTTAAAAATGGGGTTCAACGTTTAAGGTTAGAGGAAATAAACTGAACTTCAAAAGGAAATAGAAAGCGACTTGGATAGTATAGAGTTACTAGAAAGAAATTTTGCTAAGCTTTAAATACTTTTCTATGTAATTACTGGCTCCTCAGCTGTAGCTAGCGTAAGTGCTGGGTCTGGTGTTGCTCTTTTAGCCACTGGGGTGGGGGCCAGCCTTTCAGCATTAGGAGGCTTGGGTTAGGTTTAGGCGCATGTCTATGATTGTAAGTGCTGTTTTAAAAAAATTAAGTCCTAAATTACAAAAGCCACTGCCATTGTAGCCCTAGCATCAGCAAAACTTTGCTCATTAAGATTAAGAATAGCAAATCATTACAGGATGAAACTTTCAGACGAAGAATTCGAAGCTTATGGCTGATGGTATGATTTCAGCGACAAAAATTGAAATTTAGAAAGGGGTGGGAAGCTTTACTTCCGCAGGTAGACGCTGAGCAATTAAACGACATTGAAAAACAAAACCATGATCGGCTAAAACCCCAAAAAAGGCAAAAAAAATAATTTAGCAAGATGTTAACAAACACTATTTTTTTTTAGCCTACTGTGTTTGGTGGGACAACTTGCAGCTCTTCACGAACAAAGGATCTTTTAGGGGCAGGCTTTTTAGAATGTGCCCCCAAAACGAGAGAGTCTCTTTAAATAAATACGGGAGGGGTGTTTCAGATTATTTCCATTCATATGTCTACGCTCCATATAGGATCTGTGGCTCTAATCTAAAATCGCCCTCTCCCCTCCAGGGCAACAAGTATCTTATTTTAGTCAACGGGCAAGAGTTTTGATTACCCGCCTTTCAGAAGCTAATTTTTTTAAATGATTGGTTACTGGTTTCACCTGTTGCTTTAAATTCTTCATTGTTCATGGCACGAAAGACTGGGGCATCTCCTAACCCATTCTGTGTTGCGCGTTCTATCCAAAAATTTCTCTGTGATATTGATAAGTAAAACAGGCGTTCAGCTAGTTTCTTATTAAATTTTTTTACAAAGGCTGGTGATCGATGGTTGCCTGGAATCCCTCTCCTGACTGTAACATGATGTTTTAAAAACAGCTGGTTGGCAGAGCCTTTAAACTCTTTTCCATCATCAACTTGAACCATCCTGGGATACTTTAATGGGCCTTGCATGTATATTTGTTGTAAAGCCACAGCCACAGCAGTTGAGCTTTTATCTGTTAAGGTTCAGCGTCTTTGTATCTTGAAGCCATGTCAACAATCTGTTAGAGCATACTTAAATTTTTTCTTCTAACTTTATCATGTGGAAGATACAGCAAGTCCATCTGGTGGGTTGTCATTTGGAACTGAGTTAACAAATCTAGGCCTTATTATTCTTTTGGGGGCAGGTAGATATATTTGCCAAATTGCCTGTTTGAAAGCCAGTCTTTCGCATCTGATTCAGACACTCTAGCAGCTTTACTCAGTTTTTCAATAGCAGTCTTTCCTTTCCAATACCCTTTAGGAGAATAATATATTTTGTCCATAAGAAGGACTGTATTTTAATTGGATTTTAAATTGTTTGTGCAAGAATATAGATTGCTCCCATAGCACCCACAATAAAACCAATTTCTGCTATTTTCTGTTCTTCTGACGGCTCATAAAAGTCAGACAGTTTGGCGGTGGCGATGTTTGAAACTTCTTTCCTGTCACTAAGTAATACTCATTCATTGCCTCATCAACGTCTGTAAATGTGTGCTCTGCATGCCCTGTTCTCTTAACTTTTTATTAATAAGTCTAAGTGAGCAATTCGTCTTTTCTCGTAAGCGTCTCTTGCCTTAGCTAAATCTTCCATTGCTTGTTAGACGTTTTCTTTCTTCGTCGGACCGCAATTTACTAAACATATAAAATTGCTGCCGGAGAAGGCCAGGCATCAACAATAGCTCCTCCTACCATCATAACTACTCCTGCCATCTTTTTATAAATTAATATTTTCTAGATTAATCTTTCTATGAACTAATATTTCTGGGATAATTCCCTGCATAATAAGAAGTCTTTTGACGCAATTCTGTTCTCTTAACTTTTTATTAATGGCGTCTAAGTGGGCAATTCGTCTTTCTCGTAAGCGTCTCTTGCCTTAGCTAAATCTTCTATTGCTTTGTTATGACGTTCTCTTTCTTCATCAGACCTCAATTTATTAAACATTAATTGCTTCCAGAGAAGGCCAATGCATTAACAATAGCTCCTCCTACCATCAGATCCAATCCAGACATCTTTTATATAAATTAATATTTTCTAAATTATCTTTCTATGAAAATAATATTTTCTGGGATAATCCCTGTGCAACAAGAAAGTCTTTTGAGGCAATCCCTGCAGTAATTACAACTATAACTTAACAACGTCCTCAATGTCTAACCTTCCTAAATCTGCTGGCTCATTTTAAACATGTTTTTTGCTAACACACTATAGCCTATACTAAGGCCGCTAATTACAGCAGAATGGTAAATCGTATTGATAATCTTTTTTTCACTCATCTTTTTATTACTAAAAAAATAATTAAAATAATCATATACGAAAGGCTGTCTATGTGCTTTTTAATCAAATAATCTTTTGTTGTTAAAGCTAAAAATAAGGTTGCAACTAGTTTTGGCGAATCTTCTATCTTTCCCATGTTGGGCGGTTTTATTCCTAACAAACATTTTGCAAGGGTTGAATAAACTATAGCACCAAGGATAGGCACTGCATAATTAACCAACGTTAACTCATGGTTTTAAAGTATTATATTATTTTTTATTGTTTTTAAAAATGGATTGTGACGAACTATTAAAGTGCGAGGAGCAAGCAGACTACTCCGCAGACAACTGTCATAAAGAAGATTATACTCTCTGGCTGCTTGCGGAAAAACTAGACAATATTTAGGTGTTGAAATAAGTATTGAACAGATTCAACAACTGTCTACATCAGACGTTGAGAAGTACTACGCTAGGTACGAAGCACAACTAGGGTCAAAAATGGTTAGATCAGTGGTCAGACAATGATTAGCCTATATGCTAAGTTAGTAAGTAAGATGGCGCCAGTTGATTCGAAGAAGATTTAAAATACGATTTATCACAAGATCCGGTTTAAAAAGTCCTAGAAACTCTTGCTTGTGACAAGTATTACAGATTGGGACTATGTTATGCCCATTCATCATGGATTAATTACTTTTAATCATATTAATTTTGATCATATTAAATTTAATCGCAATAAAAAAAATGAGCGATCAGGAGAAGAAGCCGCAGGACAATCCGCAGGAGCAAGTGAATGTTCCACAAGTGAATGTACACAAGTGAATGTGCCACAAGTGAGTATGTTACTAAAACTAAAAATCTGGACGTATGAGGCTGGGCGTAAACTAGCCGAATGGAACAGACTGCAAAAAGCAAACCAATCAGCAAAACAAAAATTGTTAGTAGTAATACAACATCACCGCCAGCAACAACACCTCAATTAACAAAAACACAATCACAAACAAACGATAAGATGTATTATTATGTATTGGCTGCTGTTGTTGTGGGTGGGGAGTTTTAGCATACAAATGTCTAAGCATACTTAGCAGCAAAGTCACAAACCCCCACAAAACCAGTAAAAGAAGAAGAACAGCTTCTGCAAAAAGTGCAACCTCCTGTTGTAGACCATTTCTATGGAATAGTTTTTAAGAACTAGATAAAGTACAAGTTAAGAACTAGATAAGTACAAGTTAAGCCAGTTATAGAAAGTACTTTCTAAGTTAAGTGCAAGTAAATTACAAGTAAAGTGTAAGTAAATTATAAGTTTCTTGTAAGTACTAGTTTAGTTCTTAAATAAGTACTAGTTAGGTTCTTAAATAAGTTCTTGTTAAGTTCTTAAGTAAGTACAAGCCAAGTCAGTCAAGTTAATCTTTTAAAGTTCTCCAATGTCCTACAGCATATGAAAACTCAGGATTGACGTAAGTCTCTTGTTATTGTTAGAGATAGTGATTTCTTGTTAACAGCAGTTGTGTTCACTTGATGAAGAGTAGAGCGCAGATTAACATTTGTGTGATGAAATACTTTGTTTTCAAAGAGAGCTTGCTTGTAGTTATCGTGAGATATATTTTTTTGACAATCTCTTTACTTATGCCTTTAGCCTTCTTCATTACAGAAGTCTGGCTAGCAACGCTATACATCTTCGACCGCAAACCAACATATTCTTTTATAACTGTCCCATTAAGTTCATCCTTCATCTTCCAATTACTTTCTTGTTCACAGTTGAATGTAAGGACTGTCTTTTGGATAGTCGCATGTGTCGTACCATCCATCAGCTCCTTTAGCCACTTCTGTTTCTAAGTCTTTGTAAAAGTCTTCTGTTGGGACGTCTAGAATAAAGAGTCAGTGTCTGTGTAAAGTACTCTTGCTTCTGGGTACGCGGTATTAAAGTAGTCGTACAGAAATTCTAACATCAATAACTTTGACAACTCTATACAGTAAAGCCGATAAACACCGGCTTGTCCAACTTAACATCCTTTTTCTTCATCATAATGCCAACCAAGCTGTCGTTAAATCTTCTAAAGTCTTGATAGTTAGGTTTAGAAGCAAACTTAATGCTGGTTTTCTTTGTAAACTAATTTCACATCTTTACGCTTGTGTGGATTTTCCATCGTCTTACCCAAAGCAGCTGTTGTTCATTAGTTTAAAGAAGTCTTTTTCTGAAGCGTCAGTGGCTTGGGTTCTAAGATCAGTGTTCTTCTTGATGTATGGTCTATAAAAGGCTCTTGGTCAAAAGCAATGATTCTGTGAACAGCTGTCAGCTTTAGCCGTGTCTTAGGTAAAACTGTAACAGTCTGTATGACAGACATATTTTAGTTTTGTGACGAAGATTGGGAACAAGTTTAGGAGGTTCGATAGGACTCATCTTTAATCTTTCTGCAGCCAGAGGATAATCGTTGTGGAGATCGTGTAGTTCATAAGGATATTATAAGTCTACTTCCAAGATTAGCCCTATTGGATTATTAGTTGGAAGCTGTGACAACGCGTCTAACACAGTGTTAACTCGTGAGGTCCTTTTGTCATTGTAAAGTTTCTCAGTGGAAGCGGTTGACTCATAGCCCATCCATACAGATTGTTAGCGTCTAAGTACATTAGATAGTTAGATGGTTTAGTGGGATCATAGTCGTCTAAATATTTGTTGTTAGCTTTGCAGTAAGGATGTGAGGCCATGCTAATACCTCCCCTTAAACCGTCTTCAATCATCTGAAGTGTGGGTAGATCAGAAATTAAGTCAATATGGATGTTTGTAGACTTTAAGAAGGGTCCCAAGAAAGGCCGGCGCAGAGATGTAATGTGATGAGTCTAAGCTGTAATGTTTCATGCATGTAGTTCTGTAATTCTGAAAGACGTCTGCTAATAAACACACGTCAGCCAATAGATACTGATCATGATAATCGCCCATTGTTTCACAGTGTAATTCTGTCCAGGCTTTCTGAGCGTATTCATATTCAGAATCAGTTATGTCTTTACCTCTAAGACTAGAAAGAAAGCGCCTTTAGGAGGAAGCGAGTCTTCATCAAACCTATCCCACGAGTTCATGTATTCATAGGGGTAAACTCCTTTGCGCACTAAAGAGGATCAAGTATTGTTTAGTGATTGGAAAGTCTTGTAGAGATCTCGCTAGTTTATCCAAACTACCCATCAGATGTTGGCAGAGTCATAAAAGATAAACAGTCAAGAGTAAAAGTCATGTACTTTTCTGAAGACTGTGCAATGCAGGTAACCCTCTTATATTCAGAAGTCACTGCTTGCATGATAAAATGAGAATCGTAGCCTCGTAAGTTATGAAAGAAGATAGGCAGTTTCCATGTCTTAGGGTCAACCTTAAGTTGAGATTACAATTGTTGTGCGCAGCCCCTCTGAATTTGCCAGTAATGTGATCGTGGTCTCTTACTGTGTCACCTAATAATTCTCTGTTACATATCCAGCAGTGTGTAGATGAGTTATAGCGTTCTTGGTCTTCAGGAGTCATAACAATGCCTGAAAGATTTAGTTGGTTGGAGTAGTGATTGCGAAGTTGTTTCATCTGCTCTAAAAATTTACTAGCTGCGTTGGGTCCTCTGTAATCTCGGGCGTTGTGTGTTGGCCGTCTGACCTAACAACAATAAACGCATAAGAACAGATCTGATGGTGGGTTAATAAGGTTGTTTTTTGTTCTTGCTGTTGTGGGCCATAGTACTGTGGCAAGATTGATTCAAAGTCAGCATAAACCACGTATGGGCTCATTTGCATTTTGTGTAAATTCTTAAAACTAACTTTAGACCTGGTTTAGGCGTGAGGAGTTTGGTTTCACAGTCTACAAAACTTTTACAATGAGTTCTATGACTGGCGCTGCTTCTATAGTAGGAATTCTAACCAAACACCTTCTACAAAGCTCTTTCTTAGCATGATCTTTGATGTAAACCCCATAAGTCTGCTTATTGTTCTGATTAATACATAATGACTCTTTGTACTATCTTTAAACAGGATCAAGTCTACATGCTTGTCAAGCGGTTCGCCTAAAGTGGGAGCGTTGGGAGAACCCTTAGAGGCACTATATCAGCTTCTACAGACCATGTGTATATGTTTACAGTGATTGGTTTGTTTTGCTCTTCAAACTGAGATATACTTTCTATACTTACTGGAAAGGCTATGTATCAAAGTTCAGTTCTTGCTTATATTGTTCATAATTGGAAACTCTGTTTGCATGATTTTTAACAGGATGTAGATGCGCTAAAACACACCACATAAAACACATGTTGTCAGAATTATGTATGTTTAAGACTGCTCGTTTTAACTCTAACTCTTTTGGGAGAGGAAGGTAAGAATTGCCGACTATAGGATAAAACTTTGTTTGCCTCATTTATTTCAAGAACTGTCCCTTCAGACAGCCAGAACCCCTTAACTTTTGCCTCCTCACTTGCATGGTTTAAACTGTGTAAGCATGTAGTCAGCCCAGTTAGAGTTAAAGTCATGATAGCTGATTACTTCTTTCTGCCTTGTTGAAACCCAGACTGGCATGTTAGTATCATCAGGCGTTATATAATCAATCAGAACAGCCAACAACACTTTTACTGATGGTTCGCGTTGAAGAGACTCTGGAATTTTAGAGATAGCATGTGCCACACTTTCATGAACGTTTGTAGGGTTAATGATGTCCATGTCCGCCTCACTAAACGTATTGCTTATTGTTGTTTTTCAATATAAGTATTTCTTCCATCGTATATAGTTTTTCGTCCTCGAATTTACTTGTGGTCGTCATTTTTAAAGCCAAATATTTACGTAGATTAAAAAAATAAATGTATATAAAAGTAAGTAAAACAAGCTTTTTATTCTTCACCTAAGCGCTGCAACACGTCAAGACACGTTAACCTTACAATAACGCCCACCAGCATTTTAGCTTTTTCTGAATCATACAGTCAATGTTCATCACTTTGATTGCTTCGTTAAATAGTTCACTATGATCTTTTATTTATTGTCTATATCATTCTCAAACCCAAATTCACTAAAATCAATGTTTAACATTTTCATTGTTTCGTCAAATAGTTCATTACAATCCTTTAAATCAGATTCACTGAGTTCGGCAGCCATTTTTAATTAAAATAAATTAAAAAAAATAATTGTAAAATTCAACTGTTATTCATAGTTCACCTTTTCTAATTGTAAAAACTGTTCAGGTTTAAAGGTAACAGTTACTCCTTCAAGATCATCAGACACATGCAAGTCAGCATCTTCAGGGGCAATATTATCAAGTAAATGGCAAAAAACTTTATAATTGGTTTAGGACAAGACTCTGAGATTTTACTAATGGCTTCCATTACGCTTTCTCGTATAGTTTAAACTTTCAAAAAGTTCTGTTATAAATTCATCAAACACGGTCTTTAACCTTCTTTATCAACTCCTGCACTAATCGCCACCCAAAATCATCAATATTTCTGTAAGCGTTATAACTATGTGAGGGTTCATTTTTTAAAAGCCAGATTAAAATCATAAATACAAAATTAAGTAAGTAAGCCGCTCCTCTTCAGTGAGCATTGTTGTTGTTAGTCGTAAAAATGATCTTCATTAAAGCAAATAGTTACTCCTTCGGGGCCAGTAGAAACAGTTAGATTAGCATCTTCAGAAGCTATATAATCAACTAAAATGGCAAATAACTTATAATTGGTTGGGGCCAAGAATCTGGTATTTTACTTATAGCCAGCTTTAACGCTTTCTCGCATGTCTATGCGATAAAAAGATCAGTAATTAATTCTTCAAACCTGTTCTTAACTGATCTTTATCGCCTCCCCTCTCCCAATCCAACTCGTAAAGTATATTAATAAGCTCTGTAGCTAGTTCGGTCTTCATTTTTAACCCCAATAAAATCATAAATTAAAAAATTAATTAATTCTGTAAACCCTTAATTCTTATGTGTCTAGGAGAGAAGGTAAATATGTTTGTTCACGATCACCAAATCTTATCTAGCACGTAAGCCCCCCGTTTTAATGTACTGATTACGTCGATTTTTAGAGGTTTTGAGGTGTTAATTTTGTTTAAAAACAGGTGTTAATTTTAGCCAAAACTGACATGTGATGGACGTGATTTAGATGTGAAAAGGGGGGTTTTCGTGCAAAATAACATGGGTGGTCGTGAACGAACATATTTACATTCTCTAACTCGAATCCGTGGTCCCAATCTTCCAAGCTGGGCCCATAGCAAACTCAGCCCTGGGTAGGAGCCGACTGGGGCAGAAAAGTCCAATAAATAAATAGCTCTAATGGGTATCGAACTCAGGACCTCCCAGTCGGGAGTCCTCGACGCTAACTACTTCGACATGAGCGGTAACTTATCCAATAAAATCTCCCCTCCATCACCTCCATCACTTGGCTGCCGTAGCCAACTCGAGTTCAATGCAATGAACATAAGACCAATGACTCGGGGGTTGAGCTGCATACCAAACGTACATTTGCTCCTATGAAGACAACAGCAGCACACACCATCGAAGGTCAAGTACCCGACTGGCATAGTATGGCAAAACATCCCCTAGTGGGACATTTGAAGAATAGACAGGGACTTCAAGAGGCAGACTGGAATTTTGTGAAGACTGGGAAGACGGTGGAGACAGGCACCCACCTACACACACACACACACACACACACACACACACACACACACACACACACACACACAAACTTAGATATATATATATATATTTTTCTAAAGTTCAAATCTTTGCCAAGTCATTACTATAACGACTGAAGAATTGTTAGCCTGCACTTCTTTTCCCCCACTACTTAATTGTTCAGCATTATATTGTTTGGTCAATCAGTGGGAGATGAGATTGCATCTCTTAGGAGATCCAAGTAAAAGGTTGTTCTGTACATTCTTGGCCACTCATAGTGCTTGGGTTGTTGGACAGCAGAGCTGACCACTCAGACTGTTCCATATCTTTTGATCTCCCTTCCATCCTTGAATGGATCCTCAAGCACAGGGTCAAAGATTGTCCCCTACATTTTATACTGTGTGAATAATGGTTTTAGTTTTTCAGCAACTGTTTTCCTCTCCACACTTTTGTTTTGTTCAATTTTACTACCCTTCACTGGCTGCTTTGAGGGTGCTGTTGGATTCTTTTTTGAACCCTCGGTGGTGAGAACACCACAGAATTATGGACTGTGGTGTGTCTCTATTTGACACCAAGAGCACAGACACAATCAGCCGTGTCTCCCTGATGAGTCCGATCCAGCGGACGAAAGGCCTACAAGCAGGCAGCACAAATATATGTGCCTTTGAGAGGGTTTACGATGGTTCTCTCGGGTAGCTAGTGAAGGGCTACTCGTATTTATAATATATTCCCCCCATTTTTCTTCATTTTCATTTTTTTTTAAGTTCAAATCTTTGCCAAGTCTTTTACTATAACGACTGAAGAATTGTTAGCATGCACTTGTTTTCCCCCATACTTAACTGTTCAATTATATATATATATATATATACTCAGAGGCATAAAAAACGCGAAAAATAGAGACAGTGCACGATTGTTCACATTGTGAACAGGACGTAAGCATGTCGTTGGCACGTGCAAATTAGCAATACGTGGTGTTCTTTGCCGGTTGTAACCTCGTAACAGTGGGTGAATGTTGCCGGGTCAGCGTTTTTGGCACGAGGAATGCATTTGCCATGTGGACTTCCTACGCCACGTGCATCAATGTGAATTGCAACTCAATGTGGCCCCGATTGTGGGGCTATAAATTTCCAAAACCCCCCAAAAAAGTTCAAATTATCCCTTCCAGCGGTGCCAACATAATGCCGAGACTTTCTCGTCAAGATCGTTGCATAGCAATGGGGCAACTGCAGGCCGGGGTTCCAATGAGGCAGGTCGCTATCGCATTCGGAGTCCACATTTTCCACCGTCTATCGCCTTCTGGACCGCTTTCAAGCAAGAAACACCACTGATGACAGACCGAGGGCAGCAGACCGAGGGTCACCACAGCACCCCAAGACCGCCATCTTCTGCGTCAGCATCGACGGGAGCCTTACCAAACCGCTGCCAACACACCCAGGAACACCGTCGGCAACCATGGCAGGCCAATCAGCAGCAGGACCGTGCGTCGCCGACTGAACACAGTTGGTCTCCAATGCAGGCGTCCAGACCGGCGACTATCCTGACACTCCACCCATCGCCAGAACCGTCTGCAGTGGGCACAGATCCACGTGCATTGGCGCCTTCAGGACTGGGGCCGAGTCCTCTTCAGTGATGAAAGCCGGTTCTGCATCGACCCAGGCGATGGCTGCATCTGGATCTGGAGAAGAGCGGGGGAAGAGCTCCACGGATGCCAACATCACCGAAAGGGACCCATGGGGTGGTGGAAAGCATCATGATCTGGGGGGCTATCGGCATGAATCGCCGTATTGGGCAGTCATCTTCCAGAATGTGGGTCCAGGACGTGGTAACGGGGTCACTGCTGTTCATTACATCTTCCAAGTTCTGAGGCCCACATCCTGCCGCATTTCCAGCGGCATCCACAGAATCTGTTTCAGCAGGGCAACGCAAGGCCGCACACTGCCCGTGCTACGCAGAACTTCCTGAGGCAGAACAACATCAATCTGCTGCCTCACCCAGCCCGTTCTCCCGACCTTAACCCAATAGAGCATTTCTGGGATGCCTTCAGAGGCAGTTGAACCAGCTCAACCCCAGACCCCAGAAAGCAGCTCAGCTTGCTGTTGCTGTGGGCCAGTTGTGGTGGCAAGTCTCCCAGAGGCAGACCAAACACTCTGGTGCGCTCGATGTACCGCAGGTGCACAGCTGTGATCAATGCTCGAGGTGGTCACACCAGATACTGACATTTGCTGTTAACACAGGGTCAAGGTCAAGTTCATGTGACCTTATTTTCTACCAGAATGAACATTGAAAGGGACACTTTCGCAGTGTTTGATTGCTTTTTCTCACTTTCTATTACCATTTCAAAGGAATCGTTGGCCAAATTACATCAAATTTCTATACAATTTGTTTTTCGCGGTTTTTATGCCTCTGAGTATATATATATATATATATATATTAAAATATATATATATATATATATATATATTATATATATATATTATATACTGTTCAAAAAAGAAACGCAACAAATAATATTTTGGAATATTTATGCAATATTTACATATTCCCAACATGAATGATGTTGACTAATAGCAGAATTGATTCGCCCGTTCCTCTGCCATGTCAGTGTACAAGTTCAGCGCATGCCGTGCGATAAACACGTGCTGGTGGCTAAAATCTAGCGCTGTAAACTTTCGACTGTCGACGGATTTGCAGACGGGAAATTCACGTGCAAGCACAGAATACAATACTCACAACACCTCAATAGCAGGGTATAAAAGGGGTTTGGCTTCATTGAAAAATGAAACCAGAAACGAAAGGAAAGAATGCCAAATCTGAATAGCCAACAACGAGAAAATGCGATAGGCCGGTTGCAGGCCGGACAGAGTCAAGGGCTGTTGCCAGACATTTCAATGTGGCTAGAAGCACCATCAGTAGGCTTTGAAACCGGTTTGGAACGACGGGGTCAACAGCAGATCGACCTCGTTCAGGACGGCCAAGGTGCACAACCCGAGCCCAAGATCGCTACATTACGCTCCGCCATGTTCGGGATCGTTTCCTGTGTGTCTCCTCTACAGCCCAGGCCATCCCTGGCCACAGACGTGTAAGCGGGCAAACCGTACGCAATCGTCTACATGCTGTTGGAATGAGGGCTCGAAGACCTATCCGAGGACCCGTTATGACTCAGCGTCATCGCCAGGCACGACTTCAATGGTGCATGCAACATCTTCCCTGGGCTGTTCATCGTGAATGGAGACAGGTTTCATTCAGCAAACGAATCACATTTCCTGCTGCAACGCCATGACCAGGAGGAGGTCTATTGCAGAATGAATGAACGCTATGCACAGAGCTGTGTTGATCAGGCACCTCCCCATGGTGGTGGAGGGGTAATGGTATGGGAGCCATCAATTTCAGTGGCAAGAAGCCCCTAGTACTGGTCCAGGGACGACTTAATGCTCAGCGCTACATTGCAGAAATCCTCCAGCCTCACGTTCTTCAACTCCTGGCTGCTCCTGGTTCCATATTTATGCATGACAATGCTCGGCCACACTCGGCCCACTTAACACGACATTTCCTGGCTGCCAACAACGTCAATCTCCTTCCCTGGCCCTCTATGTCACCGGATTTAAAACCCAATAGAGCACATTTGGGATGAGTTGGATCGCCGAGTCCGTGCCCGGGTTAATGCCCCTAAAATGAACAAGAGTTGTTCCAGGCTCTTCAGGAGAGTGGGACACCATTCCACTGCGCGCGCCATCCGCAGTCTGCTGCGATCCCTGCCCAGCGACTTCAAGGTGTGACTGCTGCACAGGGAGGACACACACGCTACTGACGTTCGAAAGGTGTGAGCTCTTCTGTAATGACTCTTTGGCACTGTTTTTTTCAACGCAAAATCAGATAAGCCATTATGTTTCAATCATCTCCACTTTAACCGTGTTTTGCAGTTACCTGAAAATGTACAATGTTTTGAAAATAGTAAAGGCAGGTGACCAATTGCTGCTGTTGCGTTTCTTTTTTTGAACAGTATATATATATACGAAAAGTGTAGCTGTTACGCCTAAAACGGTTTTTAAAATGCTCAACCCCTTGGGGAGCAACATTTGTTTAAAGTTAAAGAATAAAAACGAAGTCTAAAATCATCTACAACGTTGTTTCAAGCTGGGCTCTCAGATATGCAAACCACAAACAGTCATTCAATAAAGTAAAATACAAAAACCAAACAGAACTGAGCAAATACATTTGGAAACTCAAAGATGCAAAAACAAACTATAATATATTCTGGAAAATCATAAAAAGAGCATCACCATACAACAACATTTCAAAAGATGCAATTTATGTCTAACTGAAAAATGGTTAATACTATGCAAACCACACTTAGCAACCCTAAACACTAAAACAGAAATAGTAAACAACTGCAGGCACAAGTGGAAATCGTTGTTGGTGAACACAACCCAAGCAATAACCTGAAATTAAAAATAGAAAAAAACAAAAACACGTGCAATCTACCTGCACGAGAAAAAAACAATAACTGGGCCCCACACGCTATAAAACACCGGCGGTGGGTGACCCAAGTTTTCATCCTGACGAGAGCCCAGCTTGAAACAACGTTGTAGATGATTTTAGACTTCGTTTTTATTCTTTAACTTTAAACAGATAAATATATATATATATATATATATATATATATATATATATATATATATATATATATATATATATATATATATATATATAAGCTACACACAAAAAGTTAAGGATCACTTTCACAAACATTCATAACTGTCAAAATAAGAAAGTCAATGCGTTGAAGTCTGGCCAACATTTAATTCCATTCTTTAGTGATAGTGATACACAATTGCCTTCAATCTCGAGCAATCGTTTGGTGTGTACATTTGATTAAAGTGGGTACGTATCCAAATCTGATTTCCCAAAGGCATTGAAATCACAAGACAGGGCATACTGATGCTCCCAAAAGCTCAGTAATGCCTGTAACCACCATGGCTGTTCTGGCACTCGACGCAGCGAGTCCTCATCGAGTTGACCAGGTTGGTGAAGATCCTCTGTGGAAGCGCCTGCCACTCAGCCTGCAGCATCTGGTAGAGGTGTTGGGCATCCCTGGGAGGGGGTGGCTCCTCACTTTGCGATCCAGCTCATCCCAGAGGTTCTCAATCGGGTTGAGATCGGGACTGCATGCTGGCCACTCCATTCTGTTGACTCCAGACTGCTGCAGGAAGTCGTTGACCACCTTGCCCTGTGGGGGCGAGCGTTGTCATCCTGGTAGACAGCCCTCAGTCCCATCTGCTGCAGTGTAGGCACAGCCAGCGGTCGAAGGATCTCATCCTGGTATCGGATGCCAGTCAGGTTACCCTGTACATGATACAAGGTGTTCTGTGGTGAAGGCTGAAGGCCCCCCAGACCATTACAGAACCTCCACCAAAGGCCACCTTTTCTTGGACAGTGGCGTCAATAAAGCGTTGCCCTGGGCGCCTCCAGACCCTCAGTCGGCCGTCGTTGTGGTGAAGGGTGAAGCGTGATTCATCACTGAACAGGACCTGGGACCATTGCTGACGTGTCCACCTCACGTGACGTGCGCAGAAGGCGCGGCGTGCTGCCCTATGGGCTGGAGTTAAGCGTGGCCGTACTGCTGGGCGACGAGAACGGAGATTAAACCCACGTAGGCAGTTCCGTATGGTCTGCTGGCTGATGTTGATGTTAGTAGCCAGCCTGAACTGCCTTTGAATGATGCTGGAAGAGGCTGTTCTTGTCTGCAGGGCTTGTCGTTCAATGAGACGATCGTCACGTGGGGTTGTCTTCTTCGGTCGACCAGATCTGCGTCTTTCATGGACAATCCCAGTGGCTGTGAAGCGTTGAATCAGTCGGACAATGACCGAGATGGACACGTGAAGTCGCCTGGCCACTTCTCGCTTGGGAACACCATCTTGGAACCATGCAACAGCTCGTCCCCTATCCAACTCGCTTAATTTTCGTCGTGGAGGCATTGTCAGATCAGGCCTACTACTGGTGGAATGTCGTCTTATAAAGCCAAGCGAGCGACAGCATCTCACACATAAACAGCAGTGCTTGCACGTGCATAATGGTTTTTCCATCTAGCAAGTGCAATGTGTTCAGGCAGAACGGTCCAAAACAAGGTCATTTTTCGCAAGTTTCCGCTTTTCCGTTTGAGGCCCAGCTCAGTAGTAGAGAATCCCGTGCAATTTTCGCACTAACACAACATCGCCCACTTTCAGTTGAACAAGAATTCATGACAATTTGGCTGGACTAAGAAATAAATAACAGTAGCGAACTGAGTTTATTACGCACCTGTTTTCACATACCGATCCTTAACTTTTTGTGCGTAGTAATATCCAGAGAGAGAGAGAGTCAGATTGACAGAGAGAGAATAATCTATTATCATCGATGATGAACAGACGTTAAAATGATCACTGAAGAGAGAGTGAGACAGACAGACAGACAGACAGAGACAGACAGACAGATAGACAGACAGACAGACAGACAGATGGACAGACAGACAGAGCAACCTAAAGAGACCGAGAGACAGAGGCATAGCTTGCAAGAAGATACGGAGGCAGAAACTGAAAAGAAGACAGGTCGACTGTTGAGCAAAGAGAAAAGACAGATGCAGAGTGAGAAGAGAGAGGGAGGGAGAGAGAAAGAGGGGAGGGAGGGAACAGACAGACAGACACAGAGAAGAGAAGGGGGTTTATCCTGATGTAAATTTCTCGGTTGTAGAATTCAGTTTTCTATACAGGTTTCAGCCAGGTATGTCAGCTTCTACATCTACGGCTGGTGAGTTGTAAAGTTGTTGTTCGTCCGTTGTGTCGATGAGAACCACTTCAATCATCT
>CM031602.1:64865589-64885589 GCA_018398815.1 Conus ventricosus
CAGTAAGCTTCCCAATTTTCTTGGGTTGTATCATTCAGAAAGCTTCACATTATTTTTCATCTCAAGACATCATTTTACCAAACTGCTAGCCAGATCTTTTATTCCAACATTTAGACGGAAGATATGTCGTAACTCAATTCCCAGCACTCCACCACAGAGTGAACGTCATCACCAGCAACATCCATATTGCAGTCTTCCCATACTACAGTGCAACACGGCCAGAACACAGCACAACACAACACAGCAAGGCACGGCACAACCATGGCCAATCACAAGAACACGACACAACAACACAACACAACACAACACAACACAACGCAACGCAACGCAACGCAACGCAACGCAACACAACACAACACAGCAAGGCACGGCACAACACAGGGCCAATCACAAGAATACGATGCACAACACAACACAACGCAACGCAACGCAACGCAACGCAACACAACATAACACAGCACAGCAAGGCACGGCACAACACAGGGCCAATCACAAGAATACGATGCACAACACAACACAACACAAATCAACACGGCAAGGCACGGCACAACACAGGGCCAATCACAAGAATACGACACACAACACAACACAACACAACACAGCAAGGCACGGCACAACACAACACAACACAACACGGCACGGCACGGCACGGCACGGCATGGCACAGCACGGCATGGCACGGCACGGCACGGCAAGGCAAGGCACGGCACGGCACAACAAGGCAAGGCACTGCACGGCACAACAAGGCAAGGCACGGCACGGCACAACAAGGCAAGGCACGGCACGGCACAACAAGGCAAGTCACGGCACGGCACAACAAGGCAAGGCACGGCACGGCACAACAAGGCAAGGCACGGCACGGCACAACAAGGCAAGGCACGGCACAGCACAACAAGGCAAGGCACGGCACGGCACAACAAGGCAAGGCACAGCACAGCACAACAAGGCAAGGCACGGCACAGCACAACAAGGCAAGGCATGGCACAACAAGGCAAGGCACGGCACGGCACAACACGGCAAGGTACGGCACGGCACAACACGGCAAGGCACAGCACAACACGGCAAGGCACGGCACGGTACAACACAGCAAGGCACGGCATGGCACAACACAGCAAGGCATGGCACGGCACAACACAGCAAGGCACGGCACGGCACAACACAGCAAGGCACGGCACGGCACAACACAGCAAGGCACGGCACGGCACAACACAGCAAGGCACGGCATGGCACAACACAGCAAGGCACGGCACAGCACAACACAGCAAGGCACGGCATGGCACAACACAGCAAGGCACGGCACAACACAGCAAGGCACGGCACAACACAGCAAGGCATGGCACAACACAGCAAGGCACGGCACAACACAGCAAGGCACGGCACAACACAGCAAGGCACGGCACAACACAGCAAGGCACGGCACAACACAGCAAGGCACGGCACAACACAGCAAGGCACGGCACAACACAGGCCCAATCAAAAGAACACGACACACAACACAACACAACACAGCAAGGCACGGCACAACACAGGGCCAATCACAATAATACGACACACAACACAACACAACACACGATACACACAAACAAATTTTCCTTGTATTCTATGAGGACAAATATAATATCGTGTGTGTATCGTGTGTACAACACAACACAACACAACAACACACAACACAACACAACACAGCAAGGCACGGCACAACACAGGGCCAATCACAATAATACGACACACAACACAACACAACACAACACAACACAACACAACAAAGTGCTTGTACAACGCAGTGCAAGACACGGCAGACCTCAGTGTGCAATAACGGCAGACTTCAGTGTGCAATAACGGCAGACCTCAGTGTGCAATAACGGCAGACTTCAGTGTGCAATAACGGCAGACTTCACTGTGCAATAACGGCAGACCTCAGTGTGCAATAACGGCAGACCTCAGTGTGCAATAACGGCAGCCTTCAGTGTGCAATAACGGCAGACTTCAGTGTGCAATAACGGCAGACTTCAGTGTGCAATAACGGCAGACTTCAATGTGCAATAACGGCAGACTTCAGTGTGCAATAACGGCAGACCTCAGTGTGCAATAACGGCAGACCTCAGTGTGCAATAACGGCAGACCTCAGTGTGCAATAACAGCAGACCTCGGTGTGCAATAACGGCAGACTTCACTGTGCAATAACGGCAGACCTCAGTGTGCAATAACGGCAGACTTCAATGTGCAATAACGGCAGACCTCAGTGTGTAATAACGGCAGACCTCAGTGTGCAATAACGGCAGACTTCAATGTGCAATAACGGCAGACCTCAGTGTGTAATAACGGCAGACCTCAGTGTGCAATAACGGCAGACTTCAATGTGCAATAACGGCAGACCTCAGTGTGCAATAACGGCAGACCTCAGTGTGCAATAACGGCAGACCTCAGTGTGCAATAACGGCAGACTTCAGTGTGCAATAACGGCAGACTACAGTGTGCAATAACGGCAGACCTCAGTGTGCAATAACGGCAGACTTCACTGTGCAATAACGGCAGACCTCAGTGTGCAATAACGGCAGACCTCAGTGTGCAATAACGGCAGACTTCACTGTGCAATAACGGCAGACCTCAGTGTGCAATAACGGCAGACTTCAATGTGCAATAACGGCAGACCTCAGTGTGTAATAACGGCAGACCTCAGTGTGCAATAACGGCAGACTTCAATGTGCAATAACGGCAGACCTCAGTGTGCAATAACGGCAGACCTCAGTGTGCAATAACGGCAGACTTCACTGTGCAATAACGGCAGACTTCACAGGGCCAATCACAATAATACGACACACAACACAACACAACACAACACAACACAACAAAGTGCTTGTACAACGCAGTGCAAGACACGGCAGACCTCAGTGTGCAATAACGGCAGACTTCAGTGTGCAATAACGGCAGACCTCAGTGTGCAATAACGGCAGACTTCACTGTGCAATAACGGCAGACCTCAGTGTGCAATAACGGCAGACCTCAGTGTGCAATAACGGCAGACTTCACTGTGCAATAACGGCAGACCTCAGTGTGCAATAACGGCAGACTTCAATGTGCAATAACGGCAGACCTCAGTGTGCAATAACGGCAGACTTCAATGTGCAATAACGGCAGACCTCAGTGTGCAATAACGGCAGACCTCAGTGTGCAATAACGGCAGACTTCACTGTGCAATAACGGCAGACTTCACAGGGCCAATCACAATAATACGACACACAACACAACACAACACAACACAACACAACACAACAAAGTGCTTGTACAACGCAGTGCAAGACACGGCAGACCTCAGTGTGCAATAACGGCAGACTTCAGTGTGCAATAACGGCAGACCTCAGTGTGCAATAACGGCAGACGTCACTGTGCAATAACGGCAGACTTCACAGGGCCAATCACAATAATACGACACACAACACAACACAACACAACACAACACAACAAAGTGCTTGTACAACGCAGTGCAAGACACGGCAGACCTCAGTGTGCAATAACGGCAGACTTCAGTGTGCAATAACGGCAGACCTCAGTGTGCAATAACGGCAGACTTAACTGTGCAATAACGGCAGACCTCAGTGTGCAATAACGGCAGACCTCAGTGTGCAATAACGGCAGACTTCACTGTGCAATAACGGCAGACCTCAGTGTGCAATAACGGCAGACTTCAATGTGCAATAACGGCAGACCTCAGTGTGTAATAACGGCAGACCTCAGTGTGCAATAACGGCAGACTTCAATGTGCAATAACGGCAGACCTCAGTGTGCAATAACGGCAGACCTCAGTGTGCAATAACGGCAGACTTCACTGTGCAATAACGGCAGACTTCACAGGGCCAATCACAATAATACGACACACAACACAACACAACACAACACAACACAACAAAGTGCTTGTACAACGCAGTGCAAGACACGGCAGACCTCAGTGTGCAATAACGGCAGACTTCAGTGTGCAATAACGGCAGACCTCAGTGTGCAATAACGGCAGACTTCAGTGTGCAATAACGGCAGACTTCACTGTGCAATAACGGCAGACCTCAGTGTGCAATAACGGCAGACTTCAGTGTGCAATAACGGCAGAGCTCAGTGCGCAATAACGGCAGACTTCAGTGTGCAATAACGGCAGACTTCACTGTGCAATAACGGCAGACCTCAGTGTGTAATAACGGCAGACTTCAGTGTGCAATAACGGCAGACTTCAGTGTGCAATAACGGCAGACTTCACTGTGCAATAACGGCAGACTTCAGTGTGCAATAACGGCAGACTTCAGTGTGCAATAACGGCAGACCTCCGTGTGCAATAACGGCAGAATTCAGTGTGCAATAACGGCAGACCTCAGTGTGCAATAACGGCAGACCTCAGTGTGCAATAACGGCAGACTTCAGTGTGCAATAACGGCAGACCTCAGTGTGCAATAACGGCAGACTTCAGTGTGCAATAACGGCAGACCTCAGTGTGCAATAACGGCAGACTTCACTGTGCAATAACGGCAGACCTCAGTGTGCAATAACGGCAGACCTCAGTGTGCAATAACGGCAGACTTCAGTGTGCAATAACGGCAGAGCTCAGTGCGCAATAACGGCAGACTTCAGTGTGCAATAACGGCAGACTTCACTGTGCAATAACGGCAGACCTCAGTGTGCAATAACGGCAGACTTCAGTGTGCAATAACGGCAGACTTCACTGTGCAATAACGGCAGACCTCAGTGTGCAATAACGGCAGCCTTCAGTGTGCAATAACGGCAGACTTCAGTGTGCAATAAGGGCAGACCTCTGTGTGCAATAACGGCAGACTTCAATGTGCAATAACGGCAGACTTCAGTGTGCAATAACGGCAGACTTCAGTGTGCAATAACGGCAGACCTCAGTGTGCAATAACGGCAGACCTCAGTGTGTAATAACGGCAGACTTCAGTGTGCAATAACGGCAGACCTCAGTGTGCAATAACGGCAGACCTCAGTGTGCAATAACGGCAGACCTCAGTGTGCAATAACGGCTGACCTCAGTGTGCAATAACGGCTGACCTCAGTGTGCAATAACGGCAGACCTCAGTGTGCAATAACGGCAGACCTCAGTGTGCAATAACGGCAGACCTCAGTGTGCAATAACGGCAGACCTCACTGTGCAATAACGGCAGACTTCAGTGTGCAATAACGGCAGACCTCAGTGTGCAATAACGGCAGACTTCAGTGTGCAATAACGGCAGACTTCAGTGTGCAATAACGGCAGACTTCACCGTGCAATAACGGCAGACCTCAGTGTGCAATAACGGCAGACCTCAGTGTGCAATAACGGCAGACTTCAGTGAGCAGTAACGGCAGACTTCAGCATGCAATAACGGCAGACTTCAGTGTGCAATAGCGGCAGACTTCAGTGTGCAATAGCGGCAGACTTCAGTGTGCAATAACGGCAGACTTCAGTGAGCAGTAACGGCAGACTTCAGCATGCAATAACAAAAGACTTAAGTGTGCAATAACGGCAGACTTCATTGTGCAATAACGGCAGACTTCAGTGTGCAATAACGGCAGACCTCAGTGTGCAATAAAGGCAGACTTCAGTGAGCAGTAACGGCAGACTTCAGCATGCAATAACAAAAGACTTCAGTGTGCAATAACGGCAGACTTCCGTGTGCAATAACGGCAGACTTCAGTGTGCAATAACGGCAGACCTCAGTGTGCAATAACGGCAGACTTCAGTGAGCAGTAACGGCAGACTTCACTGTGCAATAACAAAAGACTTCAGTGTGCAATAACGGCAGACTTCAGTGTGCTATAACGGCAGAATTCAGTGTGTAATAACGGCAGACTTCAGTGTGCAATAACGGAAGACTTCAATGTGCAATAACAGAAGACTTCAGTGAGCAATAACGGCAGACTTCAATGTGCAATAACGGCATACCTCACGGTACAATAACGGCAGACTTCAGCGTGCGATAACGGCAGAGCGTAGTTTCACATACAAAAGTTGCAGACGTAGTTTCACATACAAAAGTGGCTGGCATTAGTTTCATACACAAAGGTGGACGACATTAGTTTCGTATGGAAAAGTGGCAGATCTTAGTTTCGTATGAAAAAATGGCACACATTAGTTTCATTTATAAAAGTGGACGACATTAGTTTCGTATGAAAAAGTGGCAGACTTTATTTCGTAGAAAAAGTGGCAGATCTTAGTTTCATACAAAAAAAGTGGCAGACCTTCGTTTCACTTACAAAGTGGACGACATTAGTTTCGTATGCAAAAGTGGCAGACATACCAACTACCTCTTCCACAACGTGGCAGACATTAGTTTTGTGTGAGGTAAGTTAAGGTAAGGTAATATTGCTTATAGCCCAGCCGACCGCAAAGGGCCATATCAGGGCTATCACCGCGTTGATGTCAGCTCACAAGTCATTCGTTCACAAAGTTTTGTATGAAAAAGTGACAGACACTAGTTTCATATACTTAACTGCAGACCTTAGTTCGTATGAAAAGTGGGCAGACGTTAGTTCCGTTCTTTCAGCTCTGAATAGGAATGTCGGTGTCGTCAGCTCCTGACAGTCTTATTTAGAGACAACAATACGTCGTCAGTGAGTGAAGGCACTGCTGAAATCATCGTGTTCAGAGTTAGAGTGGGAGCTTAGGTGATTCCGGCACGTCTTGTCTGGCATTGTGACAACGGAAGAAAACGCTCGGACAATGAAGAGAGAGGATTTTAGTTTGCTAGGCTTGTGTTTAAACATGTATGTCGTGTTGATTCAGGAACAAATATATGCCAATATGAAATAATACATTCATTTCCATTCACGCAATTCATTATGAGTGTTTAATTTACACGCTGTCCAAGATCGGTGTTGATGGTGTTGATAGCGTGTGTGTCACTGCGATGAAAGACAAGTCCTGTTAAACGACCATCAATAACGGAAGTGACGACAGTTGCTGATTTGTTCACAAGGTCACGGAACACTAATTAACTGCCAGATTTCCTGCACAAAATGGAGGAAAACGTTCATGTTCATTTAAGAAGAAGAATTTTACCATGGTCATTTAAGAAGAAGAATTTTACCATAAGTGTCACTATTTTGATATTTGATAAAACGTGACATGACAACATTTATGACGTTTGTATTTAAAAGAAAAACAAAAAACAAAACAAAACAAAACTGATACACAGCGATCAATCTTCATGACTGGTTTTAAAGGGAATTTAACGTAATTCCACCAGGTAAGAGCAACAAACAAATCACAAGACAAACCACAAAGCATTTTGACTCACTAGTCTTGGGTCTTCTTCTGGCAAGATAAAAAAAAAACACAGGACAATGAAAACGAAGAAACGGCCATCTCGCGCCGAATTTGAGAAGATAAGTGATTCCTCGTTCTTCGTTGCCATTGCCCTCAATGTTGTTTTGTCTTGCTCGTAGAAGATCAGTGATTGCTCGTTCTTTGTTGTCATTGCCCTCAATATTGTTTTATCTTGCTCATAGAAGATAAGTGATTGCTCGTTGTTTTTTGTCATTGCCCTCAATGTTGTTTTATCTTGCCCGTAGAAGATAAGTGATTGCTCGTTGTTTGTTGTCACTGCCCTCAATGTTGTTCTATCTTGCCCGTAGAAGACCGAAGAAGGTCAAAACGCGTCGTGGTTTGTCTTGGAATTCGTCTGTCCCTGTTGACTGGCGGGTTTGTTTCAGATTTCTTTTGAAATGTGTTTCAGTTTCCCCCTGCAGTCACCTCACTTTAAAGCTTCATTCATAACTGGTGTTTGGGAATGCGAGGATGATGAAGGTTATGTCGGCAGAACAAACTAAACAGTACCAGAACACTCACGGTTTTAATCGAGTCTTCTTGTGTCCTGCCTGACGGTCCTGATCACAAGTTGCTGCAGGGACAGTCGTGTCTCTGTCGGGATGGCTGACTCTTTCGGTGTCGATAGATTTGGAATTCTTCTTCTTCTCCGTACACTCAGACAGGTACCCTGAGGCAATGACGAAGGCTGCCGTACGGCGGAGGCCCTCCAGAAATCCATAGAGCTTCTCCCTCGTCGATGTGTCAGCAGGCCAGGTCTCTGCTCCTAGCTTTTGATGTGTGGGACAGTCCTGCAAGGAGTGTTCCACATTCATTGGGGGCTGTACTGCATGGGCACCCTGAAGACTTGCTAATGTAGAAGTCTGGGGTGCCCTGTGCCAGTCTCACAATGCTCACTTGGATCTGGAATGATCGCCCAGAACGGAGGGGCCGTCAGCAGGCAGTCCTCCGAAGAACGTCATTTGCCGCCATGTCAGTCGGGTACAGGTGAAATGTCTCTGGAACTAGTCCACCCGGATTCTGATTTAAAGAATAAAAGTTCCATCACGCCGCCTCCTGAGGACCTCCCGCAGCTGGGCCAGGGTCCTTGCAGTCCCCAACATCCAGGTCATCGCCTAACTGTACAGCCCATGTTCACGTCCTCAGTGTGACGTCATCTGAAGTGGCCGCTGGGGCCTTTGGTTGAAGACCCCTGGTTGTGTGCTGCACTCAACGTACGAGCCCTTAGCTTGATTGGCTTTGCCCCAGCACCATCAGAGGCCCAACATCCCAGGATGTCAAAGTCCGTCGAAGCTACTATTTCTTTTTTCTTTTTTACGAGTGTGTTTGAGCGCGCGCGTCGCGCGTGTGTGTTTTCTGTGTCTGTGTGTGTTGTGTATGTGTTTGCGTGCGTGCGTGCGTGCGAGCGAGCGAGTGTGCGTGCATGTGTGGGGTGTGGTGTGTGTGTGTGTGTGTGGGGTGCGTTTGCGTGCGTGCGTGCGTGCGTGCGTGCGTGCGTGCGTGGTGTGTGGTGTGTGTGTGTGCGTGTGTGTGTGCGCGCGAGCGCGCGCGCGTGGTGCCTGCACGCATGCGCACGCGTGTGTAGTTTGTGTGTGTGTGTGTGTGTGTTGTGTTGTGTGTGTGTGTGTGTGTGTGTTGTGTGTGTTGTGTGTGTGTGTTTAGTTGTGTGTTGATATTTGTTTTTGCTTTTGTGTCTTTTCATTTTTTGTTTCAGGTTTTGTTTGTTTTTTGGCGAGAGAGGAAGGGGTGGGGGGGCAGCGTTGGAAGAGTCAAGGACGATCTTGAGGTGTCCACCTCGACATTGTGTGAGAACCTCGCCACTGAGAAGACCAGGTGCGTCTCATGCGTTGGATGGTGCGCGATCCTGTCTCCACACTGTTCCCACCTCACGCCTCCAAACTGTGGTTAGAAGCTAGCCAGACTTTAAAGGGCCACTCACACCCAAAGTCTGCAGCAAACTGGCTCCTCCTTCAGCTCTTTGAAGGTCGGTGCTCTGAGGAATCATGCTGTGGGACCCCTTGTGCCTCCTCCAGCTGGAATTCTCTCATGACACAGACGGCCTCTGAACCATTTCTCTGTCGTGGACTTCACTTGGTCCTTGCCGACATCACACACCCCGAGCAGGCACCTCTCCCGTTCACTGTTTGACGTCTTGGAGACCCAGGTCCTCTTCACTGTGCTGGCTTGTACCTACTCACCATCAGCAACTTCCTCCGCCCTTTTTCAGGGTTTCTTCTTCTTCTTCTTCTTCTTCTTCTGCAGTCGATTGTGTGTTGATTGATTGACTGATTTAATTTAACGTCTGTTCACAATAGTGATATTAGACTAAAAATGAGCCAATCCACACACACACACACACACACACAAATTAAAACGGGCTGTGTGTGTGTGTGTGGTGTGTGTGGTGTGTGTGTGTGTGTGTGTGGTTTTGTGTGTGTGTGTGTGTGTGTGTGTGTGTGTGTGTGTGAGTGCCCAACCTCGGGTGATGTCGATGGAGGAAGGACTGGCGCCAGCCCAAACACACTCACAGCTTGCTTACAATCTCATTCATATATCTGCATTTCGTCACATCAAACCACTAGTAAAGTCTAAACTTTATACAAAATGTCATAGAAAGAAACATCAATGCATATGGAACAAACAAAATAAAACATTCTCTCTTTCCTGAACTTCAAAAAATCATTTATCTAAAATATCATTAACTAACCCGGGTATAAAATAGATTTTCTACTTTACCTGGCCAGGTGATCTTAACTATTCACGAATCACTGTCTTTTCCTTTTCCTTTTTTTTTCTTTCTTTTCACTGTCACTTTCACAACACGACACAACTGCTGGCATGGTATTGGTCGCTGGCACCGGCGTTGGGGCTGTGGTTTGCTTGACGAAGTGACGCTTTCCAGGGATGAGGTCGAACTCCGGTAAGAAAAGAACAGTGACTATCAGCATCGATTTGTTTCCCTTTCTTCCTTTTGCATTAACGCATTGCATCTCTCCCCTTCTTCTAGTCTGCCTAAACAAATGGACATGGTTGCTTTTCTTTTCTTTTTCTTTTCTTTCTTTTCCTCTTCATTAGTTAGCAACTCTCTCTCTCCACATCTCTCTTTTAGGGCCTTCCCCTGCAGACTATCTCCTGCTAATCTCTCAACTTGGTTCTCTTCTCTCCTCCTCCATCTCTCTCTCTGCCCCTCTCTCCTGCAGAGCTTCCACTCTGAACCTCTCTCTCTCTCTCTCTGTTCGTTTCCCCTCGTTCTGCTCTTCATCTCCCTGCTTTTTTTCTCCTGCAGAGACTTAACCCAAACCTCCTCTCTCTCTCTCCCTGTTCGTTCTCTCTCCTTCTCCTCCCTTCTGCTCCTCCCCTCTCGCATCCCTATCTTATCTTGAAACTCATCTGTCCCAAAGGGGGAGTACCATTGGTCAGTATTTTTACCGCCCCGTACCCCCAAGTTTTTCTCCCTCTAATTCCATTGGATATTCAAATCATGACAGTCACGCCTAAAAACGCCTCACTCTCTGTGGTGGTCCCAATGGTCATTTAATTGATTAGCTAGATTTCGCCCCCACCACACCACTACCTTCTCCCTTCCCTTTTCCCGCTTTAACCTGCGACGTCCGACACAATGGCGCTGGTTCCACAAATTGGGTAGATGAGCCTGAGCCAGGCGCTACGACTCGTCTAGCCAGACATCGAGGCGTCGGTCAAAGCTGCTTAGTCGTCTGGCTAGACAAACGAGGCGTCGGTCAAAGCCGCTTAGTCCGCTGGCCGGACAGACCGTCTCTGTGGGGCCTCTCCCTATGCTTAATTGGCTGGATCCGAACATGGGCCGTCTACGTGGCGCCCAGAATATTTGAGTTAGAGCTTATGTCCAAACAACCTGGACCACGACTTGGTTGTTCTATTTTTGACCATGACAATTTCCCCCTTGCAAAAGACTATGCACCGCATCGTCTCAAAACCACGGTACAAAAAAAAACAACACCGAATTTGCTGACACACAGCTACACGTGCAAAGTTTGAAAAATACTTTACAACCAACGGTTTATAAATTATAAAATATATCATTAGTGAATACCACTCCAATGAGTTCATTGACGGGGCGCTCTTGCTTATTTTCAATTCATTTTATAACGACCTCTGTGCGCACTTATGCAATTCCCCTACCTGCGGATTTGCCATATCTTCTCTTCAAAAATTCTTATGAAAAGCACAATATAATATGATCACGATCCATGACACTTCACTGAGGAATCTCCATCCTCACTTATTGCAAATAATGCATCACTACACAAGCGACTGTATGCTCCAAGCATAACTACATTCACATGAACAAGTCTCACAAAGAAAACATGAACAAGTCTCACACAAAAAAAAATATGAACCATAGCCAACTGGGAATGAACCCATATCCAATCAACATAACTGTAGTCAACACATATTATCAACAAAGCACCCCGGATATGACTGACTTCCTCTGAGTTGCAGCTTGCTAGACTACGCGACTTAAATAGTCACTCCGACATTCTGTCGACCTGGAATGTACTGCACTCGGTACCTGTAGGGCTGCAGTGCCATTGCCCAACGCAGAAAACCCTGCTGTTTTTCAGCTGTGCCTCCTGCAGGAATTTGAGTGGTTGGTGATCTGTCTCTATCACGAACTCTTTCCCATACAAGTATTGTGGAACTTCTGCACGGCCCACACGACAGCTAAACACTCCTTCTCCACCGTTGCGTACCCTTCTTCACACTTTGTCAACTTCCTGCTAGCATACCTCACAGGAAACTCGACCCCTCGTGCTCCTGCAACAATACTGCACCTATCCCACCACCTGATGCATCTGTCCGCAACAAAAATGGTTTGGACATATCTGGTAGCTTCAAGATGGGACGGGAACCTAGTCTTTCCAACACCGTCTGCAGTGCTTGCTCTGCAGCGTCTGACCACTCGACCACTGCCGGTTTCCCTGCCTTGACCAAATCACTGAGAGGACTCGTGATTGCTGCGAAATTTGGAACAAACTCCCTATAGAACCCAATAAAACCTAGCAGACTCCTGACTTCTGTTTTGGTCTTTGGTCTCTCTGAATTCATCATCTTCTCCACCTTTCCCCTCTCTGGCTGCTTTGTGTCGCCTCCGACAACAAAACCTAGGAACTCCTACTGTCTAGCCCTTCATACAGTGACACATCCCTGTATGACTCTTCTGGAAACTTAGGCAACAAAATCTTCCCCTTCTTCTGCTGAGTCTCTTTCACCTCATCAATGATTGCTGCTGCGCCTATGTGCTGAGTCTCACGCTGAATATATTTGCGGAGAAAATTCGCATGGAAAAGTTTTGGTTTCCCATTCACATCAATTCGGTAATCCCGATCGACCTTTTCAGTGATGGTGAATGGTCCCTTCCAATGCATCAGCAGCTTGTTGTGGCCCGTGGGAAGCAGTAACAGGACTTGATCTCCCGCCTTGAGGGATTGCTTCCTCGCCTTCCTGTCATATTGCTTCTTCTGAACGACCCTAGCCTTCTGCAAACTTTCCTTTGCAACCTTACATGTCTCATACCTGTGCCCACCTTTGGAACAGGGCGCGATTGGGCCAATCAGATCAATAGCCACCCTCCTGAACGGTGTGTCAATTAAAGGGGGATGTTTAAGAGGTGCCTTCCTCTTCACCCCTCCTGTGGCTGATCTTTGACACACATCACATGACATGCAGAAACGTTTTATGTCTGCCATTGCTCCTGGCCAATGAAAGTCATCAAAGATTCGGTCAGCTGTTTTGCTGGTGCCGAGATGACCCGCCATGAGCGACTCGTGACCCACCGACATGACAGTGTCACGATAACCTGCTGGTACCTCTAACTGAGTGGTCACCTTACCTGTCTTCCCCTTGGTGAACACTCGGTACAACAGGCCGCCTTTCACAAGAAATTCTGTCTCACCTCCTCTAACCTCCTGTTTCTCTCCACCTCTTGCCAACTCCCAAGACTTCACGAGCGAAGGGTCTTGTTCCTGCGCTGCCCTAAACTCATTAGGCGACACATCTATGCCTGACTTCCTTGCTGGAACGACTAACGGTTTATCAACCTTTTCCTCCTTCTTGCTCCGTGTCTGAACTGCTGCCCCTGTAGCAGTCAACAACTCAGGATCCCCTGGATCCCTTGCACCTGGAATATTTCCGATGATCACATCATGAAGGGGTTTTCCTCATCACCAACGCAGACAACTCGCCTGAGAAGTAAGGGGTACGTACTTCTATCTTAGCAACTGGAAACTCCCTCACAGTGCCATCGATTAGAGTACAGGTCTGGATTTGCCCTGTCAAATCCCCTTTCTCGACCAGCGTTGTTCTAACTACACCACATGAACAACCAGTGTCTCGTAACACTTTCACCCTCTGCTGGCCAATCCACCCTTCTTCCACTGGTAACGAACCACTCAGCCTAGTGCCCTCTATCCCTGACACTGACTGCTGTCCAGTGCTAGCCATAGGCTGCACTCCACCCTCTTCAGACTGGATCCCTTTTGGTTCCACTGCAGGTCGTTTCCCTTGACGACCCTTATCCACCTCTTGCAAGGCTGCTGCCTTCTGGAACCTCATGCGACAATCCTCGCCACATGTCCCTTCTTGTGACAAATGAAACACCTAATGTCCCTTTGCCCTTCCTTCTGCCCCACCACTGGGTTTGCAGACTTTGCAGAAAACTCCCCTGGTCTCCTTGCACTCTTCTCACCTGTGCCTGGCACCTGTTTCTCCTGCACCTTAGTGCCCAAACGTGCCTCTCTATACACCTCTGCGAACTTCAACAACTCCCCTGCTGTCTCTGGCTGTCTCTCAAATGTATGGTTAACTCAGGGCCGCAACCTGACAAAATCTGTTCCTTCATAACTAGCTCTTTCAATTCAGCGAACTCCTTCTTCGTACCACTCAACTCTAACCATTTCTCAAAATAGTGATCTAGACGTGCACCAAACTGAGTGTACGTTTCCCCTGCTTGCAATCTAGCTGAACGAAATTTCTTTCTGAATCCTTCCTCTGTGAGGTCAAATCCCTTCATCAATGATTCCTTCACAGCACCAAAATCAGATTGGGTGTCTGCTGGTAATGCAGTGAAAATCTGTAATGCCTTACCAGTCAATAGCGCTGACAAAATGACTGCCCACTCTTCTGGAGGCCAACCCTGACTGGTCGCAAACGTTTCGAAACGACTGATGTATGCATCAATCGAATCGGTTCCTTCAGAGAATTTTGGCAACTTGGGTCGGGGAGCGTAACTGCGCACAGACTCACTGGAAACTGAACTCCCATCCTCGGTGGTCTCCCTTTGTATCCTCACTTTCTCTAACTCTAATTGAACCTTTAATCTTTCTGTTTCCTGCTTCATTCTTTCTGTTTCCTGCGCTTCCCTTATTCTTTCTGTTTCCTGCTTCATTCTTTCTGTTTCCTGCGCTTCCCTTATTCTTTCTGTTTCCTGCTTCATTCTTTCTGTTTCCTGCGCTTCCCTTATTCTTTCTGTTTCCTGCTTCATTCTTTCTGTTTCCTGCGCTTCTACTGCGATACGGCGTCTTTCCGCTCGCTCATCCCTTTCCATCTTTTGCTGGTTTTCAACGAATGCTCGCAACTCTTCTCCCGAATAGCCTAAATCACGAGCGACGCTCACGAGTTGTTCAATAGGGGTGTTCTTTTCTTCCGCCATTGTATCTCTTTCTTTTTTTTTTTTGAACAAGATTTTACTACTACGACAGCCAAACTGGTGGTTACCGACACGAGTGACGTAATAGCACAATCCTATGAATGATAATATTAGCTTGGGACAACGTAGTTAGTTTTTATAAGACGCCCAGCGCCTGACCCAACTATGAGAGCGAATTATAGGCAATCTGTGCGAAATAAGTACTCTGGGGCTGAAATGCCAAGCCTAGTATTAACCATCTTGGAAGCAATGCCAAGCCTAGTATTTAACTATCTTGGGAACATACAGTAAGACAACCCCTTGTCTTAGGATTACAATACTTGAATCCCACCCAGCTTCCTCTCTGAGAAGTTGAACAATTAAAATAAATGGGCCAGAATATCCTGGCAGGCTCGCCAATAAATTGTCAACCTCGGGTGATGTCGATGGAGGAAGGACTAGCGCACAGCCCAAACACACTCACAGCTTGCTTACAATCTCATTCATATATCATGCATTCGTCACATCAAACCACTAGTAAAGTCTATAACTTTACTACACATGATCATAGAAAGAAACATCAATGCATATGGAATCAAACAAAATAAAACATTCTCTCTTTCCTGAACTTCACAAAATCATTTATCTAAAACATCATTAACTAACCCGGGTATAAATAGATTTCTACTTTACCTGGCCAGGTGATCTTAACTATTCACGAATCACTGTCTTTTCCTTTTCCTTTTTTTTTCTTTCTTTTCACTGTCACTTTCACAACACGACACAACTGCTGGCACTGGTATTGGTCTGCTGGCACCGGCGTTGGTCTGTGGTTCTGCTTGACGAAGTGACGCTGCCAGGTATGAGGTCGAACCCCGGTTAAGATAGAACAGTGACTATCAACATCGATCTGTTCTCCTTTCTTCCTTCCTGCATTAACGCATTGCACTCTCTCTCTCTCTTCTAGTCTGCCCTATCAAATGGACATGGTTGCTTTTCTTTTCTTTTTCTTTTCTTTCTTTTCCTCTTCATTAGTTAGCAACTCTCTCTCTCCACATCTCTCTTTTAGTCCTTCCCCTGCAGACTATCTCCTGCTAATCTCTCAACTTGGTTCTCTTCTCTCCTCCCCTCATCTCTCTCTCTGCCCCTCTCTCCTGCAGAGCTTCCACTCTGAACCTCTCTCTCTGTTCGTTCTCCCCCTCGTTCTGCTCTTCATCTCCCTGCCTTTTCTCTCCTGCAGAGACTATACCCAGAACCTCCTCATCTCTCTCTCCCTGTTCGTTCTCTCTCCTTCTCCTCCGTTCTGCTCCTCCACTCTCGCATCCCTATCTTATCTTGAAACTCATCTGTGCAAGGGCGAGTACCATTGGTCAGTATTTTTACCGCCCCGTACCCGAAGTTATCTCCCTCTAATTCCATTGGATATTCAAATCATGACAGTCACGCCTACACGCCTCACTCTCTGTGGTGGTCAATTGGTCATTTAATTGATTAGCTAGATTTCGCCCCCACCACACACTACCTTCTCCCTTCCCTTTCCTGCTTTAACCTGCGACGTCCGACTAACAATGGCGCTGGTTCCACAAATTGGCTAGATGAGCCTGAGCCAGGCGCTACGACTCGTCTAGCCAGACATCGAGGCGTCGGTCAAAGCTGCTTAGTCCGTCTGGCTAGACATCGAGGCGTCGGTCAAAGCCGCTTAGTCCGTCTGGCCGGACAGACCGTCTCTGTGGAGCCTCTCCCCTATGCTTAATTGGCTGGATCCGAACCATGGGCCCGTCTACGTGGCGCCCAGAATATTTGAGTTAGAGCTTATGTCCAAACAACCTGGACCACGACTTGGTTGTTCTATTTTTGACCGTGACAGTGAGTGAATATGCACTCATGTGTGAAAGGCTACATATGAACATTAATACAATAACTATAAATTACTTAATATTTACAATAAATTTGAAAGTATAGTGCTGGATAAAACTGATGCAATTTGTATTATTTCTTCGCTGTAGATTATATCATTTAAAGATCCCATTTTTGCTAGATCTATCCCAGATATGTTGTGTAATAGGGATAGCAATGGGCAATCAAAAAGAATATGTTCAACTGATATTGGATGACCACAAGCATATTCTACATTTTTTTGAAAATTTAGTCTTCCATGAATTTAATAGAATTTTGTAAATGTGACTAGACAAAGGATCTTAAACACGGTAATATTTTTTACCTTGAAGGAAGCTTTTCTGTCATTATACTACTTTCTAACTTCGAATTTATTTCATGTTTTTCTTAATTTTAGTGTACTATCAGGATATTTTCTAATAGCTGCTTCTTTCGCTGATCTATCAGCCATTTCATTGCCCCAAATACTACAGTGAGATGGAATCCAACAAATTCTACATTGATACCTTTACATATAATTGAATGTACTAAGTATTTTACTGAACCTTCAAGTAATGCAGAGAGATAAGTGACCCATTGACTTTCTGACCAGCCTAGAGAGCGAGCATGGGTTTCGAACCTGAACAGATAACTGTCAATGTCATCCGTTCTTTCTTTAAAGGGAGGTAATTTAGGAAGGTAGGACGAGGGCGTTAGACCTGGGTACGCTTGCACTTTGACTATAAACCAAAGGGTTCATCTGTTCTCGGTTTTGACTCACGAAAACGCTTACGAAAACCATCTGGAGTACACTGAAATTTCTTCAACAAACTCTCTTTCAACAGCTCATAAGAACCCACATTATTTCTGCCAAACTGTGATAAAGCGTGAGAAGATGAACCTTCAAGTGTGTTTGCGTGTGAGCCACAGCTCCTGTGTGAGACTGTCACCTTGCCGCCGGCAGAGCCGACGTGAGTGTGGTAGAGATTTTCGAGCCACAGCTCTGAAGTTCTCTAAGTCCTGTGTCGGACTTGATTTGGACGCTGTAGTCGTCGTCTTCGTCGTCTTCGTCCTCTCCATCGTCTCGTCGTCTTCATCGTTTTCGTCGTTGTCGTCGTCGTCGTCTTCGTCATCGTTGACCCAGCAGCGCTAGTTGATAGCCGTTATATATAGACATATTTTTGTGTGTACACCTAATGGTTGGCGTGTCGACCTATTAATGTCCTTGCGTTTGTTATATTATATGTTTGTCTGATGGCTCGGGCAGCATAAAGCAAAAAGAAGTTATTGTTTCTGTTGCCTGGCTGTCAATGTTCGGGTGAGTGGGTGTGTGTATGTGCGTTGGAAAAGTCGTGCATGCATCCGTAATTTCTGAAGAGCAGACAGTCAGACACGTGCAGACACTACCCACAACATCCGTAACAATCAAATATCAAATCTTTTCGAACTTTTGCATTCCAGTTTTGCAGACTGTAAAGAACAGATATGAGTCAAAACACAAAGTAAAATGCTATAAATCGCAATATCAATATCAGCTATGAAGGATAAGGCCATAAGAATTGCATATAGTTCTGCAGTAAATACAGAAAAACCTTTCCTAGACAAAATTACTTTCTTATCTTTAAAAGCAGGAATAGCAAATCCATCCCTGTGTATGATTCCAAAACTGAACCATCTGTAAAAATCTTTAAAATGATTCGGATACTTATTTTCTAGATGTTCTTTTGCTTCAACGGATATGAGAATTGATGTTATCCTCTTTTTTTAGAGTTGTACAATCTGTATTAAATCTAGCAGATTATATGCTCCCATTGAGGAATAATGGGACTACTTGAAATTGATGTAATATCAATATCACAACTCTTTAAAAAGATCATCTGTATAGTTTCTAATAGGTTGAAGATATGAAATGTTTTGCGCCTCTTCGGAAATCCTGTCTTAAGTCAAGAAAAATGTCATTTGTCACTGAATTAGAAACTGAAAGATCTAGTCACATACTTTGCAGTGGTCAACTTCCGTTGTCCTCAAGAGTTAACAGATTCGCTGCTCTGTATGTTTTGAGCGTATTTGTGTGTACTGGCACACCAAGTGCCAACTTAACAGCCTTACTATCTATGCTTTGTAATATTTTTAGCAGCGTCTGTAGAGCTGAGAAATAAACCTCTTGACCATAAGTTAATTTCGATCGAACTAAACTGGTAGCAAGATGTAAAAGTGTTTGAGTATCTGTCCCCATGACTGAGCATTAATTATTTTGAGAAAATTTAATCTTTGTCTGGCTGTACTTATTACCAGTTCAATATGATATCGCCACTTTAACTTAGGATTAAATAGACTCCTAAAAAATTTACAGCTTTTGAATATGTAAGAGTGTTACCTTTATAACAAGTTGAGGAGGATGCTTTGGAGTATCACCATTGATAAAAAGCATTAATTGTGTCTTTTCTTCCGAAAGTTCTAAACCATTTTCTTTCATGTATAATTTTAACTTATCTAGCTCGACTTGATACAGTTTTGAACATGCGTTATAACTCTTATTTGTTTGTTTTCTGACGTTTGTATTCATCCATATAGCAATGTCATCAGCATATTGAACGAGATGGATATTGTTAGATGGAACGTTTGGGAGATCATGAATAAGAATAGTAAAAAGAATTGGAGCAATGGTAGATCCTTGAGGAATTCCAATATCAATATCCTTGAATGACGAATAACATGTGCCAATTCTTGTACAAATAGATCTCCCAGACAAGAAACATTTTACAAATTGATACATTGCTCCACTAATTCCAATATGTTTTAGCTTATAAAGCAGACGAACATGCCTTACACTATCATAAGCTTTTCTAATATAAAAAAGTAGCAAGTGTACTTTTTCTTCTTGAAAACTGTTTTTTAACTTGATTCGTAATTTTGACTAGATGATCAGTCGTACATCTTCCTTTCCTGAAACCTGCTTGGTTGCTTGGAATAATATTGTTCTTTTCACAGAAATGTAAAATACGACGTTCAACATTTTTTTCCAATATCTTACCAACTTGCGATGTTAAAGCTATTGGACGATAACTACCAATTTCGGGTCTACGTTTACCTTGCTTTGGAACTGGTATTACAACCGTCCTCTTCCAGATAGTAGGGACAGTTCCATTTTACCAACAT
>CM031602.1:64888089-64905589 GCA_018398815.1 Conus ventricosus
GTAACGTCCAGGTATTTTGCCTGGGATTCCTCTTGGAGCGTATGGCCGCGGAGCTGGTAGTCGTGGTGGCGGGTGTCAGGCGCCTGGTCATGTGAACCGTGGTGCACTTCTGGGGTGGAAGCACATTTTCCACTTCTCCTCCCAAGTGGCGAGTTTGTCGAGATCATCCTGTGAGTTCTCCTGGTCTTGCGCTGAACAAACATTCATGAGACAAGCTGTGTCATCCGCAAAGAGCCTAGCTGTAGATGTCAGACCGGTCGGCAGGTCATTGATGAACAATAGGAATAGGGTCGGGCCGAGCCCTGTGGTACCCCTGACTCTACTGGAACAAACTCTGATTTTGACCCGTTGACGACGACGGGCTGTTTCCTGTCATGTAGGAATTCCTCAGTCCATACGTTGACCTGGCCGCAGATGCCAAGGTGACGAAGTTTGTGGACATGGAGGCTATGACTCACCTTGTCAAAGGCTTGCTGAAGTCTAGGACCAGTAAGTCTTCCTGCAGTCCGTCTTCAAGCACTTTGGAGACCTCATCGACAAAACCCAGTAGCTGCGTCTCACATGAATGGGCGCGACGGAAACCGTGCTGCTCCTTGCAGAGGATCCGGTGCTCCTCGCAGTACTCCATGATGGCAGTGACCAGTACATGTTCCAGCAGCTTACAGGGTATGCTGGTCAGCGAGATGGGCCTGGAATTTGCCGCCTTGTATCTTTCACCCTTTTTTCATACAGGGCTGACGTGGACGGTTTTCCAGTCCTTCGGGACAACTCCAGTGTCGAGAGATGCTTGGAAGAGGAGTGCGAACGCCGTGGCTAGTTCGGTCGCTAGTTCTCTCAAGACTCTGACGCTGATCCGGCCCTGGACCGGGAGCTTTGGTAGGTCGAGGTTACGAAGTAACTTCTCGATGCCAGAGGTAGAGACGGTGATTGCTCAAGGAGAGGTTGTTGGAGGTTTCGAGGGGCATGGGACATCTTTGGTTGAACTCCTCCCCTGTGAAGACTTCTCTTGTGCCGAAGGCAGATTTAAATTGTCTGTTTAGTATTTCAGCTTTCTGCTTATTGTCAGTAACAAGTTTTCCAGATTCTTTGAGGGGTGCAACGCCGTCGATTTCAGTTTTCCTTGATTTCACAAACGAGAAGAGTGTTTTGGAAGGTTTTAGTTATCTGGTTCGACTTCAACAATTAAAGTAGAGCAGTACTGCCAATATTGCTGACGGAGCTCGCGCTGGATTTGTCGCTTTAACCTCTTGTATCTTCCTCAAGGTCTATTCTTCCAGTCCTTTTCATTTTCTTGTGAATTCGGTCTCATCGCCTAATCATCTTGAGAGTCTCTGGTTTGATGTGTGGAGCATTCCTCTTTGTGCGGAGCTTCACGTGAGGGTTTAAGTTTGAGTAATATGGGTGAGGCCGTCCTTTGGGTCAATCCATACCTCTTCAACCGTTTGTTGATTTGCATGCTTATCCAGTATTGTGTTTGTGAGTTCTTTGGCAGCAGTGCACATAGCCTCCCAGTCAGCCTTCTTGTAGCACGGGGCCACACGTCCGGCTGGCGCGCACCATTAGCATTGACCTGCAACTCTGCGTAGACAATATTGTGGTCGGAAATTCCAGGCACAATTTCGACGCGTGGAAAGAGGCCCGGGTGATTACTTACAAGAGTCGAGCACATTTTTGCCGCGTGTCGGTGTTTTGACTACTGCTCCAATTGAAGTTCTTCGAAGGATTCTTTAAAATCACGATGAAGGCGAGGGTAGCTGCAGTCGCTCTTCAAAATACTGTTTTCCCATCCCAGCTCGGGAAGTTAAGGTCTCCACCGAGGACAACAGTGGCGTTCCTGAGTCACAAGCTAGCTTGAACGACTCAGCCATCCGTAGTTGACTAGGTTCATCTCCATCGTCGGGTCGTAGTAGCTACCGATGAAGAGGTCTCTTCTGTTTTTCATTTAAATTTTGATCCAGAGGATTTCACAAGGAGGTGGGGGCACAGTAGGGTTCTTGGGTGGTTACAAGAGTTTTGAGAACAGCAATGAGGATACCACCTCCATTTCTGTTCCTATCCTTCCTGTAGACCTTGTATTCAGGTGGAAAAAGTTCACTTGAGGCAATATCACGTCAAGCCATGTTTCAGTTCTTATAAGCACATCAGGTCGTAGGCATTGAAGAAGGTGGTGGATTTCTGGGGCTTTCCCTGCTGCCGAATGGAAATTTACATTCAGGATTCTGAGGGGGCGGTTTGGGATTTTGTTTTGCTGGCTTAGGCGAGTTGGAGTTGAAACAGTCAAAATGAAAAGCAGGCAGGCTGAAGTAGACAGAGACCGAATCTGAGAGAGGTAGACACGCATAGAAACAAGAGAGAAAGAAACAAGAAGCAGACAAACGCACACAGACAAACAAACAGACAGACAATACACAAGTCGAAGCCACCCAAAAACGCCAATGACCAAAGGGACATAATACGATGCCGTCTCCTTCGTGTCCTTGACTTACCCCAGTCACACTGGATCACTCACTGTCTGAGGGAGGGGCCCAACGGACACTGGTCCTCGGGGTCGCATTCTTCTTCCGTGGCTGCGTGCGTGTGGGGCTTCTTCTCATCGTCTTGGTCAGCCTAATTTGTCTATTTGTCTGCTGCACGCCAGTCCTTCGTTTCTTCTTCGCGTGCTGTGCTAAGCGTTTCCTCCCTGACTTTATATTTTATTTTTGTGTCTATGGTCCTACCTTTCTTCCTTCCAGCAGTCCTACTTCCTTTCTTTCTTCCTTCTTTTCTCCCTTTCAGTCTTTCTTTTTACTATCTTTCCTACAGTCCTGCCTCTCTTTCCTTCTTCCTGATACTGCCCCACCTTTCCTTCCTTCCTTCACCTTTCTTCCTTCTTTCCTTCCATAAGTTCTACTTCCTTCCTTCCTTCCTTTCATCAGCCTTACTTCTTTTCCTTGCAGTCCTTCTTTTCCCCTTTCAGTCCTTCTTTTCCCCTTTCAGTCCTTTTTCCCCCTTTCAGTCCTTTCCCCTTTCGTCCCTTTTCCCCCTTTCAGTCCTTCTTTTCCCCTTTCAGTCCTTCTTTTCCCTTTCAGTCCTTTCCCCTTTGTCCTTTTTTCCCTTTCAGTCCTTTTCCCCCTTTCAGTCCTTTTCCCCTTTTCAATCCTTCTTTCCCCTTTCAGTCCTTTTTCCCCTTTCAGTCCTTCTTTCCCCTTTCAGTCCTTTTCCCTTTTCAGTCCTTTCCCACTTTCAGTCCGTCTTTCCCCTTTCAGTCCTTTCCCCTTTCAGTCCTTTCCCCTTTCAGTCCTTTTACCCTTTCAGTCAGTCCTTTCCCTTCTCAGTTTTTCTTTTCCCCCTTTCAGTCCTTCTATCCCTTTTCAGTCTTTTCCCTTTCCGTCCTTCTTTCCATTTTCAGTCCTTTTCCCCTTTGTCCTTTTCCCCTTTCAGTCAGTCCTTCTTTCCCCTTTCAGTCAGTCCTTCTTTCCCTTTCAGTCAGTCCTTTCCCCCTTCAGTCAGTCCTTCTTTCCCCTTTCAGTCAGTCCCTTTTCCCTTTTAGTCAGTCCCCACTTTCAGTCCTTTTTCCATTTCAATCCATCTTTTCCCTGTCAGTCCTTTTCCCACTTTCAGTCCTTTTCCCCTTTCAGCCAGTCTTTTTTTCCGTTTCAGTCATTCCTTCCCCTTTCAGTCCTTTTCCCCTTTCTTTTCTACAGTCCTATTTTTTTATTCCTTCCTTCCAACATACAGTCCTGCCTTTCTCCCTTCCTTCCATTCTTCAGTTCTGTTTGTTAGCTTCTTTCTTTCAATCCCTCTTTCTTCGGTTCCTTCTTTCCTTCAGTATTTTCCTTACTTCCCTCAATTTACTTCTCTCTCTCTCTCTCTCTCTCTCTCTCTCTCTTCTCTCTCTCTCTCTCTCTCTCTCGCTCTCTCTCTCTCTCTCTCTTCTATCTCTGACTCTGGCATGGATGCAGCCATGTGTGGGATGAACACAGGGTGGTGGGCTACATCACCGAGGACGATGCCAACAGTGACCTTCAGGACAATGCAGGAACTCGGTGTGAAGGCCCCGTATCACTGAACTCCTTGCAGATACAGCCAGCCACCACGTCATCATTCCTGTCACCACGGAGTCCGCATTACTGTGTGGTTCACAGTCCTGTGAGGTGAAGACTTACCCCTCTACCCAGAGATAACCACCGGTGACACTGACCCCACTACCCCAGAGAAAAGCACCAGTGACACTGACCCCACTACCCCAGAGAAAACAACCACCAGTGACACTGACCCCACTACCCCAGAGAAAACAACTACCAGTGACACTGACCCCACTACCCCAGAGATAACAGCTACCAGTGACACTGACCCCACTACCCAGAGATAACAGCTACCAGTGACACTGACCCCACTACCCCAGAGATAACAACCACCAATGACACTGACCTCACTACCCAGCGATAAGAACAACTACCGGTGACACTGACCCCACTACCCCAGAGATCAGAACAACTACTAGTACTGAGAGGAAAGGACAGAAGCAAGAATTGCATCCATTTCTCTCTTTTCTTCACTCACTTCTGTACTCTTGCATCAAAAGCCCTTTACCAGTATAAACGTCAGATTGCAAAAAACGAGGATTTAAAAAGTAACCCCCCAAAGAGAAAAAATAAAGGAATAAAATAAGAGAAAAGAAAATTTGAAAAAAAGGATAAAAAAAGTAATAATAAAGATAAAAAAAAATATATAAGGTAGAAAATTGAAATAATAAAGAGATAGAAAAATAAGGGTAGAATAGAGGGAAAAAAAAGAAGAATTGTTTGTTTTTTTTTTTATGATTTTGTATTTTCTTCTCAAAATTCCCCAAATATAAATCAATTGCAAAAACGGGGGATTTAAAACAACTAGGAGAAAATTACATCTGCAAATGATCAACACAACCAAATCACTAAAAAATCTTAATCACACTACTTTTCCACCATCCCACGCCCCTTTAAAATCATCAAAAAAGAAAACGAGCCAAAACTAAAAAAAGGGAACAATCTGCGACTTTGCCAAAAAAAGTGGTTTATGGCTACAAAAAACAGACTGTCATCACGCGTGACCGACGTCACTGTCACCAACAACAAACAGCCTTTGACGGCAGCAGAATGACTCCATCCCTGTATAATAATACCACAGCAGTCTCTGACCGACAGCTCAACAAACTATCCCAAAGTTGGGATCCGCTTCCCTTTAGGGCAAACTTGTAAATTTTTTTTTGGGGTGGATTCAAAACCTTCAGTTTTGACGACAGAGGCTGGAAGGGACGGGTCCCCCATTAGCAAATGTCTGGGGCAAAGGTGACTGGTCACTGCTCCCCTCAAGATTGTGCGTATGAGAGGACTGCGGGGGTGGCTTTTCAGGGGGGGAAACGACTTCACAGAAAATTTCTGTAGACCCTTCAGCGGGACTTGGTCAGCTTCGGGACAGGTGAAAAGATTTTTTCCCCTGCTCCCAAAATTTGCTGTCTTGCCCTACTTCCTAGAAAACCTATTCCTTTTAAAAATTCTTTAATTTTTGATAAAATCGGGAACGATCCCCCTGTGTGCGAAACAAGTGCATGTTTTTTGTTTGAAATAAATTTCTTTGATCAAAACTTAGGATCTTAAAAGCTTTTCACTCGGTGGTATTCCCCGTCTGCCAGTGGTTTATCGCTCTGGTTACAGAAATATTCATTTCTGGCACGGGAACCGGCCTCCCAGAATAGGGTAACGGGGAAAACCCCAAGCTATGTCGGAACAACCCATTGCAACAAACCGTAAAAGACCCAAATCTTAAAAATTAAAAAAAAACCCAATAAAAGCGCCTGCCCCTATTGGTTCCGTCAGAGTGGAGCCATGTCCCCCCGTGCCCCCGTGTACCCCATCAGTAGGAAACCCTTGTTTCCCTAAAAATTTTTCCCCCTGAGACTTTAAGTAGTTCAACAATCATTGGACAATGCCCCCTAAAAAGTGTCCACCAGAAACCCAATTTGTTCTTCTTCTAATGAAACCTTTTCCCCCAGCAAGCCCCCCTGCCGTATTTTAAGGGGACCCCCCAAACCATTTTTCCCCATCCCCCCCCCTTTTTTTTCCCCAAAAAAAGTTCCCTTCTCTCCCCCTTTCCCTCCCTTTCTTTGTTTTCAAGGGGGCCCCGGAGCCCACCTCCCTTCCCCGTCAAAATTCCAAACCCCCGGGTTCCCCCCCCCCCCCCCCCCCCCCCCCCCCCCCCCCCACCCCCCCCCCCCCCCCCCCCCCCCCCCCCCTTCCCCCAACCCCCTTTCCCTACCCCCCCCCCCCCCCCCCCCCCCCCCCCCCCCCCCCCCCCCCCCCCCCCCCCCCCCCCCCCCCCCCCCCCCCCCCCCCCCCCCCCCCCCCCCCCCCCCCCCCCCCCACCCGTGAATCTTTTTTCCCCCCAGTATTGCTTAATTATGTGGATGACTGTAAAATTTTTATCGGCAGCTTGAAAGCGCATTTGTCTTGGTTGGTCATCTTTCCTGAATATTGTTATCTAACATACTTGAATTGCCCTTTGGGGAATTTCTTGCCCTGTTTTTTGGGATTGTGTGTGTTTTTGGGATATTTTAAAATTTTCTGATTTTATATTTTTAATTGTTATTTTAACAGTATATCTATTTTGTTTTTTTGCTCGGGGACATGCTCTAGAATCAATCAATGGCCATTGAAATTTCATTAATCGAAAAGGATTCGCATTGGTCACCTAAATTTTTATCATCTGCCAAATAAGATTCAGGGTTTTCTGTTTTTTTTTAAACGAACCCCCTTCTTTTCATCTGCTTTCTTAGTGAAACTCCCCTTCCCTCGTTTTCATGATACGTTTATCCATAACAAACTAAAATTTTTGTCCGACCTTTGCCATCACTCTGGTGAAAAAGGACTTGGAATTATTTTCCAAAAAGCATTGCTCACTGTACAAAAAGGGGCTTGCCCTTGAGCCTGAAAATGTTGAATGCATGTGGTGAGGTCAAAACCCACCAATCAGTCCTCTTTGTTGGAATGTGTAAGGAATCCCGCTCCACTTTCCTTTGGTATGCAATTTGTACAATGATGGATGATGTTTTAAAAGAGCTACCCAAAATGTCATTCTTCTCGGTGTTTTTAAACATTGATCTTTTAAAAAACGGCACCCCGCGGGATGCGACCCCACACTTTTGGCTTGCATCAGTTTTTTAACCCAACTAAAACGAAAAGACATCTTCACTTGCGGGATCTATCTAACGAATAACAAGCCATGGTATCCAAATAACGTGGGCAAAAAAAACACCCACACCACTGTTTTTTTGGCATTTGGGTCGAAAATTTCCCAAACAACGAAAAAAGGGGCCACAAAACCTTAAATTGCTGTTAAAAAACTTTTAGTAGGGATGAATTTTTCCTCAATTTAAGTTAGCTTTTTCTCAGGTACTCAATTACACGATCCAAATAAAGCGTAACCCTGGTACAATATCTTTCTCTTTAGTCGTTGATAAACATCCCCCACTAGAAGAAAAAAAGGGTAAAAAACAGAGTACTCCCCGCGGTAACCCCGAATTTTTTATGGAAAAAGGCAATTTTGAGATCACTTAAAACGCAAAAAAAAAGAGAATAAAAAGCAGGAAAGATATCAATTGGTTAAAAAAAAAAATTAGCATTTTTGGAAACTGGGAAACGAAACAGGGATACGCTCTTTTGGGGCTTTAATGAAAAAACTGACAAGTTAAAAAGAAATCAGATAAAACTGCGATTGTGGGTTTCTAAAAACTTCAAAATTTATTTCCTTCGTTAAAAAAGAATCAGTCGGCGGCTGCCAATGTTCATGTTTTTAATCGATTGAGCTCCCGCTTTCTCCCAAATTTTTTCCAAAAAGATTTAAAAGCTAGAGATTCATTTAGCTTCCCCTTGCTTACTTTAACGAAGTTGGTTCCTTAATTTTAAAATTAAAAATAAAAAAACATGGGTCCAGATAAATTAAAAAGCTTTTATATCAACTTGCTCTACTTTACATTGTTGTTACCCTTAGTTGTTTTTAATTTGTGTATTGATCAGAATGCGTTCCCCTGTGGTCAAAAGGCCAAAAGTTTCCCCTTTCCAAATTTAAAAGATCTCATGATTTAAACAATTTTAGACCAATATCTCTTTTTTCCGTTGTTCGAAACCTCTTGAGTCATATTTTACAAACCCTAACTAAACTTTTAGAACATCACAAAAATGTTCCCCCCCCCCTTTCAGTCAGGGTTTGTCGAAATCTCATGCCCAAAGGCCTTAACACCCTCTGTGATACATGATATCAGCCCCTCAACGAAAAAAAAACTCACAGGGAAGTTTTCCCCGATTTTTAAAAAAGCCCCTTTTATATTGTAGACCACAAATATTTTTTTAAAAAAAAAACTGCATATGTTCAAAATCCGCTGTTTTTACCCTTTTTTCAGTATATCTTGAAAAAAAGGGGCCCGCAGTTTACTTAAACGGGAATATTCCTCTGAAGGAACAGTGAGCGTGACGTTCCACAAGGGGTCTTGGACCTTTTCTTTTGATTTTTATAAATGACCCACCATGCACATATTCCAATGAGCCTCTGTGTCTATTCGTGATGATACCTCTCTTACTGTAGTGACACAAAATCACTCTGTAAAATCCCCCAACCAAAAAGTAAACTGTGTCTTGAATGGTGCAACCAAAACCGAAAGGTCCTTTAAAAAGCACAAAACCAAAGTATGGTCCCAGCATGGACGAAACATAAGAAGCATTTATTTGAGCCTAAAAATGAGTGAAACTTTATGAGCAGGTTACGAACCTGTGTTTAGGCGTGATCATTGATGAGAATTTTAAAAAGGGAAATCCATAAAATCATGTTTGCAAAAGTTGGCTCCAATTTGTTTTTTCTCAAAAAACTCATTTTGTGAACCACACTCCCGGGAAATTATTTTTTGAAGCCCCTTTCCTTTTTTCAATCAAAATATGCGGCCATTTTTGGGGTGGTGCGGTGAAAATACATAAAAAGATCCCAATCTATGCATAGAGGGGGGAAATTAAACTGATTCTTCCCCAAAGTCCTATCAACCACGGGAAAAAATTTGCAAAAATAATGATGTTACCCTGAGGCCAACTGACTATAAAAAGGCAGTACTAATGTTTTTAAATCCCTCAAAAATGGGGCCCAAAAATCTTGTGGTTTGTCCAAATGGCAAAATGCATTGATTTAAATAATTTCATTTTCCCCCGTGTCGCATTTATTTGTTAAATTTTTTTTGCATTTTTTGGTCCCGTGTGAATCTTTCTTCCCTCTGCCAAAACATTCAATCATGCCCTCTTAAATCGCAAAACTTAAAAATTTACTTTAAAAATAAATCTAAACCCTTTTTACCCTCTCAAAGCCCCCAGTTTTGCTTGCCTTATATAGCTAATGAAATGGTGGCGTGTGGGTGTGTGTGTGGTGTGTGTGTGTGTGGGTGTGTGGGTGCGCGTGCGTGGTGTATGTGGGGGTGTGGGCGTGCATGTACCGCGTGCGTATGTTGATTATGTTTGTGTAATTTTGTAATGGAATTTAATTTGTTAATATATATCATTATTATTCTTATTACTGTTGTTATTGTTATTATAATTTTGCTTTATTCTTCATTGGTTCTGCCATATTAATATGTGCAGTCTTTATGTTCAGTTGAATAGCAAGGACAGATTGGAAGAATAGGCATTGCCTAAAATTTCTATCCTGAGTAATAAAGTTTTTGAGTCTTGAGTCTTGAGTTTCTCTCTCACTCTCTTTCTCTCTCTCTCTCTCTCTCTCTCCTATCTCTCTCTCTCTCTCTCTCTCCTCTCTCTCTCTCTCTCATCTCTCTCTCTCTCTCTCTCTCTCTCTCCTTGGTTCGCTGGTTCGTTCGTTCGTTAGTTCCCTCCCTCCCTCCCTTCCGTAATTATTTTGTTCCTATCCTTTTCAGTCTGAATTTTCTTCTTTCCGTGAATCGATTTTTGTCTGTTTCTTTTTTGCAGTCCAGCTTTCATTCCTAAGTTTCTTCATTCTTTCTTTTCTGTTTTTTTTTCCCTCGTTCTTTTCTTTCTTCCTTCCTTCGCTTCTTCAGACACACGTTTCTCCGTACATGTAAAGAAAGTCCCAGATAGACAGAATAAAGATCATGTATTCATCCTTGAATGTGTGCCTGCTATCTGTACTCTCTGTCACTCCAAATCAGACAAACGCGTTCTCCCACTGAAAGGAAACTAAAGTTGAAAACTGATTAAGCCACACCCTTTTATTAATAAAAGGAGTAAGTTTTTTTTTTTTGCGGTTATGGCCCCGGTATGGACAGAGGAGAGGAAAAGAGGTTAAATTCACCACCCTGGCGAAGACACCGTTTTTTTGTTTGTTCCTCCCGCCCCTCACGCCGGGCAGCTCTGGAGGTATCTCTCGGGCGTTCTTTGACTGTCTGACATTCTCCCAGTTCCGGGAAGAAGTCACCGCCTGTAACCTGTCAAAGACCTGACAGTTTGTCTGTGCCCATCTCCCGGCACCAAGACCCCGTGCTCAGTCCCTGGCACTGGAAGCCTGCACAGTGACAGTCTTTTAACATGTGTTCCTCCTCTCTCCTTTTTGTCCATGGCCATGAAACCTCTCGTCTTTTCCAAACCTCCCCCTCTTCCCCAAAGTCCATCCACAGGCCATAAAAATTATTCTTATTATCCTAAGCAGACAAACACAACAACATAGACACCATACCTTTACATGAACCTCTATCCAAGGAAAGATTTCGATTCACTACCCTCAAGAACAGCAAAAGCACAATTCCGCTTTGTCAACCTCATCAATACCATTTTACAAGAAAGGATTCCTTTTACTATCCTCGTCATAACCATTTCCTTTACATCCCCTTTCTTACAATATCAACCACAATGATTTCAATAAATTTGCAATTATAGTTGACACAATTTATAGACAAAAACATACACTTCTGTAAAATAAATGCTTGTCCTATTAACTATACATCATCATCAAACATCACACAATAGCATATCAATTTTCGAGAGACCATACATTGATTGCGTGTGTGTGTGTGTGTGTGTGTGTTGTGTGTGTGTGTGTGTGTGTGTGTGTGTGTGTGTGTGTTGTGTGTGTGTGTGTTGTGTGTGTTGGTGTGTGTGCGTTATCCATCAGCAACATATTCCTTATTCAACATCTAAGTAAAACTATTGAATGAAGGAACAAACATCATTCATCTTATCTACTGTTAATTTCAAACGGAATACATCACATCACGACATAAATACCTCATCCCGTTATAAAACGACTGTAGACTTGGATGGAATTCTGCAACATATCTAAAGATTGTTTAGTTTTCCAATACATGAATTATATTAAACCTCCTATCTCCCTATCTCCCACAAACTTAACCAATACATACCTTTACAAGGCAAAAGACATGTCAACAGTGTCAGCTAAACTTCAGCCCGCGACTTCCAAACAGGTGAGCGATTTCTGTTCACGCAAACTGCGCACGCACAACCTCTACTGGGTGTCTTATTTTCTTTTGGCCCCAGCTCTAAATTGTCTGGGACAAAACGCCTTTGTTACAGTTCTCCCCCCCTAATGAAAGAACGTGCCAACGTTCGACACAGAAAAAAAAAATAGAAGAGAATATACAAAACCACATCCTGACGTGATACGAAACCGCAACAACATACTTCCAATCAATCAGCTCTGCTGAGAAAATCGGCCCAAAGGTTCTCAGATCCTTTGACTGACTTGCACCGAAAAGCGAATTCTTGGAGAGCAAGTGCCCACCTCATGATCCTGGAATTCTTAACCTTCCAGACTGAAGGTATGTCAAAGGACGGTGATCTGTTTCCAACAGAAACTCCCTTCCCCAGAGGTACCTGCCCAACTTGAAATGACCCAAACAATGGCCAAACACTCCCGTTCTATTGTGCTGTAACCGCGTTTCTCTGGGAAGTAGCTTTCTGCCTGACAAAAGTGACAGGATGCAGAGTGCCCTCAAAATCCTGCAACAGAATTCCACCTATTCCAATGGAACTGGCATCTGTTCTTACCACAAATGGCTTGGAAAGATCAGCCAATAAGAGAACAGCGATCTGACAAACACTCCTGAGAGCTGCAGAGCATTCTGACAGTCTGGAGTCCAAGCAATCCGACGTGGGGACTTACCAGCCAACAGGTTGGAGAATGGGAGCAGTGACTGTGGCAAAATTTGGAATGAATTTCCTATAGTATCCCACTAATCCCAACAGAGCTCTGATCTGACGTTTTGTGGAAGGACAGGAATCTGTAAGATCTTCTCAATCTTTTCCGTCTGGGGTTGACAAATCCCACGACCAACAACATGTCCCAGAAACTCAAGTTCTGAAAATCCAGTAAAGATCTTTGTTGGCCGAGCAGTAAATCCAGCCTCCTCAAGGGACAAGAGAACGCTACGAACATCATACAGATGCTGCTTCCAGGACAAACTGTATACAAGTATGTCATCGAAGAAATTTATGGCATGGTCCGCCAGCTGAAGTAGCCTCATAGCCCTGGCAAATGTAGCTGGTGCAGTTGCCAAACCAAATGGCACCTCAACCCACTGGAAAAGCCCTAGAGTGTTTGAAAGGCAGTTTTGTGGCGATCTTCTTTATTGACCATGATCTGCCAATATCCTTTCGTTAAATCCAGTTTAGTGAAGAATTTGGCACTGGCAAGCTGTGAGAATAACTGCTCCTGATCAGGATAGGTTCAGCATCTACCACTGTCACTTTGTTTAATTCTCTGTAATCACAGCAAAATCTTGTTGAGCCATCAGGTTTCTTTACCAGTATGACAGGAGCACAAAAAGCAGACTGAGAAGGTTCGATTACGCCCATTTCTAACATGTTGATCACCTCCTGTTTAATAGTTTCATGAGCAGAGAATGGTAACGGATACTGTTTCCGTTGAACTGGCTGCTTAGTGGTGAGATGTATCTCATGCAAAACATTCAATGCACACTGGCCTGGTTCCGTTGTCAAAAGTTGAGAAAAAGAAGCAAACAGCTCTCGCAATTCCTCCTGTTGTACAGATGACAAGCTGGAATCAACATGAACGTCTTGAAATGTTTCCTTCACAGACGAAGGAAAGAGTAGGTAGTGGTAAAGGCGAGACATCAGCAGATTCCTTGAAGTCTGAACAACAGCCACCATTCCTGCACAAGGTAGTTTTGTTGGGGGAATATCAGAGACAGACAGACGCAAGTCTCCTGACTGTGCCACAAAAGAAGACGGAAGGATGTCCTCAAAAGAAATGTCATCCCCACAAGTAACTGAGACTGATCCAGATGCAACAGTTCGAGTGAAATATTTCTTCAGCATGTTGGGATGAAAAATTTTTCTTTTTTCCACCCATGTCAAATGACGTAGTCATAGTCCAACTTCTGCACTACCTTGTATGGACCTTTCCACCTCATTAACAATTTGTTCGAAGTGGAGGGCAGGAAAACCAGAACCTCATCACCAACACTGAATGATCGATGCTTCGACTTTCTATCATGGTAATGTTTCTGAATCCGTCTGGAACCTATCAACTGAATCGTGAGCAAGAGAAGCCATTTCTGCAATGGTATACGCAGGTTAAAAACATAGTCACAGACTGTTTTTGCCTCCTGTGAGCTCTCTCGTCCAGTCCATGAGTCCGCCAAAAAATCAATGGGCCCCCGTGGCCGACGCCCAAAGAGCAGTTCAAAGGGACAAAATCCTGTCGATTCATTCGGCATTTCACGACAAGAAACAAAAGCGCAGGAATGTAACGATGCCCAAGTTTGGGCTGGCCTGAATGAGCTTCCTCAGCATTGGCTTCAAAGTTCCATGAAACCTTTCCACCACTCCATTCGATTGAGCGTGGTATGGAGACGAGTGGACACCTTTGATCGAAAAGCAGATGAAGGAATTCAGAAAACATTTCAGATGTGAACTGGGATCCGTTATCAGACAAAAGTTCCCTTGGAACCCCAACCGACAGAAAACGGAAAAAAGTGCCTCTGCTACTGAACACGAGTCCACTTCTTCAACGGAATGGCCTCTGGAAAGCGTGTTGCCACATCAACTAGAGTCAACAGGTATCTGTGTTTTTCCTCAGAAGGTGGAGAGACAGGACCTACAATGTCCACAGCGACTCTAGAGAAACGTTCCTCAATCCTTGGCATGGTTTCCAAGGGGCACAATCTGGAGTTCGACCTTTCGCTGCACATTTCTGACAGACAGTGCAGGTTTGACAATAATGTCTCACATCACGAGTGACGCCTGGCCACCAGAACCGATTTTTGCACCCTGCCTAGTGTCTTCCTGACCCCACAATGACCTGCCAGTACTCCATCATGAGCTGTAAAGAGTACTCTCTGCCTGAGAGAAGCAGGTACCCACCACCTGATACCTGGACCACATCCTTGGAAAATCGACGGAAGAGAATGCCATTTTTCCGGAAAAAGAAAACGAACCCTTCCCTGCTTTGACAGAACGACCCCAGTGTTTCCATTTCTCTAATGTACTGAAGAGAATCATCTGAATTCTGCAGTTCTCTCAGATTCTGATGGGTCAACGTGAAGATCTTGAAATGGAATATGAAGTGGTGTGGAGAGCTGGCTTCGGCTTTTGTCTGAGCCCGTGTCATGACAGCAGCAGCTTGGGAATCAACGTTGCCAAGTACAAGACCGAATGGAGACACTCCTTCTACGTTTCCCAAAATAAGATCGGCTATTGGGTCATCTATGATGCAGCACAAAAGCTTTCCACTAAAGAAGAGCGATTCCACTTCTACCTGCGCTAAAGGAAAAACCTTCCACATTACCTCCAAAGGAGACAACCTTCTGTGTGCGACCCACATACTGATCAGACCGTACCAACGCTTTTCTGACACCAGCAGTAAGACTCCTGTGTCACGCAGTTATAGACACTTGAAACCCATTGACCAATCCTTCCACGACTGGTAGAGATCCTGCAGTAGAACCTGAACAAGAACATCTTCCTTCAAAGCTGGTTCATCCACGAAACCAACAGCAGAAAACCTTTGAAGGAGAGTTAGACATGATTGTCTCGTCTACCCCCTAAAAAAGTGGCACTGGATGCATTTTTGTCCCTTGTAGTGCGCTTAAGATACGTCGGGCATTCTTTTTAAAATGACCTGTACCATTGCACTCAAAACAAACGGCAGTTCTGTCTCTGTCTTGTTGATAGAAGCCACCTGTACTCACAATGCGACCTTTCTGTCCACCCCTACGAGATGAGGCGCGAAGGTTCCTGGTAAATTGAGAGCCCCTTAAATTAGTGAAAAGGAGCCCAGGCTGGCTTGTATAAGGCTTGTCATACACAGGTTCAGCTGCAAGACCAAAGTCCACTCTGGCTGTCGAGCGAAACATTTTGTTTGGGGTGCTAATCTATAATGTTCAGCAGTTGTAACCATGATTGACTGTCCTTCAAAACCCTTTCTTTCAAAAATATAGATAGATCCCTGCTGACACTCAGTAGAAACTGTTCAGACAAAAATGGTCACGAAGAGCAGCATATGAATTTCAATATGTGATAAATCTAACCCATCTATCAAAAAGATGAGTCAGACGAATGAAAAACGCAGGGAATGATTTCATCATTTTCAGGGCGCATGAACGGAACTTTTCCCTGAACCCATCTTTTGAACACTGAAATTTTGTAAGAAGAGCATCCTTCAGTTCATCATAGTCTACCAATCCTGTCGTACAAATGGAATGGTATAAGCTAAGCGCGCTCCCTGGAGATGTGCACCCAAAAGCATTGCCCATTCATGTTTCTTCCAGTTTAGATTATGAGCATAGGTTTCAAAACGAAAAATGAAAGAATCTATGTCATCTTTATTTTCATTAAAAATGGGAAGCTTAGGATATCTTGAAGCGCCAGCCCCCTTTACAGTAGGTGAATACAGCCCTTCCGTGGCTTCTCTCCCGAGGTTTGACTCGATTCTCTGAGCTTCTAATCTGATTCGTTCCCGTTCTAATTCTAGTTGCTTTTCTTGTAGGTTACTTTCTCTCTCTTCTCTCAGAGTTTGAGCTTCTCTCTCTTTGTCCTCCCTCAGAGCTTTAGCTTCTCTTTCTCTCTCTCTTTCCTCTTTCTGAGTTTTAGCTTCTCTTTCCTCTTTCAGAGTTTTAGCTTCTCTTTCCTCTTTCTGAGTTTTAGCGTCTCTTTCCTCTTCAGATTTTAGCTTCTCTTTCCTCTTTCTGAGTTTTAGCTTCTCTTTCCTCTTTCAGAGTTTTAGCTTCTCTTTCCTCTTTCTGAAGCTCCAATTCCTTCTGTTTCATCTCGCGCACTTTTGGCGTTCATTTCTTTCCAAAGCATCTTCAATATATTTGGTTAAAGCCTCACCTTCAAGTCCAAGTGCCTGTGCCTGTCCCACCAGGCGATTAAATGTTTCATTATCCATATTCACTTTTCACAATAGAAAAATTATGAAATATAGGTAATTCTTTCACAAATACAATGTAAAAAGAGAAATATACAGAAAAAAAAAAATACACAAACCTAAGGTATGGAAACGGACAAAACGAACAGAGATACAACTATAGGGTGTGGCTCATACTACTGACATACAGAAAGTCTACAGAATGACAGACAAGTCAGATAAGATGAGCAGTAGAATATCAATTAGACAGGCAAAATGGTGTGTTTTTTTTTCACAAAAGGGAAAGATCCTAAAGTCCTCGTACCCCAGAAATTTACTATGTACAATGGGGCACCCCCACAAAACCGGAGTGGGAAAAAAAACAAGCAAAAATAACTTGATCAAAAAAAATTTTCAATGGAAGTATTTCCAAAGCAAACCCTCTGAAACAGGCAAAGTGTCTTATCCGGAAAAACAACAACTTATAATCCTAACCTAGGGGAAAAAAAAAAAGGGGTCACCACTGTAAAGAAAGTCCCAGATAGACAGAATAAGATCATGTATTCATCCTTGAATGTGTGCCTGCTATCTGTACTCTCTGTCACTCCAAATCAGACAAACGCGTTCTCTCCACTGAAAGGAAACTAAAGTTGAAAACTGATTAAGCCACACCCTTTTATTAATAAAAGGAGTAAGTTTTTTTTGCGGTTATGGCCCCGGTATGGACAGAGGAGAGGAAAAGAGGTTAAATTCACCACCCTGGCGAAGACACCGTTTTTTTGTTTGTTCCTCCCGCCCCTCCCTCCGGGCAGCTCTGGAGGTAGCTCTCGGGCGTTCTTTGACTGTCTGACATTCTCCCAGTTCCGGGAAGAAGTCACGCCTGTAACCTGCCAAAGACCTGACAGTTTGTCTGTGCCCATCTCCCGCACCAAGACCCCGTGCTCAGTCCCTGGCACTGGAAGCCTGCACAGTGACAGTCTTTAACATGTGTTCCTCCTCTCTCCTTTTTGTCCATGGCCATGAAACCTCTCGTCTTTTCCAAACCTCCCCCTCTTACCCCAAAGTCCATCCACAGGCCATAAAAATTATTCTTATTATCCTAAGCAGACAAACACAACAACATAGACACCATACCTTTACATGAACCTCTATCCAA
>CM031602.1:64910589-64928089 GCA_018398815.1 Conus ventricosus
GGACGGACGTGGTGGCGCCCTCCGGAGGGAGAGCTCACTCACGCCGGCTCCGCGACTAAGCAATTATTGTCGTCGGTAGGGGGCTTAGTAGGTGGTGTCTTGCGTATGTTTAGATCAGAACAGGCGCCACTGAACACCACCGAAGTGACTCGGCAGCAGTTTCAGTGTCTCCTCGGTGGGTTGCCTCATGACGACTTGACATTGACTGCTCCTGTGGATTGCTGGTGTCTGGGGCTGCGGCGGGGCCAGCCGGGCTATGGCTGTGGACGGGGTGTCGGAATGAGCGGCGTGGGTGCACTGCCTGTGAGGTAGCGCAGAGGTTGGGGCAGCAAAAAAGAAAAAAATTTAAAAAATAAATAAAATAAAATAAATAATTTAGGTTTAAAACAACTCCCAGGGAGTTATTCTGAGACTGGTAGGGGGTTCATTCTGGAACAGGCCTAATAAACAGGAAGAAGAGATGGGGGGGGGGGGGGGGGGGGGGGGCGTTCTCGACCTGTTCGGGGGCTGCTTCGGTGCAGACCCAGATTAACTCCCGGGGAGTGCGGTTTCAGCACGTTACAGTGGTAACCGACAGCTTACGCGTTCTATTCATCGCATGCAAGAAGCGACTTGAAACGCGCACGTTACGGGTATTCCCACTGCTTTTCATTCCCTGATCTGCTTTCTCTGTGTGTGTTAAGTAAAGGAAAGTTACAGAATAGGCTTGTTTTACTCATGAACGCGAAAATGAATTACCTACTTTCGGTTTCCGTTCAGCTGTCAACCTGCCATTGTGGGGAAGGTTGCAACCTCAAAATCTCCATCATTTTAGGGCGTGGAGGGGGGGGGGGAGAGGAAGGGGGAGGAGGAGGGTGGAGAGGGGCAGAGATTCGAATCAAACCCAGTCAGTTCTCTGATAAAGCTTGACAGTGCTTGTTTATGATTTCCAAGTCACGGCTAATCCATTTCTGTACGTTTTGCCCTGTGTTGTCGCGTTTATACTAAATTCGAAGGGACGTGCCATACCGTAGTAAGTCATTCGTAGTTACGTTTGTGCAACTAAAGGTATTGAACACATTAGTGACAGTGGTTCCAGTTGAGTTAGAGACACCACAAACGGTACATATGCCTGTGTGAACAGTATCATGAAAGTTAACTCCTTTCAAAGGCTAGGAACATTCGTTTTCTTCCGAGAAACAGTCATTTTCTTAAAACAACAGCAATGAAGCACACACGCACGCGCGCACACACACAAACTTGCGCGCGCGCATACACACACGCACACGCACGCACGCATGCACGTGCCCGCGTGCGCGCGTGCACACACACACACACAACACACACACACACACACACCCCTCAAATTCACACTCACAATACATGCACAGGTTCCTATGCAGGGGAGATGGAGGGGGGGGGGGGTAATGGAGGGAAAGGCAGTGGACCGACCTCAATGAACTGTGGACAAGAAGCTGGCAAACGTGATTATTGGAGAGGGCTCAGCCTTACCCTTTTTTTTCTTTTTTTCTTCTTTTTTTCAAATGTTGGTCTGATATCACTGTCATACGTGATCCCGTGAAAGCAGGTCATTGTAACTTACTAAAACAGATTTTAGAACCAATTGTTATCATTTCCGCCAAACAAAGGGATAAAGTACAAGACAAAACACAACGCGTTTCGACCTCTTAGGTCTTCTTCATGCAAGATAAACAACACTCAGGACAATGAAAACGAACAACGAGCAATCACTCATCTTCTCTTTTCGTTTTCATTGTCCTGAATGCTGTTTATCTTGCCTGAAGAAGACCTAAGAGGTCGAAACACGTCGCGTGTTGTCATGTCCTTTGTTTGTCCCTGTTGTTTGGCGGAATTCCTGATAATTCTCTTTAAACATTTGTTTCAATTTCCGCCTGCAGACACCTCACTTTGAAACTTAACGAAAATAGGTAATCATGACTTTTGAAACAGATAGTTACCACGCATGAAAACTGGTTACTGTGTGTCATGAAAACAGGTAGATTAGACTTTTGAAACAGCTAGTTACGACGCATGAAAACAGGTTACTGTGTGTCATGAAAACACGTAATTATGACTTCTGAAACAGTTACGACGCATGAAAAACAGGTTACTGTGTGTCATGAAAACAGGTAATTATGACTTTTGAAACAGTCACAACGCATGAAAACAGGTTTCTGTGTGTCATGAAAACACGTAATTATGACTTCTGAAACAGTTACGATGCATGAAACAGGTTACTGTGTGTCACGAAAACACGTAATTATGACTTTTGAAACAGTCACAACGCATGAAAACAGGTTTCTGTGTGTCATGAAAACACGTAATTATGACTTCTGAAACAGTTACGACGCATGAAAACAGGTTACTGTGTGTCACGAAAAACACGTAATTATGACTTTTGAAACAGTCACAACGCATGAAAACAGGTTTCTGTGTGCCATGAAAAGACGTAATTATGACTTCTGAAACAGTTACGACGCATGAAAACAGGTTACTGTGTGTCATAAAAACACGTAATTATGACTCTGAAACAGTTACGACGCATGAAAACAGGTTACTGTGTGTCATGAAAACACGTAATTATGACTTTTGAAACAGTTACGACGCATGAAAACAGGTTACTGTGTGTCATGAGCGTGCAGTTCGTGCCATTCTCTTTGCACTTTTAAGAGTCTTCTATGCGGAGTCGCTGAATGCTGGAATTTAAAGAAATTTCTCTAACAAAATTAACTTTTTTCTCGGTATATAGCTTACTAAGTTCGTAAGGCTGGTTGTTGTCGTTGTTGTCGATGCTGCTGCTGCTGCTGTATTGTTATTGTTGTTGTTTTGGTTTTGTTTTTTGCTTTTTGTTTTGTGTGTTTTTTTTCATTGTCCGATGTCTAAACGACGTCAGGGCTAGAGATTAGGTTCAATCCAATGACCTAAAGGCCATACGGGCTGCGAACACTTGGAGGCTGACCATGTCTTCGAGCATGTCGTGACCGAAAACGGAGCCCATCCTTTGTCTTTCTTCCGCCTTTAAGCTTCCCTAAAGTGAATCAGGCACCCCTCTATGCTGGGGGGGACAGAGAGGGGCGTTAAGCCCCCACCCCACCCCCACACACACAAATCCGACCCTACGACATGTTCGAACTCACAACAGTCAGCTTCCATGCGAACAGTTTAACCACTTTGATCACAAGCCCCTATTGGGAAAAAGCGTCATGATTAGTGATGAATGATTAATTCCCGTGAAAATTGATGTTTTCACGTCATCGTCACGACGTATTAAACGATAATTGCTGTTGTCTGACGGTCATAGCTACTATTTTGGACGTGAAGCTACATACTGGCTTATATCATATATACCTGCCAAAGACTTGAAACAACCTCATGTGCCAAAGAAGACTCGAACCATTGCCCACCCCCTCTCTCTCTCTCTCTCTCTCTCTCTCTCTCTCTCTCTTCTCTCTCTCTCTCTCTCGCCATCTCTCCTCTCTCTCTCTCTCTCTCTCTCTCTCTCTCTTTCTCTCTCTCTCTGTCTCTCTCTCTTTCTCTGTCTCTCGCCATCTATTCTCTCTCTCTATCTCTTGTCCCTCGCCATCTCTCTCTCTCTCTCTCTCTCTCTCTCTCTCTCTCTCTCTCTGTCCCTCACCATCTCTCTCTCTCTCTCTCTCTCTCCCTTTCTCTCTCTCACTCCCCCTCTACCCTCCCTCTCTCTCTCTCTCTGTCTGTCCATCACCATGCTCTCTCTCTCTCTCTCTCTCTCTCTCTCTCTCTCTCTCTCTCTCTCTCTCTTTCTCCTCTCTCACTCCCCTCTACCCTCCCCTCTCTCTCTCTCTGTTTCATTTGCTGACAACACTGACGTTCCCAGACCTTTTATTTCTCCCTATAGCTCCTCCTTTACGACCTTTCAGCTCTGACACTAAAAACCAGTCCATGACTGGAGACAGCAAAATGGTACTCGTTTCCCGCGGGTTGTTTCCTTCCAAGGCCAGGTAAAGACTTCAGTCACCTTTTCACTATCCCGGGTCATGACATTCGCCATGGCACTGCTGATTATCGGGGTCAAGGACGTCAGTGACAACAGCGCCTGGAAGTGCTCCAGCACACTCACAACTTGGACTAACACTTCCAGCAGCCAATCATCCCTAACGATTGTAAAGGTCTCAGTGATGAATCTTGAGGATACATTACAACATAGAATCACTTCTAGCAGCCAGTCATCCTAAGGATTGTAAAGGTCTACGTGATGAATCTTGAAGATACATTACAACATAAAAACACTTCCAGCAGCCAATCATCCCTAACAATTGTAAAGGTCTCAGTGATGAATCTTGAGGATACATTACAACATAGAAACACTTCTAGCAGCCAGTCATCCCTAACGATTGTAAAGGTCTTACGTGATGAATCTTGAATATACATTACAACATAAAAACACTTCCAGCAGCCAATCATCCCTAAACGATTGTAAACGTCTCAGTGATGAATCTTGAAGATACATTACAACATAAAAATACTTTCAGCAGCCAGTCATCCCTAACGATTGTAAAGGTCTCAGTGATGAATCTTGAAGATACATTACAACATAAAAAATACTTCCAGCAGCCAGTCATCCCTAACGATTGTAAAGGTCTCAGTGATGAATCTTGAAGATACAACATAAAAACACTTCCAGCAGCCAGTCATCCCTAACGATTGTAAAGGTCTCAGTGATGAATCTTGAAGATACAACATAAAAAACACTTCCAGCAGCCAGTCATCCCTAACGATTGTAAAGGTCTCAGTGATGAATCTTGAGATACATTTATAACATAAAAACAACAACAACAACAAAGAAAAACAAGGAGAATTTAAACATCTGCATCGAATAGATTAACACGAACAACAAAATCTTCAACAACAACAACATCCCCTCCCTCTTCTTCGTCCTCCTCTCCTTCTTCACCAAAGCCACTTAAGTCACAGAGAGAGAGAGAGAGAGATGAGAGAGAGAGAGGGAGATGAAGAGAGAGAGAGAGAGAGAGAGATGAGAGAGAGAGAGAGAGAGAGAGAGAGAGTGGGGGGGGGGAGAATGAAATCATTATAATGTTAATAACAATGATGATTTTCTTCATTGCCAAGTGTACATCTAGACAGTAGGCCCTATACTTTTCTCTGCGCCCAGAGAGACAGACAGACAGACAGACAGACAGACCAACAGGCAGGCTGGCAGGCGCAGGCAGACAGCAGAGACTTAGAGACAGGGAGACAAGCAGACAGACACACAGAAAAAGAGAGGCAGACAGACACACACACAAACGGACAGAGACAGTGACACAGACAAACAGGACACAGTGAGAGACGCGGAAGCGGAAGCGGAAGTTTATTCAGTGTAGGCCATAGCCATTCTGAAGGGGGAACATATATCTTGATAATACACTTTAAATTTAAAAACTATGAATAGTTAGTTGCAAAGCGAGACGACTGCAGGCGGAAATCTAAACAAATCTTAAATAAATGTTAGCGAACGCCCAGAGAACGTGGACAAACGAGTCACAAGACAAAACACAACGCGTTTCGACCTCTTAGGTCTTCGTCAGGTGATATATAAACGAATAAAACAACGAAAATTCACTTAGCTTTGATCGCTTCAGATCGTTAGGGTTCAGCGCAAGGAAGAAGGCGTTGAATGAGAACGAGGCTGTTGGAAGGGAAATAGTGAGTGAGTCAAGTCGTAATGATGATAATAATATTACTAATAGAATACTAATAATGGTCAAAATATTGGGGGAAAAAAAAAGACAGGATCAATCTTGGTGTCAATAAGTAGGGTATGGAGAAAGGAGAGTGGGTTAGAGGATTCTTAAGCGCAGGGTTGCCGTGGCAACAGTCCCAGAGGCGAAGGCGATTGTGATGTCAATGCTAGTGGTAGTATCAATACAAGCAATAGTATTACTGAATGATACTGCTAACAACGATAGTGAAGGTTAAGGTAACGAAAGCATGATACAGAAAACATATTTAGAAAATACATTTTTATAATAATCAAATAAATAAATAAAGGAACATTAAAAAAAATTTAAAAAAATAATAATAAATTAAAATAAATAAATTAAAAAAAAAATAAAAAATATAAATAAAATAAAAAAATAAAATAAATATAAAATAAAATAAAAAATAAAATAAATAATAATAATGATAATAAATGCATAAATAAGATAGCTATAAGTTATGTGTGAGGGTGAATAGTGGGAGATAAGGTGTATGTGTGTGTGTGTTGTGGGAGGATATTGTGGGCTGGATTGAAGTGGTGGGTTGGTACATGTTACTTTAAGGTGTGATGCTATGAGGGTGGAGGGAAGAAGGGGATGGGTTACGTACTAACTGGGGAGGGGGAGGGGCAATATTCACACCTATACACAAAATATCTCTCTCTCTCTCTCTCTCTCTCTCTCTCTCTCTCTCTCTCTCCTCTCTCTTCCCCCTCCCCCCCCCCCCCTCACGATCAACGATAAAGGAGCTAGCATTCTATTCATTATGTGTGTGTGTATGTGTGTGTGTGAGTGGAGTGTGAGTGTGTGTGTGTGTGTGTGTGTGTGTGTGTGTGTGTGTGTGTTCCATGTGTAATATCAGCCTTATTCATTGGTTACCCCACCTCCACCCCAACAACCGCCATACCCACCAACATCCTTCACACATCATTACTAGAGCAGGGGGGGGGGGTAAGTCGTTGATGTAGCAAATGGAGAGATCAGAGAGTGTAGGAAAAGGGAAGAGGATGATAGCTGAAACCGATGTCTGAGGTAAACAGAGGTAGGGTGTGCGTAGGTGGAAGATATTTCAGGCTGGAGCTGCAGAGATGGAATGGCACATACTACTTTTGGACGTTGATGCCATGAGGGTGGACGGTGCCCAGTTTGGCAATGAGATGAGATTCTGCATAACGCGTTCCAAGTTGTCACTCTTAGATTGCCAAAGTGCCAGACTTTGACATGGTTGATGTTGTGTTGGGCATGGTTGAAGTGTAGAGCGATGGTTTGGGCGATGGTAGCGGATGTCGGCCAGGTGTTCAGAGATGCGCGTCTCAAGTGTGCGAGATGTCTCACCTTATAGATCTTACCGCACAGCTGACAGTGGATGGCATAACAATGTTGTGGCTCTGGCAGGAGAAAGTGCGTTTAATAGTGAAAGAGCCTGTGGGGCCATGTAGGATGGTGTCTGGTTTGGTGAGAGAGCAGATTTTGCAGTTGGGTTTAGAGCAGGGGAAGTACCTGGTGGCTTAGGTGTGAAGATTTTGTTCAGCTTAGAGCGCACCAGTAGGTCGTTGAGGTTTTTGTCACGTTTGAAAGTGATCATAGGTTTCGTCTCAAAGGCAGGTTTATGATTTTCTACATGTGCCAGTTAGACTTCAGGATCCTGCAGATGGGCAGATTTTGAGGATGGGAAGGGAAGGCAGGCAGTGGTCTGTCTGTCTCTTTGGGAGGTTTGTTTCCAGAGTAGATGTTTGGATTTAGCTGCAGTGCGGCTGAGAGCATCATTGATGACGGCACTAGGGTATCCACGGTTGGTGAAAAAATCAGACATTTTGGCTGCTTGTATAGTGAGATCTTCTTCGCTAGAGCAGAGTCTGCGTAGGCGAAGGAATTCAGATATGGAATGCTATTTTTAGTGGACTGGTGGTGGGAAGATGTGTAGTCCAGGTATGAGTGTGCATCAGTAGGTTTGTAGACGACTGAGGTTTGAAGCAGTCCTCTTTGAGACAAAAACCTATGATCACTTTCAACGTGACAAAACCTCAACGACCTACTGGTGCGCTCTAAGCTGAACAAATCTTACACCTAAGCCACAGGTACTTTCCTGCTCTAAACCAACTGCAAAATTGCTCTCTCACCAAACAGACACCATCCTACATGGCCCACAGGCTCTTTCACTATTAAACGCACTTTCTCATGCCAGAGCCACAACATTGTGTATGCCATCCACCTGTCAGCTGTGCGGTAAGATCTATGTAGGTGAGACATCTCGCACACTTGAGACGCGCATCTCTGAACACCTGGCCGACATCCGCTACATCGGCCCAAACAGTCGCTCTACACTTCAACCATGCCCAACACAACATCAACCATGTCAAAGTCTTGGCACTTTGGCAATCTAAGAGTGACAACTTGGAACGCATTATGCAGGAATCTCATCTCATTGCCAAACTGGGCACGTCCACCCTCATGGCATCAACGTCCAAAAGTAGTATGTGCCATTCCATCTCTGCAGCTCCAGCTGAAATATCCTCCACTACACACACCCTACCTCTGTTTACCTCAGACATCGGTTGCAGCTATCATCCGCTTCCCTTTTCCTACACTCTCTGAGTCTCTCCATTTGCTGCATCAATCGACTTACCCCCCCCCCCCCCTGCCTAGTAATGATGTGTGTAGGATGTTGGTGGGTATGGCGGTTGTTGGAGGTGGAGGTGGGGGGTAACCAATGAATAAGGCTGATATTATACATGGAACACACACCACACACACACACATCACACACACACACACACACACACACCACACACACACACACAATACACACACACATAATGATAGAATGCTAGCTCCTTTATCGTTGGTCGTGAAGGGGGGGGGGGAGGGGGGAAGAGAGAGAGAGAGAGAGAGAGACGAGAGAGAGAGAGAGAGAGAGAGATATTTTGTGTATAGGTGTGAATATGTTGCCCCTCCCCCTCCCCAGTTAGTACGTAAACCCATCCCCTTCTTCCTCCACCCTCATTAGCATCAACACTTAAGTAACATGTACCAACCCACCACTTCAATCTCAGCCACAATATCCTCCCACAACACACACACATACTACCTTATCTCCCACTATTCACCTCACACATAACTTATAGCTATTTATTTATGCATTTATTATCATTATTATTTTTATTTTATTTTTATTTTATTTTTTATTTTATTTTTATTTTTTTATTTTTTATTTTTTTTATTATTTTATTTTAATTTATTATTATTATTTTTTAATTTTTTTTAATGTTTCCTTTATTTATTTATTTGATTATTATAAAAATGTATTTTCTAAATATGTTTCTGTATCATGCTTTCGTTACCTTAACCTTCACTATCGTTGTTAGCAGTATCATTCAGTAATACTATTGCTTGTATTGATACTACCACTAGCATTGGACATCACAATCGCCTTCGCCTCTGGGACTGTTGCCATGGCAACCCTGCTGCTTAAGAATCTCTAACCCACTCTCCTTTCTCCATACCCATACTTATTGACACCAAGGTTGATCCTGTCTTTTCTTCTTCCCCCCCCCCCCCCCCCCCCCCCCCCCCCCTATTTTGACCATTATTAGTATTCCTTCAGTAATATTATTATCATCATTACGACTTTGACTCACTCACTATTTCCCTTCCAACAGCCTCGTTCTCATTCAACGCCTTCTCCTTGCGCTGACCCTAAGCGATCTGAAGCGATCAAAGCTAGTGAATTTTCGTTGTTTTATTCGTTTATATATCACCTGCGAGACCTAAGAGGTCGAAACGCTGTTGTGTTTTGTCTTGTGACTCGTTTGTCCACGTTCTCTGGGCGGTTCGCTAACATTTATTTAGATTTGTAATGAATAGTTAGTTTACATAACATGACATGAAGCTGAGCATTGATCTATCTTATGCATTATCCAACACCACTTTAACTAAGTAATACTGTGCGTCTTTTAAATGCTTTGTACAAATATATGCAAACATTCTTCAATGTTATTTTATTTCGATTTGCCATGAGCAGTACGACATTAAACAGACATGGGTTTCTGAGATATTTAGGGGGGATAAAATCATTTCGCAAATCTTGGAAGGCAGGACAACACAACAAAAAATGCTGTTCATCTTCCGTGGCATTCTTACACAGTGGGCACATCCTAGCATCTTCATCAACATTAGTATACGGATACTTCTGTGTACCTATATCAGCTATTCCAAATCTCATCTTTGTCATATAATTCTTTAAGTGTCTGTCAATGTCAAGCAAAAGATATGCTTCACAATTTCTAGACGACTTAAATGTTCTATAAAATGCATACTGTCACTGTTTTGAATGTGTTCCTCCCATTTTTGCCATCTGTTATCGATCAGCCTCTGACGAAGTTCTTTTAAAAAGACTTTGACATTTTCAAACACCTTCATTCATCCAAACAAATCCAAACCCCATTTTGATACAAAAATCGCGAATGTCAGATCCCCAACATTTCTTATTCGTAATTCTAAACTAAGCAACATTTTGTACGCCTTATGTGGTAATCTTTCCTCATTCATACGTAAAATTTTAAACCCAATAACTAATACATCGAAAAACATGAGTTGATATACAAAGGATATCGGCCTGTGTCCCCATATACAAGATCATTTGGCGTTCTAGGCTGCACATCCAAGAATCTTTTTAAAGCAAATAGGTGAACTTTTCTATTTCAATAACAGCTTTATTCCATGCCCCATATCTCGGCTCCATATTGTGCGATTGGCTGAACTTGAGCATCAAAAAGTTTGAGTAATACAGGTAAAGAATTATTATTTAGCATATACAGTTTTCTCAGTATACACAGTAATGCACGTTTTGCTCTGCTCGCAAGATCCTGACAGGCAGGTGTAAAACCAAGACGTGTGGTAAAACAGATGCCGAGATATTTGTAACAATTCACAACCTCCATTGCCTCACCATTCAAAGACCATCTCTCTCTTGCTGCTAAGTATCCCCTTTTCTGAAAACAACAAAAACTGCTCTTTTTCAAATTTACCTTGAGTTGAAGCCTTGTGGCTATACTATGGAGATTATTTAATTGGGTTTGGAGTCCAGTTGGAGTTTCTGATAGCAAAGCGATATCGTCAGCCAGTAGCAAGATAAATAATTCGATGGTCTCGTGTGACAACGTCGCCCCATGTCGTTCCTTCGCCATGATTTCTGATGCTAATTCGTTTATAAATAGATAAAACAATACAGGACTACAGGTATCTCCCTGCTTCACACCCTGTGGGGCACAAAATACTGTGTGTGAATTCGTTGCCGACTCTTACTTTTGCTTTTACGTTAGAATACATACTTCTTATACACTGATACAGTTTTCCTTTAATACCATTCTTCTGAAGAACTGGCCACAGTAGTTTCCTTGAGATAGAGTCAAAGGGCCTCAAAATCAATGAAAGCTACATAGAATTTACGATTTAACGAAAATTGCTTTTGTATTATTGCTAGTAATGTAAACATATGATCCACTGTTGAATACCCTTTCTTGAAGCCGCCTGATATTCGCCGGTTATATTATACTGTTCTACCCATATTTGTAACCTATAGTTTATAATAGAACTGTACAATTTGCTGCCGATGTCACAAAGTGACACACTCTATAGTTTGCCAGGATCGTTAACATCACCTTTTTTAATAGTGGTACTCAAAAAGAGACATTGAAAATTTAAAAGGAAATCGACAATTATTTCCCCACCATTTTTAAACATTTCTCCAATTAAGCCATCTGGACCAGCAGATTTGCCGTTTTTCAATTTCTTTATGGCAAGTAAAACTTCTTCTTTTGAAATTGGGTTATCAAATAAATTGAGTACATCTGTGGCTTATAAATCAGACGCGGTTTCCATTTCTATTGAACTGTCCACATCCCTATCAAGGAGGTTTTTGAAATGCTCATGCCACTCATTAATAGAAATTGATGCATGTACACGATACCCTTTGGGTGACACCTTATGTACATTCTGCCAGAACGCACTGGGATCCTTGACCGAATCAACAAGATACTTAATAGACAAGTATTATATTCATTTTGCTTTTTCTGTAACAGGTTTTTATATTCTCTCCGTGATTTACAATACTTTGACCTGTCCTCAACGTCTAAATTTCCCACGAAATACTCTAAGCAACCCCCTGGCCGAAATCTTAGCTACATGACATTCTATATCAAACCATGCATCTTTACATTTCCTCTTATCTGTTCTGATCCTTTTTTTCATACACTCAGCTTGTTTTTTCACACAGTTGTTAAACGCATTCAATGCCAAGTTGATGTCCACATCAATAAGATCAATTCCGCTTCGAGTAAAGATTTACAATCTTCACTGCTCATGAGAGCATGAAATATTCCAGCCCTCTGTTCCTGCCAAACAAAACTTTCATAAACTTACCGTTTTTATTGCTATTAACCTTGGTTCATATGAAGCTCATCGCCATTTTCAAAATTAACATGGAATTCCAAAGGCAGATGATCCGACTCAGTGCGTTCTTGTACATATAGAGTACATGATGCCATCATACATATATGCAGATCAACAGAGGCCAAAAACATAGTCATTTCACATATTACCTGTATCAGAAACGTATGTAAAACGACCTTGACGGTCGCCATTACATACTCCGTTTAAAATGTATATTTCAAGAGCTGTGCACATGCTTAGCAAACATTTACCGTACCTGTTCAGTACCTTGTCTTCAGATTCCCTTTTAACCACAAAACGATTCGTTTTTAAAGAGTTATTATACACAGTGTCGTGCATAGTTATATTCCTGATTAACATTAGACGTTTGCTATTAAGGTCTCCGTTTAAAAGTAAGTACATATTAGGAAATTCAAATATCTTATCCGTCAGAATATCTTCTAGCGTCCGAATACCATTATCAACATCAAAATACGAATTATATGGTGAGTTTTCCGGATGTACATAGGTGCACACATACAAAACATCTTTTGGTCAAATTGAGTAGACTTTTAGATATTACAAACATAATGACAACATCAACAGCTCTGACATGTTGCAGAAAACTCTTTTTTATGAGACAAATTATTCCCCCTGATCGTCTTCCCTTTACGAGTAAATTGTACAGCGGTTTGCAGAATATTTCATGGGTATGAAAAAAAAAGGTTGTAAATAATCAAGAAAGTTTTTAACAAGACAAACAATATCGAACGATGTAACATGGGAAATAAAGTTCTGATCACCAATCTTCGACAATAACCATTGACATTCCAGTGCAAAAAAGACAAGCGTTTATCATCCATACACACATTATTTCTTTCATCCCTTGCACACGTGCACTTTTTTCTCGCTGTTTTTCAATCTTCACTGCCATCCACAAAACCACATACTGACACCATGGAGATTGGGCGAGTGTTCACGCTTTTCTCGTGCACGCTAGCGGGAGCTGCCATTGCTGCAGTGCCATCCTCTGTCACAGGTTCATGGAGAACAGTGTCACTTGCACGTGATGACATTCTGCTAAAGCTAAAAGAAGACGGTGATTCTAAATTTTTTGTCCCCTGTGCATTATTTACAATTCTATGCTCAACATTTTTTATTACGACAGAAACATCTGTATTCGTCATGTGTGCTGGGCCGGCCGTATTCCTATTGAATTAGTTTTAGATTTTCTTGGTGGTCCAAGACAAATTTCTTTCCATCTATTATCAAATGGTCAAAAATCATTGTCGCTTTTTTGTTTTCATTTCTGGCTGCCTTCAATGAGGTACAAGCTTACGTCGAATATCTCGGACTCGTGAGGAGAATCTTCCCCAATAAATATGTTGGTGCCTTTAAGTTTTCTTCTGTTACTGAGAATTCTTTCCTTGTCTTTGAAAAAGTACATCGACCAATTAATAGGGGAGTCTTCCTTTCTGTTGAGTCTGTGAAGTCGGTCAAATTCAATGTCTGTGTCATGTCCAGTTTGTTAACACATCCTGATTAAACCTTCGCATTGCTCTTTTGTTTCATTTTCCTGTCGGGGAATGCTATAAAAGATAACATTTTTTTCTTTTGGACCGTCCCTCTAAGTCGTCAGTCTTCATTTCCAAGTTCTCTACCTTTTCCACAGTTTTTCATTTTGTTCCCTTTGAGACTGATTTTCAAGTTTTAAATTTGTAACATTTTCCTTCAGTTCGGTCAACTCTTCATGCAGTCCAGCGCAAATGTCTCTGACCTGTCGAATTTCTTCCTTCACCTCGTCGAACTTACTGTTAAGAATCGACATGATGTCCTTCAGCGTCGGTTCGCCGGCTGTCCGTGACGGCGAAGGGGCTCCACCCGAACCGTCACTGGCACCCTTCAGACGGCTCTGTCGAAGACTGTCCGTCCTTCCGCCCGATGTAGGCCCAGGGTTCAGCTCCACGTCCCCACAGCGGTGTAGAAAAACGCTGGAGTACAAATACGCCAGGAGCAAGCCAACTATGACACCGTGTAGCCGTCGGTCCAGTTTCAATGTCCGAATAAACATGGCTTTTTTCTTCCCATCTCGTTGAGCCATGAAAGCCAGGAAGACTGGCACAAATCCTCCACAAACGGCTCGGAATGACAACGTAGTCTCCGGCATAGTGACGACTGTGCAGTCCCCAGGTTGATGTCGGGGCTCAGGTCAGTGAAACTTCACTTTAAAGTCGCAGCTCCTGTCACTCAGTGTCAACACTTCGCCAACCGGAAGTGACCCCCCGACACAGTGAGAGAGGAGACAGACAGACAAACAGACAAGCAGGCAGAGACTTGGAGACAGGGAGACAGACGCACAAAAGACACAGAGAGAAAGAGACAGACAGATAGACAGACAGACATGGAGAGAGAGTGAGAGAGAGAGAGAGATAGTAAGAGAGAGAGAGACAGACTGACAGATAGACAGACAGCGAGACTTAGAGAGAGAGACACACACAAAGACAGTCAGAGAAAGAAAAAAAGGCGCAGATGCAGACGGACAGACACAGACAGACAGACAGACAGACAAACAGAAGACGCTGAGACAGTGAGACACTGCACGTCCAGGCCTTCGTTCATTTTCCCCGACACAAATTACTGCAGTACAAACAGAAGACGACGACCCCGCAACCCGGTCCGCCTCATTAGAGGGGAGACAACACAGGGACAATGCCAAGATCGATAACCGTGAAACGAGACGCGTGCTTCTGTTACCTTTCCTGACCAACTCACAGGCTGCACACCAAAAAACGATGCGCCAAAGCCTTGCTTAAGGGGTCGAGTATGTATAGAATGGAGCAATTCAGATTTTCAATTTTCTAAAAAAAATTTATTTGTTGTGTCTGAACGTTGATTCTCCTCGGGGTTTTTTGTACTCCCAGTTCTTATAAAACAGGGAGTACTTTACAATGGAACGAAGAAATGCTGTGTGTGTGTGTGTGTGTGTGTGGTGTGTGTGTGTGTGTGTGTGTGTGTGTGTGTATATGTGTGTGTGTGTGTGTGTGTGTGTGTGTGTGTGTGTGTGTGTGTGGTGTTGTGTGTGTGTGTTGTGTGTGTGTGTTTGCGCGCGTGCGCGCACGCTCGCGATAACAGGAGTGAGGGGCGTGAGTGCAATGCTCGTGAGGCAAGGAGAAAGCCGACATCATAACGAAAACTCACAGACAAACAGTCGACTCAAATCAGATTGCATCAAATGGTTCCTCAGAACACTAATAGACAAATAATCCACTCAAATCAGGTTGCATCAAATGGTTCCTCGGAACACTAACAGTCACTCAAAATCAGGTTGCATCAAATGGTTCCTCAGAACACTAACAGACAAGCAGTCCACTCAAATCAGGTTGCATCAAATGGTTCCTCGGAACACTTACAGACAAACAGTCGACTCAAATCAGTTTGCATCAAATGGTTCCTCAGAACAATAACAGACAAACAGTCCACTCAAATCAGGTTGCATCAAATGGTTCCTCAGAACACTAACAAACAGTCCACTCAAATCAGGTTACATCAAATGGTTCCTCAGAACACTCACAAACAGTCCACTCAAATCAGGTTGCATTAAATGGTTCCTCAGAACACTAACAAACAGTCCACTCAAATCAGGTTACATCAAATGGTTCCTCAGAACACTCACAAACAGTCGACTCAAATCCGGTTGCATCAATCAATTCCTCAGAACACTAACAAACAGTCCACTCAAATCAGCTTGCATCAAATGGTTCCTCAGAACGCTAACAGACAAACAGTCCACTCAAATCAGGTTGCATCAAATGGTTCCTCAGAACACTCACAAACAGTCCACTCAAATCAGGTTACATCAAATGGTTCCTCAGAACACTCACAAACAGTCCACTCAAATCAGGTTGCATCAAATGGTTCCTCAGAACACTAACAAACAGTCCACTCAAATCAGGTTGCATCAAATAGTTCCTCAGAACACTAACAGACAAACAGTCGACTCAAATCGGGTTGCATCAAATGGTTCCTCAGAACACTGACAAACAGTCCACTCAAATCAGGTTACATCAAATGGTTCCTCAGAACACTAACAGACAAACAGTCGACTCAAATCGGGTTGCATCAAATGGTTCCTCAGAATGCTAACAGACAGTCCACTCAAATCAGGTTGCATCAATTGATTCCTCAGAACACTAAGAGACAAACAGTCCACTCAAATCAGGTTGCATCAAATGGTTCCTCAGAACACTAACAAACAGTCACTCAAATTAGGTTGCATCAAATGGTTCCTCAGAACACTAACACACAAACAGTCACTCAAATCAGGTTGCATCAAATGCTTCCTCCTCGCAAGTCAGAATTCAACGTTCACCATTAGACTGTCAAGGGACAAAGAAGAGTTGGGGGGTCAAGAATGCCGAATGACGGTTTCAAGTGTCAAGAATACCAAATGACGGTTTCAAGTGTCAAGAATACCAAATGACGGTTTCAAGTGTCAAGAATGCCAAATGACAGTTTCAAGTGACACTGTCAAGGGAGTCAACTCACCCCACCCCCACCCCCACCCCCACCAACAAGGAACCAGTTTTCTTTTCTTTTTTTTTTCTTTCTTTTTTTTTTTTTTTTGCTTTTTCTTTTGGCCTCCGGCCTCTAATTTTCTCCATTTTTTTTCTTTTTCCTTTTACTTCCTTGTTTTTATGTTATCTTTTTAGCCATCTTGGTGTTAGCGCCACCACAATCCCCAGTGCAGTAGTTCTGCGGAGTGTTGCTGTTATTGTTGTTGTTCTGTGACATGGAGTGTTGCTGTTATTGTTATTGTTTTGTGACATGGAGTGTTGCTGTTATTGTTGTTGTTCTATGACATGGAGTGTTGCTGTTATTGTTATTGTTCTATGACATGGAGTGTTGCTGTTATTGTTGTTGTTCTATGACATGGAGTGTTGCTGTTATTGTTATTGTTCTATGACATGGAGTGTTGCTGTTATTGTTGTTGTTCTAGGACATGGAGTGTTGCTGTTATTGTTATTGTTGTTGTTGTAGGACATGGAAGCCCCCCCACAATCCCCCAGTACAATAGTTCTGCGGAGTGTTTGCTGTTATTGTTGTTGTTCTATGACATGGAGTGTTGCTGTTATTGTTGTTGTTCTAGGACATGGAGTGTTGCTGTTATTGTTATTGTTCTATGACATGGAGTGTTTGCTGTTATTGTTATTGTTCTATGACATGGAGTGTTGCTGTTATTGTTATTGTTCTATGACATGGAGTGTTGCTGTTATTGTTATTGTTCTAGGACATGAAAGTAGACCGCCAGAATTACATATGTACCATACGAGTCCCTA
>CM031602.1:64937802-64971630 GCA_018398815.1 Conus ventricosus
AAGTAAAGGAAAGTTACAGAATAGCCTTGTTTTACTCATGACACGCGAAATGAATTTACCTACTTTCGGTTTCCGTTCAGCTGTCAACCTGCCATTGTGGGAAGGTTGCAACCTCAAAATCTCCATCATTTTAGGGCGTGGAGGGGGGGGGGAGAGGAAGGGGGAGGAGGAGGGTGGAGAGGGGCAGAGATTCGAATCAACCCAGTCAGTTCTCCTGATTAAAGCTTGACAGTGCTTAGTTTTATGATCCAAGTCACGGCTAATCCCATTTCTGTACGTTTTGCCCTGTGTTGTCGCGTTTTATACTAAATTCGAAGGACGTGCCATACCGTAGTAAGTCATTCGTAGTTACGTTTGTGCAACCTAAAGGTATTTGAACACATTAGTGACAGTGGTTCCAGTTGAGTTAGAGACACCACAAACGGTACATATGCCTGTGTGAACAGTATCATGAAAGTTAACTCCTTTCAAAGGCTAGGAAACATTCGTTTTCTTCCGAGAAAACAGTCATTTCTTAAAACAACAGCAATGAAGCACCAAACGCACGCGCGCACACACACAAACTTGCGCGCGCGCATACACACACGCACACGCACAGCACGCATGCACGTGCCCGCGTGCGCGCGTGCCACACACACACACACACACACACACACACACACACACACTCAAATTCACACTCACACATACATGCCAGGTTCCTATGCAGGGGAGATGGAGGGGGGGGGTGGTGTAATGGGGGAAAGGCAGTGGACCGACCTCAATGAACTGTGGACAAGAAGCTGGCAAACGTGATTATTGGAGAGGGCTCAGCCTTACCCTTTTTTTTCTTTTTTTTTTCTCTTTTTTCAAATGTTGGTCTGATATCACTGTCATACGTGATCCCCGTGAAAGCAGGTCATTTGTAACTTACTAAAACAGATTTTAGAACCAATTGTTATCATTTCCGCCAAACAAAAGGGATAAAGTACAAGACAAAACACAACGCGTTTCGACCTCTTAGGTCTTCTTCATGCAAGATAAACAACACTCAGGACAATGAAAACGAACAACGAGCAATCACTCATCTTCTCTTTTCGTTTTCATTGTCCTGAATGCTGTTTATCTTGCTGAAGAAGACCTAAGAGGTCGAAACACGTCGCGTGTTGTCATGTCCTTTGTTTGTCCCTGTTGTTTGGCGGAATTCCTGATAATTCTCTTTAAACATTTGTTTCAATTTCCGCCTGCAGACACCTCACTTTGAAACTTAACGAAAAAAAGGTAATCATGACTTTTGAAAACAGATAGTTACCCCGCATGAAAAACTGGTTACTGTGTGTCATGAAAACAGGTAATTATGACTTTTGAAACAGCTAGTTACGACGCATGAAAACAGGTTACTGTGTGTCATGAAAACACGTAATTATGACTTCTGAAACAGTTACGACGCATGAAAACAGGTTACTGTGTGTCATGAAAACAGGTAATTATGACTTTTGAAACAGTCACAACGCATGAAAACAGGTTTCTGTGTGTCATGAAAACACGTAATTATGACTTCTGAAACAGTTACGATGCATGAAAACAGGTTACTGTGTGTCACGAAAACACGTAATTATGACTTTTGAAACAGTCACAACGCATGAAAACAGGTTTCTGTGTGTCATGAAAACACGTAATTATGACTTCTGAAACAGTTACGACGCATGAAAACAGGTTACTGTGTGTCACGAAAAACAGTAATTATGACTTTTGAAACAGTCACAACGCATGAAAACAGGTTTCTGTGTGCCATGAAAAGACGTAATTATGACTTCTGAAACAGTTACGACGCATGAAAACAGGTTACTGTGTGTCATAAAAACACGTAATTATGACTTCTGAAACAGTTACGACGCATGAAAACAGGTTACTGTGTGTCATGAAAACACGTAATTATGACTTTTGAAACAGTTACGACGCATGAAAACAGGTTACTGTGTGTCATGAGCGTTGCAGTTCGGTGCCATTCTCTTTGCACTTTTAAGAGTCTTCTATGCGGAGTCGCTGAATGCTGGAATTTAAAGAAAATTTCTCTAACAAAATTAACTTTTTTCTCGGTATATAGCTTACTAAGTTCGTAAGGCTGGTTGTTGTCGTTGTTGTCGATGCTGCTGCTGCTGCTGCTATTGTTATTGTTGTTGTTTTGGTTTTGTTTTTTGCTTTTTGTTTTGTGTGTTTTTTTCATTGTCCGATGTCTAAACGACGTCAGGGCTAGAGATTAGGTTCAATCCAATGACCTAAAGGCCATACGGCTGCGAACACTGGAGGCTGACCATGTCTCGAGCATGTCGTGACCGAAAACGGAGCCCATCCTTTGTCTTCTTCCGCCTTTAAGCTTCCTAAAGTGAATCAGGCACCCCTCTACTGCTGGGGGTGGACAGAGAGGGGCGTTAAGCCCCCCACCCCCACCCCCACACACACAAATCCGACCCTACGACATGTTCGAACCACAACAGTCAGCTTCCATGCGAACAGTTTAACCACTTTGATCACAAGCCCCTATTGGGAAAAAGCGTCATGATTAGTGATGAATGATTAATTTCCCGTGAAAATGATGTTTTTCACGTCATCGTCACGACGTATTACAACGATAATTGCTGTTGTCTGACGGTCATAGCTACTATTTTGGACGTGAAAGCTACATACTGGCTTATTATCATATACCTGCCAAAGACTTGAAACAACCTCATGTGCCAAAGAAGACTCGAACCCATTGCCCACCCCCCTCTCTCCTCTCTCTCTCCTCTCCTCTCTCTCTCTCTCTCTCTCTCTCTCTCTCGCCATCTCTCTCTCTCTCTCTCTCTCTCTCTCTCTCTCTCCCCTCTTTCTCTCTCTCTCTGTCTCTCTCTCTTTCTCTGTCTCTCGCCATCTATCTCTCTCTCTTCTCTGTCCCCTCGCCATCTCTCTCTCTCTCTCTCTCTCTCTCTCTCTCTCTCTCTCTGTCCCTCACCATCTCTCTCTCTCTCTCTCTCTCTCTCCCTTTCTCTCTCTCACTCCCCCTCTACCCTCCCTCTCTCTCTCTCTCTGTCTGTCCATCACCATCTCTCTCTCTCTCTCTCTCTCTCTCTCTCTCTCTCTCTCTCTCCTCTCTCTCTTTCTCCCTCTCTCACTCCCCCTCTACCTCCCCCTCTCTCTCTCTGCTTCATTTGCTGACACACTGACGTTCCCAGACCTTTTATTTCTCCCCTATAGCTCCTCCTTTACGACCCTTTCAGCTCTGACACTAAAACCAGTCCATGACTGGAGACAGCAAATGGTACTCGTTTCCCGCGGGTTGTTCCTTCCAAGGCCAGGTAAAGACTTCAGTCACCTTTTCACTATCCCGGGTCATGACATTCGCCATGGCACTGCTGATTATCGGGGTCAAGGACGTCAGTGACAACAGACGCCTGGAAGTGCTCCCAGCCACACTCACAACTTGGACTAACACTTCCAGCAGCCAATCATCCCTAACGATTGTAAAGGTCTCAGTGATGAATCTTGAGGATACATTACAACATAGAATCACTTCTAGCAGCCAGTCATCCCTAAGGATTGTAAAGGTCTACGTGATGAATCTTGAAGATACATTACAACATAAAAACACTTCCAGCAGCCAATCATCCCTAACAATTGTAAAGGTCTCAGTGATGAATCTTGAGGATACATTACAACATAGAAACACTTCTAGCAGCCAGTCATCCCTAACGATTGTAAAGGTCTACGTGATGAATCTTGAATATACATTACAACATAAAACACTTCCAGCAGCCATCATCCCTAACGATTGTAAACGTCTCAGTGATGAATCTTGAAGATACATTACAACATAAAATACTTTCCAGCAGCCAGTCATCCCTAACGATTGTAAAGGTCTCAGTGATGAATCTTGAAGATACATTACAACATAAAATACTTCCAGCAGCCAGTCATCCCTAACGATTGTAAAAGGTCTCAGTGATGAATCTTGAGATACAACATAAAACACTTCCAGCAGCCAGTCATCCTAACGATTGTAAAGGTCTCAGTGATGAATCTTGAAGATACAACATAAAACACTTCCAGCAGCCAGTCATCCTAACGATTGTAAAGGTCTCAGTGATGAATCTTGAAGATACATTATAACATAAAAACAACAACAACAACAAAGAAAAACCAAGGAGAATTTAAACATCTGCATCGAATAGATTAACACGAACAACAAAATCTTCAACAACAACACATCCCCCTCCCCTCTTCTTCCGTCCCTCCTCTCCTTCTTCACCAAAGCCACTTAAGTCACAGAGAGAGAGAGAGGAGAGAGAGAGAGAGAGAGGAGAGAGAAGAGAGAGAGAGAGAGAGAGAGAGAGAGAGAGAGAGAGAGAGTGGGGGGGGGGGGAGAATGTAATCATAATAATGTTATTAACAATGATTGATTTTCTTCATTGCCAAGTGACTTACTAATACTAGAAAGTAGGCCCCATTATACTTTTCTCTGCGCCCAGAGAGACAGGTCAGCAGGACAGACAGACAGGACCAAAGGAGGCTGCAGGCGAACCGGCAGACAGACAGAGACTTAAGAGACAGGGAGGACTAAGCAGAAAGACACACGAAAAAGTGAGGAAGAAAGGACACACACAACAAACGGGACAGAGACAGTGTCACAGTCAAACTGGGACAACAGTGAGAGACGCGGAAAGCGGAAGCGGAAAGTTTATTCAGTGTAGGCCATAGCCCCATTCTGAAGGGGGAACAATATCTGATAATACACTTTTCAATTAATACTATGAATAGTTAGGTTGCAGCGAGACGACTGCAGGCGGAAATCTAACATCTGTATCTAATTCTTAAAATAAATGTTAGCGAACCGCACCTGAGGAACGTGGACAAACGAGTCTCAAGACATAATCACAACGCGTTTCGACCTTCTTAGGTCTTCGTCAGGTGATATATGAAAACGAATAAAAACAACGAAAATTCATTAGATTTGATAGCTTCAGAGCGCTTAGGGTTCCTGCGGCAAGAAGAAGGCGTTGAATGAAACGAGGCTGTTGGAAAGTGGAAATTAGTGAGTGAGTCAAAGTGTAATCGATGATAATAATAGTTTCTAATAGGATACTAATAAGGTCAAAATTTTTTTTTTTGGGGCGGGAAAATAAAAAAAGACTGGATCCAATCTTGGTGTCAATAGTACTGGGTTTGGGAGAAAGGAGTGTGGGTTAGTGGATTCTTAAGCAGCAGGTATGCCAGTGGCATCAGTCCCAGAGGCCCCGAGCGATTGTGATGTCAATGCTAGTTCGGTAGTATCAATACAAGCAATAGTATTACTGTATGTTAATGCTAACAAAACGATTGTGAAGCTAAAGTTAAGGTAACGAAGCATGATACAGAAACATATTTAGAAAATCATTTTTATAATAATAAATAATTAATAAAGGAAAAACATTAAAAACAAATTTAAAAAATAATAATTAAATTAAAAATAATTAAATATAAAAAAAATTTAATCAAAATAAAAAAAAATAACCAAATATTAAAATTAAATATTAAAAATAAAATAAATAAATAAAATAAAAATAATTATGATTATAAATGAATTAAAATTTAAGATAGCTATAAGTTATGTGTGAGGTGATAGGGGGAGATAAGGTAGTATGGTGGTGTGTGTTGTGGGATGATATTGTGGGCTCGAGATTTGATAGTGGTGGGTTGGTACATGTTACTTTAAGGTGTTTGCTATGAGGGTGGAGGGAAGAAGGGGATGGGTTACGTTTCTAACTGGGGGGAGGGGGGGGGGCAACATATTCACACCTATACACAAAATATCTCTCTCTCTCTTCTCTCTCTCTCTCTCCTCTCTCTTCTCTATCTCTCTCTTCCCCCCTTCCCCCCCCCCATTCACCGATCAACGATAAAAGGAGCTTGCATTCCTATTCATTATGTGTGTGTGTATGTTGTGTGTGTGAGTGTGAGTGTGAGTGGTTTTGGTTTATGTGTGTGTGTGTGTGTGTGTGTGTGTGTGTGTGTGTGTTCCCATGTGTATTATCATGACCTTATTAATTGGTTACAACCCACTCACACCCCAACAACCGCCATACCCACCAAAATCCTTACACACATTCATTACTAGAGCAGGGGGGGGGGGGTAAGTCTCGATTGATGTAGCAAATTGGAGAGACTCAGAGAGTGTAGGAAAAGGGAAGAGGATGATAGCTGCACACGATGCTCTGAGGTAAACAGAGGTTGGGTGTGCGTAGGTGGAAGGATATTCCAGGCTGGAGCTGCGAGATGGAATGGAACATTCTACTTGTGGACGTTGAGCCATGGTGGGTGGACGGTGACCCAGTTTGGCAATGAGTTGAGATTATGCATAACGCGTTCCTAGTTGACACTCTTAGATTGCCAAAGTGCACAAGGACTTTGGACATGGTTGATGTTGTGTTGGGCATGTTGAAGTGTAGAGCGACTGGTTTGGTGCCGATGTAGCGGTTGTCGGCCAGGTGTTCAGTGATGCGGAGTCTTCAACGTGTGCGAGATGTCTCACACTACATAGATTCTTACCGCCACAGCTGACAGTGGATGGCATAAACATTGTTGTGGCTCTGGCCAGGAGAAAAAGGGCGTTTAATAGTGAAAGAGCCTGTGGGCCATGTTAGGATGGTGTCTGGTTTGGTGAGAGAGCAGTTTTGGCAGTTGGGTTTAGAGAGGGAAAGTACTGGGTGGCATAGGTGTGGAAGATTTTGTTCAGCTTAGAGCGCACCAGTAGGTCGTTGGGTTTTTGTCACGTTTGAAAGTGATCATAGGTTTCGTCTCAATGGCAGGTTTTTGATTTTCTACCATGTGCCAGTTAGACTTAGGATCCATGCAGATGGGCAGATTTTAGGATGAAGAGAAGGCAGGGCCGTGGGTCTGTTCTGTCTCTTTGGGAGGGGTTTAGTTTCAGAGTAGATGTTCTGGATTTAGCTGCAGTGCGGCTGAGAGCCATCATTGATGACGGCACTGGGGTATCCACGGTTGGTGTAAAAATCAGACATTTTTGGTGCTTGTATAGTTGAGATCTTCTTCGCCTAGAGCAGAGCTGCGTAGGCGAAGGAATTCCGCCCCCCCCCCCCCGCAAAATTGGGAATGCTATTTTTAGTGGACTGGTTGGTGGGAAGATGTGTAGTTCCAGGTATGAGTGTGAATCAGTTGGTTGTAGGGACTGACTGTGGTTTGAAGACAGTCCATTCTTTGAGACAAAAACCTTTGATCACTTTCAAACGTGATAAAAAACCTCAACGAACCGACTGTGAGCGCTCTAACTGTACAATATCTTTCACACCCCTAAGCCACACACGGTACTTTCCCCTGCTCTAAACCCAACTGCAAATTCTGCTCTATCACATACCAGGCACCATCTTCATGGCCCCACAGGCACGTCAATTTTTATACGCACTTTCTCCTGCAGATGTCACCAACACATGGTGTTATGCCATCCACTGTCAGCTGTGCGTAAGATCCTGTGTAGGTGAAGGACAGCTTCGCACCAATCGTGAGACGCGCATCACTCTGAACACCTGGCCGACATCCGCTCATGGCCCAAACCAGTCCTCTACACTTAAACACATGCCCAACACTTACATTTCAACTCCATGTCAAATGTCTTGGCACTGTGGCCATCTTAGAGTGACAACTTGGTTCGCATTATGCAGGAATCTCATCTACATTCGCCAAACTGGGCACCGTACCACCAGCATGGCTTCAACGTCCAAAAGTAGTATGTGCCATTCCATATCTGCAGCTCCAGCCTGGAAATATCCTCACCTACACCACACCCTACCTCTGTTTACCTCAGGTCATCGGTTGCTTAGCTATCATCAGCTTCCCTTTTCCTACACTCTCTGAGTCTCTCCCATTTGCTTGCATCTATCGTAACTTACCCCCCCACCCCCCCCCTGCCTGTAATGATGTGTGTAGGGTGTTGGAGGGTATGGCGGTTGTTGGAGGTGGAGGTGGGGGTAACCAATGTATAAGGTGTTATTATACCATGGAACACACACTCACACACACACAAACCACACATACCACAAACTACACACTCACACACACACACCCACACAACATACACACACACATAATGAAATAGATTGCTAGCTCATTTATCGTTGGTCGTGAGGGGGGGGGGGAGGGTGGGAAGAGAGAGAGAGAGTGACTGACGGTAGTGATCGCGAGAGAGAGAGAGCTGAGAGATATTTTGTGTATAGTGTGAATACTGTTGCCCCTCCCCTCCCCCAGTTAGTTCAGTAACCCATCCCCTTCTTCACCTCCCACCTCATAGCATAACCACCTTAAAGTAACATGTACCCATACCCACCACTTCAATCCTCAGACAACTATATCTCCCATACAACCAAACATACTACCTTATCTTCCCACTTTTAACTCACACATAACTTATAGCTATCATTATTTATGCATTTATTATTCATTTATTATTTTTATTTTATTTTTTTATTTTATTTTTTATTTTTATTTTTATTTTTTTATTTTTTTATTTTTTTTATTTATTTATTTTAATCTATTATTATTATTTTTTAATTTTTTTTAATGTATCACTTTATGTATTTATTTGTATTTTTATAAAAAATGTATTTTCTAAATATGTTTCTGTATCATGCTTTCGTTACCTTAACCTTCACTATCGTTGTTAGCAGTATCCATTCGTTCATAGCTATTGCTTATTGAATTCTCCACTTGGCATTGAATCACAATCGCCTTCGAACCCTCTGGGAATGTTGCCTTGGCTACCATGCTGCTTAAGAATTCCTCTAACCACTCTCCTTTCTCCATACCCTTACTTATTGACACCAAGTTGATCCTTCTTTTCTTCTTCCCCCCCCCCCCCCCCCCACCCCCCCCCCCCCCCCCCACCCCCCCCCCCCCCCCCCCCCCACCCAATTTTTTGTCCATTATTAGTATTACTATCGTAATATTATTTTCTCATTACGACTTTGTCTACACTCACTATTTCCTTCCCAAAACGCCTCGTTCTCATTCAAACGCCTTCTTCCTTTGCGCTGACCTAAGCGTATCTGAAGCGATCCAAAGCTAAGTGAATTTTCGTTGTTTTTTTCGTTTTTATTATCAACCTGACGAAGACCTAAGAGGTCGTAACGCGTGTGTTTTGTTCTTGTGACTCGTTTGTCCCACGTTCTCTGGGCCTTTACCCTGCTAACATTTATTTAAGATTTGTAATGAATTAGTTAGTTTACCATAAAGAAATGACCAGGCTGAGCATTGATCGTATCCTTATCGCATTATCCAATCACCCCGTTAACTAAGTAAACTGTGCGTCTTTTAAATGCTTTGTACAAATATATGCAAACATTCTTTCAATGTTATTTTATTTTCGATATTTTTGCATTGTGCAGTATCGACATTAAACCAGGAATTGGGTTTCTGAAGATATTTAGGGGGATAAAATTAATTTCGCAAATCTTGGAAGGCAGGACAACACAAACAAAATATGCTGTTCATCTTCCGTGGCATTCTTACACAGGGGGCACACACTCCTTGAATCTTCATCTTCATTAAGTATACGGTACTTATGTGTACTATATCAGCTATTCCAAATTCGCATCTTTGTCATATAATTCTTTAAGGTTGTCTGTCTATGTCAAGCAAAGATATGCTATCACAATTCTAGACGACTTAAACTGTTCTTATAATTTGCATACCTGTCACTGTTTTGAATGTGTTCCTACCATTTTTGCCATTCTGGTTATCGATCAGCATCTGACGGAAGTTCTTTTTAAAAAGACTTGACATTTTTCAACACATTCCATTCATCCAAACAAATCCGAACCCATTTTGATAAAAAAAATCGCGAATGTCAGTGGCCACAACATTTATTATTCGTAATCCTAAACTAAGCAAACAGTTTGTTACCGACTTTTTGTGGTATTCTTTCCTCATTCATACGTTAATTTTTCAACCAATAACTATTACATCGACAAAACATGATGTTGATATACAAAGGATATCGGCCTGTGTCCCCAAATATTTGAGAAAAAATACAAAGATCATTTGGCGTTCTAGGGCTGCACTTACACGAATTCTTTTTTAAAGCAAATAGGTGGACTTTTTCTATTTGAATAAACAGCTTTATCCATGCCCCATATCTTCGGCTCTTATCTGTGTGTATGGCCTGAAACTTGAGCATCAAAAGTTTGAGTTAATAACAGGTAAAGAATATATTATTTAGCATTTACAGTTTTCTCAGTATACACAGTAATGCCACGTTTTCTCGCTCGCAAGTTCCCCCCCTGACAGGCAGGTGTGTGTAAAACCAAGACGTGTGGTAAAAAAGATGCCGAGATATTTGTAACAATTCACACCTCCATTTGCCTCACCATTCAAAAGACCATCTATCTCTTGCTGCTAAGTATCCCCTTTTCTGAAAAATAAATACTGCTCTTTTTCAAATTTAACTTGTGTTGAAGCCTTGTGGCTATTCTATGGAGATTATTTAATTGGGTTTGGAGTCCAGTGGAGTTCTGATAGCAAAGCGATATCGTCAGCCAGTACGCAAGATAAATAATTCGATGGTCTCGCTGTGTGACAAACGTGCGCTCCATGGTCGTTACTTCGCCATGATTTCTTGATGTAATTCGTTTTTAAATAGATAAAACAATACAGAGACTACAGGTATCTCCCTGCTTCACACCCGGGTTGCCACAAAATCTGTGTGTGAATACCCCCCCCTAATGCCGACTCTTATACTTTTGCTTTTACGTTTAGTATACATACTTCTTATACACTTGATACAGCTTCACCTTTAATTCCATTCTTCTGAAGAAACTGGCCACAGTAGGGTATGACTTGAGATTGAGTTCAAGGCCTCAAAATCAATGAAAAGTACATAGAATTTTACGATTTAACGATAAATTGTTTTGTATTAGGTGCTCAGTAATGTAAACATATGATCCACTGTTTGAATACCCTTTCTTGAAGCCCGCCTGATTTTCGCCGGTTATTTATACTGTTTCTACCCATATTTGTAACCTATAGTTTATAATAGAACTGTACAATTTGCTGGACGTATGTTCACAAAGTGGACACTCCTCTATTGTGGCTGGATCGTTAACTTCACATTTTTTTAAATAGGGGTTCTCAAAATAGAGACATCTTGAAAAAATTTAACAAGGAAATCGACCTTTTTTTTCCCCACAATTTTTAAACATTTCTCCTATTTAAGCCATCTGGACAGCAGATTGCCGTTTTTCAATTTCTTTAGGCATTGTAAAAATTCTTTTCTTTTGTAAAATTGGGTTATCAAATAAATTGAGTAATCTGTGGATTATAAATCAGACGCGGTTTCATTTCTATTGAACTGTCCACCATCCATATCAAGGAGGTTTTTGAAATGATCATGCTAATCAATTAATAGAAATTGATGCATTGTACACGTTACCTTTGGGTGACCACCTTATGTACATTTCTGCCAGAACCGCACTGGGGATCCTTTGACCGAATCAACAGATTACTTAATAGACAAGTATTTATTCATTTTGCTTTTTTCTGTAACAGGTTTTTATATTCTCTCCGTGATTTACAATACTAGTGACCTGTCTCAACGTCTCTAAAGTTCCACGAAATACTCTATGCAACACTCCTGGCCGCAATCTTAAGCTACATGAAATTCTATATCAAAACACATGATATTTTTACATTTCCTCTTATCTGTTTCTGTTCCTTTTTTTCTTACACTCAGGCTTGTTGTTTCTCACAGTTGGTTAAACGCATTCAATGCCAGTTGATGTCCACATCAATAAGATCCATTCCTGCCTTCGAGTTAAGATTTACAATCTTCCACTGCCATGAGAGCATGAATTATTCAAGCCCTTGTTCCTGCCAAACTAACCTTTTCAATAAACTTTACCGTATTTGATTGCTATATACCTTGGTTCATATGTAGCTCATCGCCATTTTCAAAATTAACATGCGAATTCCAATGCGCAGATGGATCGAACTCACAGTGCAGTTCTTTGGTATCATATTGAGTACATGATGCCATTCATACATATATGCAGATCTACAGAGGCCAAACATTGTCATTCACCAATATTACTGTATCAGAAACGTATGTAAAACGGACATTGGGACACGGTCTCCAATTACATACTCCGTTTATTATGTTATTTCAAGAGATGTGCACATGCCTTAGCAAAAACATTTTTTCCGTAACTGTTCAGTTACCTTGTCTTCAGATTCTGTTAACACAAATCGATTCGTTTTTTAATGAGTCGATTATACACAGTGCTCGTGATAGTTATTTCTGATTAACATTAGACGTTCTGCTATTAAAGGTCTCCGTTTAAAAGTAAGTACATATTAGGAAATTCAAATATCTTATCCGTCAGAATATCTTCTAGGTCCGAATACCATTATAACATCAAAAAAATACGAATTATATGGTGAGTTTTCCGGATGTTACAACATAGGTGCACACATACAAAACATCTTTGGTCAATTGAGTAGACTTTTAGATATTACAAACATAATGACAACATCATCAGCTATGACATGTTGCAGTAAAGAAACTCTTTTTATATGTGACAACTTATTCCCCTGATCTTCTTCCTGGACGAGTAAATTGTACTGCGGGTTTGCAGAATATTTCATGGGGTTTGAAAAAAGGAAGGTTGTAAATAATCAAGAAAAGTTTCAACAAGACAAACAATATCGAACGATGTAACATGGGAATAAAGTTTGTCACCAATCTTCGACAATACCCATTGAACCATTCCAGTGCCCCCCCCCCCCCCCAAAAAAAGGCATGCGTTTATCAATCATACACACATTATTTCTTTCCACTCCCTCGCCTCAAGTGCACTTTTGTCTCGCTGTTTACAATCTTTCCTGCACCTCCACAAAAACACACATCACTGACACACTGGAGATGGGCGAGTGTTCATCGCTGTTTTCTCGTGCTCGCTAGCGGGAGCTGCCATTGCTGCAGTGCCTTCCTCTGTAACAGGTTCATGGAGAAACAGTTGTCACTTGCACGTGTTGACATTTTCTGCTAAGATAAAAGAAGACGGGTGATTTCTAAATTTTTTGTCCTGTGATTTTTACAATTCTTTGCTCATCATTTTTTTATACGACAGAAACATCTGTTATTTCGGTCATGTGTGCTGGGCCGGCCGTATTACTATGATTAGTTTTAGATTTTCTTGGTTGGTCCAAGACAAATTTCTTTCCATCTATTATCAAATGGTTCAAAATCATTGTCGCTTTTTTGTTTTCTTTCATTTCTGGCTGCCTTCAATTGAGGTACAAGCTTACGTCGAATTCTCGGGACTCGTGAGGAGAAATCTTCCCCTAATTAAATATGTTGGTGCCTTTAAGTTTTCTTTCTGTTACTGAGGATTTCTTTCCTTGTCTTTGAATAAAGTACATCGACCAATAATAGGGGTTGTCTTCCTTTCTGTTGGAGTCTGTGAAGTCGGTCAAATTCAATGTCCTGTGTAATGTTCCAGTTTGTAAACACATCCTGATAAAAAACCTGGCATTGCTCTTTAGTTTCATTTTCCTGTACGGGGGAATGCTATAAAAAGATTACATTATTTCTTTTGGACCCGTCCCTCTAAGTCGTCAGTCTTCATTTCCAAGTTCTCTACCTTTTCCCTCAGTTTTTCATTTTGTTCCTTTGAGACTGATTTTCAAGTTTTAAATTGTAACCATTTTCCTTCAGTTCGGTCAACTCTTCATGCAGTCCAGCATAGAGCAAATGTCTCTGACCTGTCGAATTTCTTCCCTTCACCCTCGTCGAAATTACTGTTAAGATCGGACATGATGTCCTTCGACGTCTGTTAGCACGGCTGTCCGTGACGGCCGAGGGGCTCCACCAGAAAAACCGTCACTGGGCACCCTTCAGAGGGCTCTGTCGAAGACTGTCCGTCCTTCCGCCAGATGTAGGCCCAGGGTTCCTGCTCCACGTTCCCCACAGCGGTGTAGAAAAACGCTGGAGTCAAAGACGCCAGGAGCAAGCCAACTATGACACCGTGTAGCGCGGTCCAGTTTCAATGGCGAATAAACATGGCTTTCTTCTTCCCATCTCGTTGAGCCATGATAGCCAGGAAGGACTGGCACAAATCCTCCACAGTCGGATCGGAATGACAAACGTAGTCTCCCGGCATAGTGACGCTGTGCCCCAGTCCCCCAGGTGATGTCGGGATCAGGTCAGTGAAACTTCACTTTAAAGTCGCAGCTCCTGTCACATCAGTGTCTAACTACTTCGGCCAAACCGGGAAGTGACCCCCCGACAAAGTGAGAGAGAGAGACAGACAGACAAACGAAAGCAGGCAGAGACTTGACGACAGGGAGACAGACGCACTAAAGACACAGAGAGAAAGAGACAGGACAGATTGACAGACCAGACATGGAGAAGAGACGTGAGAGAGAAGAGAGAGATAGTAAGAGAGAGAGAGACAGACTGACTGATAGGACAGACAGCGAGCTTAGAGAGAGAGGACACACACTAAAAGGACAGTCAGAGAAAGAAAAAAAGGCGCTAGGATGAGACGGACAGATACAGACAGGACAGGACGACAGACAAACAGAAGACGCTGAGACAGTGAGACACTGCACGTCCAGGCCTTCGTTCATTTTCCCCGACACAAATTACTGCAGTACAAACAGAAGACGACGACCCCGCAACCCGGTCCGCCTCATTAGAGGGGAGACAACACAGGGACAATGCCAAGATCGATAACTCGTGAAACGAGACGCGTGCTTCTGTTACCTTTCCTGACCAACTCACAGGCTGCACACCAAAAAACGATGCGCCAAAGCCTTGCTTAAGGGGTCGAGTATGTATAGAATGGAGCAATTCAGATTTTCAATTTTCTAAAAAAAATTTATTTGTTGTGTCTGAACGTTGATTCTCCTCGGGGTTTTTTGTACTCCCAGTTCTTATAAAACAGGGAGTACTTTACAATGGGAACGAAGAAATGCTGTGTGTGTGTGTGTGTGTGTGTGTGTGTGTGTGTGTGTGTGTGTGTGTGTGTGTATATGTGTGTGTGTGTGTGTGTGTGTGTGTGTGTGTGTGTGTGTGTGTGTGTGTGTGTGTGTGTGTGTGTGTGTGTTTGCGCGCGTGCGCGCACGCTCGCGATAACAGGAGTGAGGGGCGTGAGTGCAATGCTCGTGAGGCAAGGAGAAAGCCGACATCATAACGAAAACTCACAGACAAACAGTCGACTCAAATCAGATTGCATCAAATGGTTCCTCAGAACACTAATAGACAAATAATCCACTCAAATCAGGTTGCATCAAATGGTTCCTCGGAACACTAACAGTCACTCAAAATCAGGTTGCATCAAATGGTTCCTCAGAACACTAACAGACAAGCAGTCCACTCAAATCAGGTTGCATCAAATGGTTCCTCGGAACACTTACAGACAAACAGTCGACTCAAATCAGTTTGCATCAAATGGTTCCTCAGAACAATAACAGACAAACAGTCCACTCAAATCAGGTTGCATCAAATGGTTCCTCAGAACACTAACAAACAGTCCACTCAAATCAGGTTACATCAAATGGTTCCTCAGAACACTCACAAACAGTCCACTCAAATCAGGTTGCATTAAATGGTTCCTCAGAACACTAACAAACAGTCCACTCAAATCAGGTTACATCAAATGGTTCCTCAGAACACTCACAAACAGTCGACTCAAACCCGGTTGCATCAATCAATTCCTCAGAACACTAACAAACAGTCCACTCAAATCAGCTTGCATCAAATGGTTCCTCAGAACGCTAACAGACAAACAGTCCACTCAAATCAGGTTGCATCAAATGGTTCCTCAGAACACTCACAACAGTCCACTCAAATCAGGTTACATCAAATGGTTCCTCAGAACACTCACAAACAGTCCACTCAAATCAGGTTGCATCAAATGGTTCTCAGAACACTAAAAAAACAGTCCACTCAAATCAGGTTGCATCAAATAGTTCCTCAGAACACTAACAGACAAACAGTCGACTCAAATCGGGTTGCATCAAATGGTTCCTCAGAACACTGACAAACAGTCCACTCAAATCAGGTTACATCAAATGGTTCCTCAGAACACTAAAGACAAACAGTCGACTCAAATCGGGTTGCATCAAATGGTTCCTCAGAATGCTAACAGACAGTCCACTCAAATCAGGTTGCATCAATTGATTCCTCAGAACACTAAGAGACAAACAGTCCACTCAAATCAGGTTGCATCAAATGGTTCCTCAGAACACTAACAAACAGTCACTCAAATTAGGTTGCATCAAATGGTTCCTCAGAACACTAACACACAAACAGTCACTCAAATCAGGTTGCATCAAATGCTTCCTCCTCGCAAGTCAGAATTCAACGTTCACCATTAGACTGTCAAGGGACAAAGAAGAGTTGGGGGGTCAAGAATGCCGAATGACGGTTTCAAGTGTCAAGAATACCAAATGACGGTTTCAAGTGTCAAGAATACCAAATGACGGTTTCAAGTGTCAAGAATGCCAAATGACAGTTTCAAGTGACACTGTCAAGGGAGTCAACTCACCCCACCCCCACCCCCCCCCCACCAACAAGGAACCAGTTTCTTTTCTTTTTTTTTTCTTTCTTTTTTTTTTTTTTTTGCTTTTTCTTTTGGCCTCCGGCCTCTAATTTTCTCCATTTTTTTTCTTTTTCCTTTTACTTCCTTGTTTTTATGTTATCTTTTTAGCCATCTTGGTGTTAGCGCCACCACAATCCCAGATGCAGTAGTTCTGCGGAGTGTTGCTGTTATTGTTGTTGTTCTGTGACATGGAGTGTTGCTGTTATTGTTATTGTTTTGTGACATGGAGTGTTGCTGTTATTTTTTGTTGTTCTATGACATGGAGTGTTGCTGTTATTGTTATTGTTCTATGACATGGAGTGTTGCTGTTATTGTTGTTGTTCTATGACAGGGAGTGTTGCTGTTATTGTTTTGTTCTATGACATGGAGTGTTGCTGTTATTGTTGTTGTTCTAGGACATGGAGTGTTGCTGTTATTGTTATTGTTGTTGTTGTAGGACATGGAAGCCCCCACCACAATCCCCCAGTACAATAGTTCTGCGGAGTGTTGCTGTTATTGTTGTTGTTCTATGACATGGAGTGTTGCTGTTATTGTTGTTGTTCTAGGACATGGAGTGTTGCTGTTATTGTTATTGTTCTATGACATGGAGTGTTGCTGTTATTGTTATTGTTCTATGACATGGAGTGTTGCTGTTATTGTTATTGTTCTATGACATGGAGTGTTGCTGTTATTGTTATTGTTCTAGGACATGAAAGTAGACCGCCAGAATTACATATGTACCATACGAGTCCCTACCGTACATTAAACAAATTAAAACTAAAAGACACGTGGAGAAGTGGGGAGGGGAGGGGGGGGAGGGGGGGAGGGAGGGGCGGGGACGGGTCGAAATCAAGACAGAAAGAAGATGGAAACCAAAAGAGAGATCGAAGAAGGACTGAGCAAGATGATTTGATCACTTCAGACAGATTATAATGATGGTTGTTACTGTGAGTTGCCATTGTGTTTAGCTGTGTAATAACATTCGTATGTTGCATTCTGGACTTTACTATGTTTTTCAATGTGGATGGATTTGGAAGTGGGGAGTGAGAGTAGGGGAGAGGGCAGAGAGGGTGGAGACGTCTTTTACTACCCCCGTCGCAAAGGTAGTACGCTCATCAGCACTCCACGCAATGGCCATTCTCTTATCTTACAAGTGTCAGTGGAGCAGACTAACGGGGACAATCCGTTCTCAGTCGAATCATAAAGTAATCTGAGACGTTATCTCCCACTGCCCGTGCATTGAAGCGTGTGTGTGGTCCCAAAATTTCTCTCCCTCCCTCTGTCTCTGTGCGCGCGCGCGTGCGCGCGCGCGCGCGCGCGCGTGTGTGTGTGTGTGTGTGTGTAGCAATGCTTTAAAGATTTATCTCCTATATGCCGTGTATTGTAGAGTTGGGTTCTAAAATCTCTCTCTCTCTCTCTCTCTCTCTCTCTCTCTCTCTCTCTCTCTCTGTCTCTCTCTCTCTCCTCTCTCTCTCTCTCTCTCTCTCTCCTCTCTCTCTCTACACACACACACACACACACACACACACACACACACACACACAGAGGGAGCCAGTAACAAGTACACTGACACAAAGGTAAACCAAAGTTATACAACCAAAGGGATATACTGACATCATACGTATAAACACTTGAAAACATAGGGACTCAAAAAAGAAGAGCAAGAAGAAGAGAAAACTTGATCTGATTTAGACGGTTTACTATTTGGACCTTTGTATGTTGTACAGAATTTGGTTTTGTTTTGTTTTGCTTTGTTGTCTGTTAAGATGAATCAACATTGAAGGAAAGAGTCTCGTGGAAGCGGGACAGGCTGGTCGTCTCTTCTAGAATCTTTAACCCTTTCTGTCTTAAAGCGCGCAGATCCGGATCGGCCCTACACTCTAGATTTTGACTGACGTTCGCACATAAGCGGATTTTTATCTTGAAAGTTTGCTGTTCAGTGCAGAAACATTCATTTCAAATTAAACCATCCGTGTCCCCCTACAGCGCGATGTCAGTGTAAGGGAAATAACTGCGTTTGATTTGGCGTTCAGCTTTCCATACGACGAGGCAGTTTCTGAGCGCATTGGTTTAGTTTTAGTTTGTATATGCAGAAAAAAAATCGTCCGATTTTTCGAATAAAAAGATTTTGACAGGAGGAGAGACAGATGTTGCGTATAACCCAACCGACCGCAAAGGACCACATGAGGGTTGTCATCGCCTTTCAGTCAACTCTCAGGTCCTTTTGGACAGAAGGAACGTTACATACCTCTGTGTGTGTGTGTGTGTGTGTGTGTGTGTGTGTGAGTGTGAGTGTGTGTGTGTGTGTGTGTGTGTGGTATGTGTGTGTGTGTGTGTGTGTGTGTGTGTGTGTGTGTGTGTGTGTGTGTGTGTGAATTTCACCCTAACACATTGTGAAAGTTTCGAAGTTTCACTTTTCAGGAGGGCTGGAGATACAACGAAGTGGAGGGAGGAGGGGAGATGGAGAAAGGGGAGGAGGCATAGCTGCCGCATTACATAAAGGGAGAAAACTACCAGTACTAAATGAGTTTAAGACGAAACTGAATCGAAAAAGATAATGATAATAAGACTGGCTGTACCGGAATTTTACCATTCCAGTTCCAGCTCCAGTGCATTTCGTAGTTCCCGGCTTTTAAATGCTCATAGCCTCCTCCTTGGAAAGCCATGCTCTCACGCTTTGGTTTGATATAAACCAAAGGATCGCTGGAGTTTGAACCGTGGTTCACAAGCGTTCACAAAGTCAATCAAATCACCACCCAAGGTTGTTTTCTTTAAAGACTGTAGATCTCTGCTGCAGGGACTTCAGAGCAACAGAAGTGAACAGCAGCTGAAAACATCCAAAAAGCCCTCCGCCATCTTTCAAGACGATCCACCATTGTACTCCAGTGGATTCCATCCCACTGTGGGATCACTGGGAATGAGAAGGCTGACGCTCTGTCGAAATCAAGCAGCAATATGGAGCAGTTCAGCCACCTGAAGATCCACAGAGAGGCCAAAATTATCATCCACAACCAACACCAAAGACTGGGTGCAGACAGTGGTGCTGATCCAATCCATCAGCTTCAGAGATACCAGTAAACAATCCTCTTCAGACTGAGAACTCGCCATTGCCGAATGCTGAGCTACCTCAGCCGAATTAAGATTGTCCTGTCAGACGAATGTCCGTGTGGCACTGGATTTCAGACCCGGAACACATCTTCCAACACTGCCCAGCCCATGATGTTCTACGGCATCAAACCTGGTCAGAGGGTGCAGAGCTGCAGATGCAGCTTTAGGGCAACCATCAAGACCTCGAGAAGACTGTAGGTTTCATCGGGGCGACAGGATGGAAGATCTAATGCAGCCAAAAACAATCGACCGCAGAAGAAGAAGAAGAAGAAGAGGAACCCGTGTCATCCCAATTCACCTCTTCCTACAGTGGAGGAGGATTACCGCATCAGCAATGGAATTCTGCTGTATGTAATTGCGGTCGCACGGGCGAGAAAAAAGTCTGCCGGTCTCAAACAAAAAATTGTAAGAGCGACAGCGGATGTGTGTGTTGTGGTGTGTGTGTGTGTGTGTGTGGTGTGTGTGTGTTTTTGGGTGTGTGTTTTGTTTTGTGTGAGTGAGGGGTGTGTGTTTGTGTTTGTGTGTGTGTGTGTGTGTGTTGTGTTTTGTGTGTGTGTGTGTGTGTGTGTGTGTGTGCGTATGCGTCAAACAAATGGCTACGAGCAAACTTACTCTCTCGTTGATGGTCCCCATAGAGTAGAGCTTTAAAACCACACTGAAAAATGTTTTTTTTACTTCTTGGTTCTGGGTCTCGTGTATCGACTGGATGGTCCAAACAGTTGATGATAGCAAGTTCTCTACCTCCTGCCCCACACCAGAAATTGAAAGTTTTTTTCATCAAAGACCCAAGACTGTCACACTTCCTAGATTCTAGACCACGTTACAACCTTGACCTTTGACATCGTATTCCCAAAAGGACCACGTTCCACAAAGGTGTCATTTTTGTCTTTCAATTTTAAACTGCACATAGAACAGATTTAACATTCTGCATGCCCAGTACAACTCGCAGGACGTCATACTGCTTCACTACTTGATGACAAGTCACCATTGTGTGATAAAACCGAAATTAGGAAATTAGCGACTAGTAGCTTACATATCTACACTATATATGCATATGAAAAAGATACATGCCTTCCGTTCATCCCAGGACACACACACACACACACACACACACACACACACACACACACACACCCCACACACACACACACACACACACACACAGATGCATGATGGATGGATGGATACATACTTACATACAGCATACACAAATACATACATACATAGACGCATGCATACAATACATGAATGTATGCATGCATACACACATACATGCATATAAACTACAAAATTTACAAACATACATACAGAGAGAGACAGACACAGAACACAGACAACCGACGAAGATCTTGCAGGAAAAGCAGCACCACCATTTAACCTCTCTGTTGAAAAGAAAATCTTAGAAGTCTGTAATTTACATTTTTCAATTTTTTTCACGAAAAAATCTGTCATCTTTAATAATCTAAAAGTCCATATTTTTTTTTTATTTTGAAATCAGTCGAGATTCCAATCTTCTCCGGTATTTTGTTTTTCATTTTCGATTTCAATCACAAGTTTTGAAACACTAATATAAATGATGCTCCACGCAACTTTTATGAATGTGATCCACGACCTTTTATGAATGTGCTCCAATCAGACAAATACAATCTTGTGCTTATTGTTAAATTGCCCCTTTTTGGGCGTCAAAATACTGTACCATGTCAACAATAGCATTCACGGCAGTTAGTCAGCTCTGCCAGCCGAAGTTTTTTGGTGGGCTAATGCAGTAATAAGACATCACGTGATGCCCAACCCGCTTCCGGCGTAGGAAAAAGCCAGTGTCAACCTCCGTACCTCATTCCTCTCGGCTGCCGCCAAGCAAGATAAGTCTGGTGCTCTGTCTCGCCTTCTTCTGCCGTTGTTTTAAGATAGTTTTGGGGTTGCTTTTGTTGTGGCTGCTCGCTTCACCCTTTACTCTTGACCGGTGGGGCTTTGGTTGGTGCGCTTTATTAACCATTTAACCGCGCCATCCTCGCCTTTGTGCTTTGCTCGCACTCGCGATTCGCCTTCCGTTCTTTCGATCTCCGAAAGTACGACCTCTTGATCGCCACTGGTGCGCATTTATTTGTAAATTTATAGTAAACGATTCCTCATCACTAACGGGTGGCCATTTATTAGTACCTCCTAGCATTATTACAAGGTACCCAGGGTACTTACCTGTGCGCCTTTGGGCGCGTCACTTTGAGATCGATCCCTTCCGTCAATCGACCGCCATCTTCGATTGTCCCAAACGCCGGTTGCCGTCTCGCATGTTGCCTACCTCACACACCTTGTTCGGCGGTACTCGCTTCCCCGGCCATTTTCCCTGTCCCTTATTTATCATTATTACAGGTATAGAAGTGTCTTGCAAACTCTTGATCTACCAACTTGTGCACACTTAGTATACCCCCATAGTAACATTAGTTATTCGATCACATGTTTCTCGCTTTTTGTGCTTTCTTCTCTCACTCGCGTTTAAATCTTCATTTACCGCACCCCCATGCCCCTCACGAGGTGGTTCGAGCTCTTTTCTATCCCTCGATCCACCTCTTTTCTCCTCTTTGCGATCGTGCGTTCCGTGATTGTCTCGCTACCAGTGCCCAACATGGTGAAGGACATAACGGTCGAGCCGCTCCTCTTTCGGGAGTCGCCTCTGCCCCGAGACCCGCGTGTGGATTCCGGGGGACAATCCGCTCGCACCTATGATGAGCGTACGGCCGGTGGAGGGGGGTTCCGCGCAGGGACGCGCGACCACATTACGATACCTCCTCTGCCCGTCCGGCGGACACAACGATCGTTGCGTTCGGAAGCGAACAGGCAATCGGCCGTTATTGCCACGGTTTTTTCTTTCTACACTGTAGAAATCCAAAACAAGGCTCCCCTGAAAGGACCTGCCCGTTCAAAATCTTCCCCGCCCCCTGGCCAAATCGCCTGTTCGCCTTCGGTCGCACACAGAGACTCTCCTATCGGGCTGCGTCCCGCGACCCTCGGGCCCCCGGGAACCTTACCGAGGCTGGACCGGTACGGGTGACGACTCGCGGGCGAAATCACCGCCCTCACTCGATCAGATAAAACTCGTGGCTTTACTTGCCCCCCACTACCGCACGCTGTCCCATCACGCTCTCCCCAACCGTGCCCCGAGTGCAGCCACCACTCGACACGGGGACGTCATCACCTCCGTGGAGGAGTTGTGGGCAGTCTTTGGTGGTTCTCCCCCACTGACCACAACTCCGGGTCAGGGACGCAGGCATCGACTTAGTCGGATCTGCCCCTCACCCCCACGGTCGAACCACCCCGATCGACTGTCCCCACTTTCCCCTGGGGGAACGGGACGTTGGGGAGCGGACTTCTTTCGCCCCTATTGGGCAACGTCCGCAGTCCCCGTTCCTCCTGGGGAGGATCGACCAGGGGGACTAGGGGAACCTTTGGTCCCTTGAGGTGGTCTCGTCACTGCAGCCTTCCCAGTCCGCTTCCACGGGGCCCGGGGGGCTCGGCTACCATCCACCCAGCGGCCACCCTGCCATGCAGGGGCCGGCATGGACGGCACCCGGGGAGACGCAGGAGGCAGTGCTCTCCCCGGGGCGGATACGAGAGAGCTCGCCTTCCTCGCAAACCCACCCCATGGTGCCCCAGGTTACCCGGGTCCCCGAGGAAACCCTGCCCCAGGGCTGCCACAGCCCTGCTACTCCCCGGGGGACCGTGGCTCCATGCCCCCGAGAGGAACCAGTGGCTTAGGGCTGACACCCTTTCTGACTCCATCTCCGGTCGCATGTGGAAATCCGGTTTCTTTCAGCGGGATCGACCTGGTCCCCCTCCCTCTCGGGCGCTGCCGATCGGCGATCCCCTAGTCTGCCTGCCGAGTATGGAGCCACCAGGGACCCGTCCTCGTATTCCCCCACTACCAAACGAGGGGGGGACTCCCACGCACCCCTGTCCTGCCCCCTGAAGGGGGATCTGAACATCCCTTTCAGGAACACTGACCCACAGCCTGAGGACGGGTTGAGGGCTCCCTCCCCCAGTCTGGTGACTTTTCCACCTTGGGAAACTGGCGCCCAGATCTTGTTGTTAAGGAATCCCCTCCCTGACAACATTTTCTCCTTTGCCGTTACGCCGGGGTTTCCCCCCCTCCCCCAGCTATCACGGCCAAAAATAAGTCGCCCCCCCCCCCCCCCCCAACCCCATCCCCTAGTGGGACAGATCGGCATCTTTCGCCAGGGTGCACAGGCCGTCCCTCCGCCGGGGATTGACTTCTTGTCAGCCCTAACGCAGCTCCAGTAGGAGTTTTCCTCAAGGACTACGCACTGCCTCTGTGTCTTCAGACGCTGACGACACTGAGACAGACTCTAGCTTGTTTGGCGACCCCCTGATGCACTTTCTTATTCACAAGATATCGCATCAACCTTTCGGCTGCGGCGGACAGCGCAGCCATGAGTCACTTTAACTGCCGTTGCAGTGAGAGATGCTGTACTATCACAGCCAATCTCTCAGGCCGTGCTGTCACGGTCCAAACCCCCCCCAGGCGCTCAAGTCGGCCTTGCGGGGCAACCCTGGGCAGGACCATCGCTGTTCGGCAGCTATTTGACTGCGATACCAGGAGACTGACTCCCGCTCAAACCCATCCCCGGCAGTCACCTGCCCACACCGCACGGCCCGCCAAACCCCTAATATCCCCCTCCCTTTGCCAGCAACCGGTCCCGGAGGTACTGGGGAGTCGCCCATGGGGGCTCCATCCTTTATACTCCTATTTCAAAGCCTACCCACGTCTCGTCTGCAAGATCGGTTCCAGTAGAACTGAAGCAGTCTGTACTTGCACTGAAATCTGCTCGCAATGGGTTCCGACAAACGGCCCAGCCTACAGACGACGCTCGCATGAAGTATTGATTTTTCTCAAGGCTCGTCCCAGTTTCCCATAATCCCCGTTTCGCGTCAAACGCGATTTCTTGCTTCCGCCATTTTCCCCCTCCGGCTCAGGCAATCGATAAAGTCAGGAAAGTGTGCATTTCAGGACCTGGGTCAAGGAAGCAGTACTGGTTGCTAAGGATCCCCAAAACAACATTACTTCTATGTTCATTGTGCAAAAGATCGCCTCATTTGGCATCTAGGGCTCGAAACAACACACTCAATGCTGACTATGGCCTCCACAAGCGCATGGCTCAGTATCTTTTTTACACGCGCGTTCGTGTTTTCCCGTCTTTCAAGCTGATGGGTAGGGAGAGTGACACTAGTTCAACCTCTACACTACCCCTCCAAACTCGGCTCCCCCACTCAGGCCCTGGGCCCAAAACCACCTCCAAACTACTACACCTTTGTTCCTCTCTGGGTTCGTCCCCCAACCCCTCCAAATGCGAGCTATCGCCCAGTCAGCGATTCACCTCTCTGGCATGACTTCGACACCCCCTCCATGGTAGTCTCCCCCACCCCGGAGAGTTCCGCTCGCCTAGTGGACCTCATCCCCACCTTCGACTCTCTCCCCTTACTTCGGGAAGGACAAATTTCGTCCCTTCTGGGGATGATGGAGTCCCTGTCTCCCCTTTCATTCCCCAGGCAGAGTTCCAAGCGACAGCTTCAGAGGGGGTTTTCCCCCGTCGTTGGTCCCAACCCAAAGACAGCTGAACCAGACCATTCCCCCAGGCCTTGGTTCGTTTGGCCACGGGGGAGTGGCTCAGCCCACCACCCTGGCCCCCGGAGTTCCCATCTCCCTCCCTTCCCAGCCCTGGAACTTTACACAGACCCTCCAACTCGGGCTGGGGGGCCCATTTGGAGAGCATTTACCCCGGGGTTTCGGGTCCTCTGACTGCTCGTCTTCACATCAACAACTTGGAACTGGAGGCGGTCAGGCTCGCCCTCCTCCACTTCCATCCATATCCTCCCACCGATTCGTTCTCCTTTCACGGAAAAACACTTCGGTAGCTGTTACATCAACAAAGGGGGGGGCACACTCCATCGCCTCTCCCTCCGTACTGAGGCCCCCTCCACTGGTGTCACACGCAGGGGTCACCCTTCGCGCGAGACACATAGCAGGACACACAATATCCTGGCAGACACTCTCAGCCTCCCAAGTCTGTCCTCCACACGGGAAAGGACCCTAAGCAGGGTACCCTAACAACCGTGTGGGAACATTGGTTCAGACCCATGATCGACCTGTTTGCCACACAGTTCAACTATCGTCTGCCAGTGTATGGTCTCCGTCCCGGACCCCCAGCTTCCTCCATCGACGCCCCATCCCTTCCCTGTCCGGGCCCCATAGCTTACGCCTTCCCCCCCTCCCGATCCTCCACAAGGTGATCAGGGAAAGGGGAGACTCGAGAGACCCAGGCTCATTCTCAAGCCCCGTGGTGGCCCACTCATCCTGGTTACCGACCTCAAGTCCCTCACTCACCACCCCCTCTTCGGGTTTAACACCAGGTGGGACCATGCTCAGGCAACCCCGTTCGGGTCTCCCTCACGCCAACCCCAGATGCTTCGCCTCCACGCCTGGGTTCTGTGCCAGCCCGGTTGCGAGCAGCTAAATCCACCTCTCGAACGGACAGATCCCAGTCCGTCCTCAATAAACCTCTCTAACGCTGGGGGCCCCTCAGGAACTCCGAGACCTAGCCATGTTTCCCCTCACAGAGCTAGCACAGTCCTTTACATTACAGATGGGGGAAATGGGTCTCATGGTGCGAAGACAATTCTGTCTCTCACAATCGCCCTCCAAATCCAGATAGGAAATTTCCTTGTCCCACCTAACCTCTCTGCTAGCTCCATCCGGGGCTACAGGTCGGCCATCTGCACGACAATCCGCCAAATGGCGGACCTCCTTGGGGAAAGACTTTTCCTTCTCAGAGAGATCCCAGAGGGGGTGCTCTTCGTGAGGCCCAATCCCCTAGACTGTTCCCCTTTGGGACCTCTTTACTACTTGACGTCCCAGGAAAACCCCCCTTTGAGCCTGTCTCCTCCATTCCCTTCGACCTTCTGTCTATGAAGACTACCTTCCTCCTCGCCCTCGCTTCCCGCCAGAAGGCGAGGCGAGATCCATGCCCTTAGCGGGGGCCCCAGAGACATTGCCTTCCACAGAGACGGGTCCCTCTCTTAAGTTCCTCCTCGAATTCCTAGCTAAGAACCAGGGAAACCCCGGTAGTGCCTCTCCTTACCTCGTCATCCGCCCGCTGGCGGGTACACTAAGGGAGACACCTCTTCGGGCATAGCCCTTTGCCCCTCTCGAGGTCTAACCACTACTGGGAACGCTCGCGCCCCAGGCGCGTTTCGCAAAAAACGTCTCCTTAATTCCATCAACCCCATAACATGGAAGACATCCCCAGCTGGGACTTCTCTAGGGGCTCTCCAAGACGGTCAGAACGGGCCCTATTTCCCCGGCATCCAAGGACCTCCCATCTTGTCCCCCCGGGCTCATGACTCAGAGCGCTCGCCGCTTCGGCAGCATTCCAGCCCTCTGTTCCCATGCGCCACCCCCAGGAGGCACCTTCTGCGTTCGGAAAATCCCTTCAAAAATTTATTTAAGGGACATCCTCATGACCAGCTATGGTTTTAATGGGATATCCTTTGTGGCGGCTAATGCATCCATATCGGTAACCCCAGGAACCCCCTAGGGGACTCGCCCTCCTCCTTTTCCTATGAATTCTGCTATGTCTGACATGGTACAGTATATGACGCCAAAATGGGGAGTTTGTATTATACTCCCTGTTTGGCCAGTATACTTACCAAAGTCAGACTCTAATGCCCGCCCTGCCCTTCCCACTAGCGCCAAGGGTTTTGGGGTTACCCTTGCGCGCAGCCTCGATGAATGAGGTACGGGAGGGGACACTGGCTTCTTCCTACGGCGGAAGCGGGTGGGCATCACGTGACTGTCTTATTACTGCATTAGCCACACAAAAACTTCGGCCTGGCAGAGCTGACTAACTGCCGTGAATGCTATTGTCTGACATGGTAAGTATACTAGCCAAACAGGGAGTATAATACAAACTCCCCATATTTGTGAGGTCCACACACAAAAGTCCAGATATGTCCTTGCCCGTATCATGCCCAAAAGAACAGTGTAGGTCAGCCAATCAAAGCATACACATGCTGCTGTTCATTGAGGAAATGTCACCGAGTACATCAGTTGTATTTACTTCCTACTAAAATACTTTCCAACCTTCAGAATCGTAAGCTACAGTTTGATTGCCAGTGATTGGCTGATGTCACTGAGTACACCAACGAAGCACTCTCCTCGACATGCCGAACCAACCAGCCGGAGCAATCCTGTACCATAACCCTTGGAAGCCTGTGCTGTGTTCATTCACATCGGGTGCAGGCACCCATGGGGCTTTCCATAAAGACATGGGACCAAAGGGACATCTACCTGGCAGAGACCAGTAACTGGCCAATGGCTTTTCTCGTGTATTCATGCAGCTAAAACAGACAGCGTAGAACTAAAATTGTGCGACTTGCTGAAAGGACCTGGGCATAGCTGCCTCATTTTCCAATCATAAACGTCTGGATTGTGTAGCCGAGTAACACCAAGAAGACAAAGAAGGACGATGAAGACAACGCGCGCGCGCACGTGAGAGGGAGAGACAGACAGACAGACAGACCTACAGACAGACAGACAGACAGACAGACTGAGAGAGAGACAGACAGAGACAGAGAGAAGGAGAGAGACAGAGAGGAGCAAGACAGGCAAAGAGATAGAGAGAGATGAGAGAGAGCGAGCGAGAGAGACAGACAGACAGACAGACAAACAGACAGACAGACATGTCGACAGACAGACAGACAGACAGATACAGACATAGACAAAGAGAGTGCTGCATATAACCCAGCTGATCGCAAAGGGCCGTAATATCAGGCTGTCATGAGAAGACAACAACCGGACACCGCTAGCAAACTCACAGCAGAACGTCCTGCAACTGAGACAAAACGGCCATCAGCTGTTTCTCGCGGTTCTTCCTCCGCTGTTCCAGAATGACGTTGATGGTGTACAGGAACGGGTTGAGGGCCGAGTTGAGCGGCAGCACCAAGACGGCCATGATGACGTTGACTTCCCCCGGAACGTCCACGCCTCCGACCGCCGCCATCCCCAGGACGCCGATGGGAAACCAGCAGGTAAAGTCCGACACGGCCACGGTGATCAGCCGCCTAGCGATGATCTGGTCCGTGGACTTCCTGCCGATGGTGCCGGAGCCGGTCAACGTGTTGGAGGTGACCGACCAGTAGATGAACACTTGCCCCGAAGCTATGAACAGGAAGAGGACGAAGTTGAGGGTGATCCAGATACCGAAGGAGTAATGCTGGCCCGGAAACTCGGTCCTCGTAATGGGCAACGGATGCAGATTCCGGTCTGGCTGTAGAACTGCCAGTGTGACGTCACAGGGGTCAGAGGCGTGGCGGCCAGCACGAGCCCCGCCCACCAGTGGCGCTGCTGGCCAGGTGCGCTGACGTCGGCGTGAAGTGGAACTGGCTGAAGGGAAAGCGCAGCACCAGGAAGCGATCCACGGTGATGAAGCAGATCTGAAAGACGGACACCTCAGAGGACAGGAGAGACAGGAACCCGGCACCCTGCAGGTGGTGCTGTGTCTCCAGGAGTAGTCGTTCCACAGGTAGATGTCTTTGTACCTGTAGTCAGCCAGTCCGATCACCATTAGGTACACCCCCATCAAGAAATCAGACACACACAGATGCAGGACGAAGACACCAAATCCAAACCGCCGCGTTCCTTTGTCGAAGACGGTGCGGTACAGGAAACTGGTGAGGTTTCCCACCAAAGCCAGCATGGCTAGCAGAGCCAGGATAACCCGGTGGAGGTGACTCTGCATCAAATCCTGACAGGACGACACGGCGTCTTTCGGAACCTGACACCACTTGGGGCTGAACTTCTCGGAAGAAGCGCTGGGCAACACAGTTTATAATTGCTGGCTGTCACGGACCGAAGTTTGAGAAGATTGTGGAACAGCTTTGGAGGAAAGGTGATTACCGGACAGCCTGAGAGATCCACAGAGCGCAACGATCGTAGAACCCGGAAACCCGAGCCGTGCACGTGACGCACTCCGCTGCCCGACAGGTTGAGCTGGTCCAGACGAGTCAGTGTGTGCAAAGGATCCACGTTCACTGCATCCACGCTTACACGGGACAGGTCCAACACGCGAAGTTTGGTGTACGTGGACAGACTAGAGAGACCGTCTTGAAGGTCAAGTGGGTTTCCCGCCAAAACAAGCACTTGCAGAGATCTGAGGGAACTGAAGACACCAGGCAGAAGACAGGTGATGAGGTTATCGCTGAGGTCCAGACTGATTAAGTTAGGCAGAGCAGGTGCTTGAAGGTGAGACAGAAAACAAGACGCCAAACTGACATGGACCAGCATGGTGTTGTTCGTGATGTCCATCACGTCATGTTGCTCCTGTCCGCGTTCAAGAAGCGAAGTTCTGGATGGTCACCGACAGCGAAAGACCGGTTACAGTAAAACGCCAACCCGAAGCACCTACATTCAAGTGGACAGGTGAAGTGACACAACAGCTCATCATCATTCTGAGGGCACTGGCCATACCTGTCGTCACACACGTGCTCGGCAGACACGCACACGCGGGACTGGCGACAGCGATAGTAGCCAGGACACTGGTATGTCTGGCAGTCTGCTTCATCCTCACGCCCCGGGCAGTCGTGGATGGCGTTACATCGCAGATAGACGGCAGACACAGGGACGTGTCGGGAGTAGGACACAGGAAGTGAGACCCGGGGCACGACTCTCCTGACCAGAAGACGTCAGTGATGAGTGTGTTTGGTTGTGTCCTTGATGACCACGTCACAAATATTGAACGGTGAGGACGGCCCGAGTACATCTGAAGACTGGTCATTTCTTGTTTACACCCCTTTTCGTCGTTTGCAGACACACACTGCACCATGTTGTCGCATCTGTGGGTGAGCTGCAGGCACTGTCAATCAATGAGTGAAGGCATATAACTGAGGAATGGATTTTTGGGGTTTGAACTGCTGTTTGGGCTTAGTTTTTTTTTCTTCTGTAGTTGTGTATTGATGTCAAAACAGCTGTTATCATGACAGTGTTTGCAAATCTATGAGCTCGCACACACATATGCACACACGCGTGCGCGCGCGCGCACACGCACACACACACACACACACACACACACACACACACACACACACACACACACACACACACACACACTCGCGCATACATAGACAGACAGAAAGACAGACAGAGGCAAAGCACAGATGATACCAGACCAGACTAAAGCTCCTATTCATGCATCATACCCTTTTTTTTCTTTTTTTGTTTTTACTCTATTGTTTTTATCAGACCAAATGCTTCATGCTCTAGATACAAGATGAATGGAAAATTTCTAGACAAAAATATCCATGTATTGAACATATTCGTCGCTATGAAATTTCGTCGGAAGAATTTGGATGTTATTCTTAGGTGCCAGCGTTGTACTGACGTGAAGACGTAAAAGGAAAGTTCTCTTACTTCGTGTATCAGAAGAATAGACTACACTTCCAAAGACAGTTCCTGTAGGCAACAGGACTAGGACGCATTATGAATTGAGAGAGAAATTCACACCCGTGTAATATGGTGAAACCGCCCCCCTCCCAGTTTTAACTCCCGGAGTCAGTCTGGCACTGTCCCAGATTAACTCCCGGGAGTTAATCTGGGTCTGCACCAAAGCAACCCCCCCCCCCCCCCCCCCCCGCCCCCCAACAGGTCCAGAACGCCCCCCCCCCCCCCCCATCTCTTCTTCCTGTTTATTAGGCCTCTTCCAGAATAAACCCCTACCTGTCTCAGAATAACTCCCCGGGAGTTGTTTTGAACCTAAAAATTTTGACTCCTAAACTAACTCCCGGGAGTTCATTTGGGGCAGTGCCAGATCAGCCCCCCAACCCCTTGGAAAGTTAAACTGGTGCTGTTCCAAACTTAATCCCGGGAGTTCTGGGCCCAAACGTTTGACATAAAAATGACTCCCTGGGAGTTAAACTGGCGCAAGTGGAGAGTCATTCCAGGACAAGCCTGGAAAGGCCCCCCTGCGAGTCAGACTGACGCAGGCCCAGAATAGCTTCCCCTTCTCAACCCCTCCCCTCTACCTCAAATAATGAACAATAGGCCAATAAGCGCTCCACGGAAAGTTTATCTAGCACCGGCCAAGAACAACCCACCAAGAGAGTAAAATTGGGCCTAGCCCAGAAAAGCCACCACACCCCCCCCCCCCCCTCCCCCTTCTGGGGAGACTTTGCCCTAAACAAACATGATTCAACCAGAACCATTTGCAGTGAACATCAGAACATGGAGCACAAGTGAAAGCTTATATGGGGAGTTAATCTGGCACCTGCCCAGAACAGACACCCCCCTCCCCCCCCCCCCCCCCCCTCCGGAGAGTTATTCACCCAAAACAGCCCCCTGTATACAGAGTTAAACTGGACCTGGCCCAGAACACACACACACACCCACAGACACACACACACCTCCTCCTGGGAAGTTAATCTAGCACCAGCCAGGAACAGTCCCCCTAGAGAGTTAAACTGGAACTGCCCAAAAAAACCCTACCCCCCTAGAGAGTTAAACTGGACCTGGCCCAGAACAGCCCCCCACCCCCCCCACCCCCACCGTCCTGGGCAGTTAATCTTATACTAGCTCTAAACAACCCCCTTGAGAGTTAAACTGGATCTGTCCCAAAGCAGTCCCCCACCTGGGGAATTAATCTGCCACCGGCCCGAACAACCCACCAATAGAGTTAAATTGGACCTAGCCCAGAACAGCCCCCCTTCTGGGGAGACTGCTTTAAACAAACATGATTCAACCAGAAACATTTTGCAGTGAACATCAGAACATGGAGCACAAGTGAAAGTTTATATGGGGAGTTAATCTGGCACCTGCCCAGAACAAATCCCCTCACCCCCACCCCTGGAGAGTTAAACTGGACCTGGTCCAGAACTGCCTCCTTCCTGGGAGTTAATCTGGCACTGGCCCAGAAGAGCCCCCCTCCCCAACCTCCCTTGGAGAGTTAAACTGGACCTGGTCCAGAACAGCACCCCCCTCCCCCCCCCCCCCCCCCCCCCCCCCCCGAGAATAAATATAGCACTGGCCCAGAACAGACCAACTGGCGAGTTAAACTGTACCTGCCCCAGAACAGAGCCCTCCTGGGAAGTTAATCTGGTACTAGCCCAAAACAGTCCCCCATAAGAGTTAAACTGTACCTGCCCAGAACAGCCCCCACCCCCCCTACCCCTGGAGAGTTAAACTGGACCTGGCCCAAAACAGTCCCCCAAAGAGTTAAACTGGACCTGGACCAAAACAGCAACCCCCATCCCCCCCACCCCCACCCCTCCTGGGGAGTTCATCTGGTACTAACCCAAAACAGCCCCCTAGAGAGTTAAACTGGACCTGCGCCAAAACAGCCCCCCACCTGGGGATTAATCTGCCACTGGCCCAGAACAACCCACCAAGAGAGGTTAAATTGGACCTGGCCCAGAACAGCTTCCCTTCTGGGGAGACTTTGCTTTAAACAAACATTATTCAACCAGAAGCATTTTGCAGCGAACATCAGAACATAAAACACAAGTGAAAGCTTAAATGGGGAGTTAATCTGGCACCTGCCCAGAACAGACTCCCCCCCCCCACCCCCACCCCGGAGAGTTACTAGCCCCAAACAGCCCCTTGTAATAAAGAGTTAAACTGGACCTGACCCAGAACATCTACCCCCCCCCCCTTCCCCCAGCAGGTGACAGTGTTGGCCTGTTCCTCTGCTGTAGGGCAGTACATCCCACCACTGCTGATCTTCCCCTACACCAGAGACCCTCGCTTCAATGCGCTGGAGAGGTTTGAAAACCAAAAAAAAAGTCCCAATGGATGGATCACCGAGGAAATGTTTCTCAGCTTCCTGAGAGACGTCTTCATCCCCAACTTTGGAGAAAAACGACCAGTGGTGCTGTTTGTGGACGGCCATTCCAATCATCACTCCCTGGCCATCAGCACTCTGTGTGAGGAGAATGGTGTCAGCCCGTTTCTCTGATTCCTTTTACAGCTTATGCTTTAGCCCTACTTAGGCTCAGTATGTTTTAAAACAGGGATGGTCTAGATCTACATAAACTGTTTTTTCAGTGATACTTTGAGCAGAAATGCCAAATGCCTTTTTTT
>CM031602.1:64978901-65028901 GCA_018398815.1 Conus ventricosus
TTGCAGGAAAAGCAGCACCACCATTTAACCTTCTCTGTTGAAAAGAAAATCTTAGAAGTCTGTAATTTTACATTATTCATATTTTTCACGAAAAAAATCTGTCATCTTTAATAATCTAAAAGTCCATATTTTTTCTTTATTTTGAAATCAGTCGAGATTCCAATCTTCTCCGGTATTTTTGTTTTCATTTTCGATTTTCAATCACATAGTTTTGAAACACTAATATAAATGATGCTCCACGCAACTTTTATGAATGTGATCCACGTACCTTTTATGAATGTGCTCCAAGTCAGACAAATACAATCTTGTGCTTATTGTTAAATTGTCCATTTTGGCGTCATATACTGTACCATGTCAGACAATAGCATTCACGGCAGTTAGTCAGCTCTGCCAGGCCGAAGTTTTTGTGTGGCTAATGCAGTAATAAGACAGTCACGTGATGCCCACACCGCTTCCGCCGTAGGAAAAAGCCATGTCAACCTCCCGTACCTCATTTCTCTCTCGGCTGCCGTCCAAGCAAGATAGTCTTGTGCTCTGTCTCGCCTTCTCTTTGCCGTTGTGTTAAGATAGCTTTGTGTTTGCTTATTTGTTGTGGCTTGCTCGCTCACCCTTTTACTCTTGAGCCGGTGGGGCTTTGGTTTGGTGCGCTTTATTAACCTATTTAACCGCGCCATCCTCGCCTTTGTGCCTTTGTCTCGGCACTCGCGACTTCGCCTTCCGTTCTTTCGATCTCCGAAAGTACGACCTCTTGATCTGCCCACTGGTGCGCATTTATTTGTACCTAATTTATCACTGGTAAACGATCTCCTCATCTACTAACTGGTGCACATTTATTAGTACCTCCTTAGCATTATTACAAGGTACACCAGGGGTACTTACTCTTGTGCGCCATTGCGCGTCACTCTTGACGATCGATCCCTTCCCGGTCAATCGATCCGCCATCTTCGATTGTGCCACGCCGGTTGCCGTCTCCGCCATGTTGCCTGACCTCACACACCTTGTTCGGCGGTACTATCGGCTTCCCCGGGCTCATTTTCCTGTACCTTATTTATCATTATTACAGGTATAGAGAGTGTCTTGCGATCTCTTGATCTACCAACTTGTGCACACTTAGTAGTACCCCATTAGTAACATTAGTTATTCGATCACATGTTTCTCGCGTTTTGTGCTTTCTTCTCGTCAACTCGCGTTTTCATCTTCATTTACCGCACTCCCAGTGCCCCTCACGAGGTGGTTCGAGCTCTTTTCTATCCCTCGATCCACCTCTTTGTCTCCTCTTTGCGATCGTGCGTTCCGTGATTGTCTCGCTACCAGTGCCCAACATGGTGAAGGACATTAACGGGTCGAGCCGCTCCTCTGTTCGGGAGTCGCTCTCTTGCCCCGGAGGACCCGCGTGTGGATTCCAGGGGACAATCCGCTCGCACCTATGATGAGCGTACGGCCGGTGTGGAGGAGGGTTCCGCGCAGGGGACGCGCGACCATCATTACGATACCTCCTCTGCCCGTCGGCGGACACACGATCGTTGCGTTCGGAAGCGAACAGGCAATCGGCCGTTATTGCCAACGGTTTTTCTTTTCTACACTGTAGAAATCCAAAAGCAAGGCTCCCCTGAAAGGACCTGCCCGTTCAAAATCTTCCCGCCCCCTGGCCAAATCGCCTGTTCGCCTTCGGTCGCACACAGAGACTCTCCTATCAGGCTGCGTCCCGCGACCCTCGGCCCCCGGGGAACCTTACCGAGGCGTGGACCGGTAACGGGTGACGACTCGCGGCCGAAATCACCGCCCGTCACTCGATCAGATGAGACTCGTGGCGTTAGCTTGCCCCCCACTACCGTCACGCTGTCCCATCACGCTCTCCCCAACCGTGTCCGAGTGCAGCCACCACTCGGACACGAGGAGCGTCATCACTCCGGTGGAGGAGTTGTGGGCAGTCTTTGGTGGGTCTCCCCCACTGACCACAACTCCGGGTCAGGGACGCAGGCATCGACTAGGTCGGATCTGCGCCCTCACCCCCGACGGTCGAAACCACCCCGATCGACTGTCGCACTTTCCCCTAGGGGTACAGGACGTTGGGGAGGCGGACTTCTTTCGCTCCCCTATTGGGCAACGTCCGCAGTCCCGTTCCTCCTGGGGGAGGATCGACCAGCGGGACTAGGGTAACCTTTGGTCCCTTGAGGTGGTCTCGTCACTGCAGCCTTCCCAGTCCGCTTCCACGCGGCCAGGGGGCTCGGCTACCATGCCACCCAGCGGCCACCCTGCCATGCAGGGGCCGGCATGGACGGCACCCGGGAGACGCAGGAGGCAGTGCTCTCCCCGGGGCGGATACGAGAGAGCTCGCCTTCTCGCTACCCACCCCATGGTGCCCCAGGTTACCCGGGTCCCCGAGGAAACCCTGCCCCAGGGCTGCCACAGCCCTGCGTACTCCCCGGGGACCGGTGGCTCCATGCCCCCGAGAGGAACCAGTGGCTTAGGGCTGACACCCATTCTGACTCCATCTCCGGTCGCATGTGGCATCCGGCTTCTTTCAGCTGGATCGACCTGGGTCCCCCTCCCTCTCGGGCGCTGTCCGATCGGCGATCCCCTAGTCTGCCTGCCGAGTATGGAGCCACCAGGGACCCGTCCTCGTATTCCCCCACTACCAAACGAGGGCGGGACTCCCACGCACCCCTGTCCTGGCCCCCTGAAGGTGGATCTGAACATCCTTTCAGGAACACTGACCCACAGCCTGAGGACGGGGTTGAGGGCTCCCTCCCCCAGTCTGGTGACTTTTCCACCTTGGAAAGCTGGCGCCCAGATCTTGTTGTTAAGGAATCCCCTCCCTCTGACAACATTTTCTCCTTTGCCGTTACGCCGGGTTCCCCCCTGCCCAGCTATCACGGCCAAAAATAAGTCGCCCCCCCCCCCCCCCCCCCCAGACCCTCATCCCCTAGTGGGACAGATCGGCATCTTTCGCCAGGGGTGCACAGGCCGTCCCTCCGCCGGGGATTGACTTCTTGTCAGCCCCTAACGCAGCTCCAGTAGGAGTTTTCCTCAAGGACTACGGCACTGCCTCTGTGTCTTCAGACGCTGACGACACTGAGACAGACTCTAGCTTGTTTGGCGACCCCTGATGCACTTTCTTATTCACAAGATATCGCATCACCTTTCGGCTGCGGCGGACAGCGCAGCCAGGAGTCACTTTAACTGCCTGTTGGCAGTGAGAGATGCTGTACTATCACAGGCCAATCTCTCAGGCCGTGCTGTCACGGTCCAACCCCTCCCAGGCGCTCAAGTCGGCCTTGCGGTGCATCCCTGGGCAGGACCAGTCGCTGTTCGGCAGCTATTCGACTGCGATACCAGGAGACTGACTCCCGCTCAAACCCTATCCCAGGCAGTCACCTGCCCACAACCGCACGGCCCGCCAAACAGACACGGCCCGGAGGTAACTGGGGGAGTCGCCCATGGGGACTCCATCCTTATACTCCTTATTTCCTATTTCAAGACGCTACCTACGTCTCGTCTGCAAGATCGGGGTTCCAGTAGAAGCAGTCTGTACTTGCACTGAAATCTGCTCGCAATGGGTTCCGACAAACGGCCCTAGCCTAGCAGACGACGCTCGCATTGAAGTATTGATTTTTCTCAAGGTCTCGTCCTAGTTTCCCATAGTCTCGTTTCGCGTCAAGACGCGATACTTGCTTCCGCCATTTTCCCGTCCGTGCTCAGGCAATCGATATGTCAGGAAAGTGTGCATTTCAGGACCTGGGGTCAAGGTAAGCAGTACTGGTTGCTAAGGATCCCCAAAACAACATTACGTTCTATGTTCAGTGTGCAAAAGATCGCCTCATTTGGCATCTATGGGCTCGAAAACAACACACTCATGCTGACTATGGCCTCACAAGCGCATGGCTCAGTATCTTTTCACACGCGCGTTCGTGTTCCAGTCTTTTCAAAGCTGATGGGTAGGGAGAGTGACACTAGTTCAACCTCTACACTACCCCTCCAACTCGGGCTCCCACTCAGGCCCTGGCCCAATTCCACCTCCAAACTACTACACCTTTGTTCCTCTCTGGGGTTCGTCACCAACCCCTCCAAATGCGAGCTATCGCCCAGTCAGCGATTCACCTCTCTGGGCATGAGCTTCGACACCACCTCCATGGTAGTCTCCCCGACCCCGGAGAGTTCCGCTCGCCTAGTGGACCTCATCTCCCACCTTCGACTCTCTCCCCTTACTTCGGCAAGGACACTTTCGTCCCTTCTGGGGATGATGGAGTCCCTGTCTCCTTTCATTCCCCTAGGCAGAGTTCCCAAGCGACAGCTTCAGAGGGAGTTCCGCCGTCGTTGGTCCCAGACCAACGACAGCTGGAACCAGACCATTCCCCTAGGCCTTGGTTCGTTTGGGCCACGGAGGAGTGGCTCAGCCCATCCACCCTGGCCCCCGGAGTTCCCATCTCCCTCCCTTCCCAGGCCCTGGAACTTTACACAGACGCCTCCAACTCGGGCTGGGGGGCCCATTTGGAGAGCAGTCACGCCTCGGGGTTTCGGATCCTCTGACTGCTCGTCTTCACATCAACATCTTGGAACTGGAGGCGGTCAGGCTCGCCCTCCTCCACTTCCAGTCCATAGTCTCCCACCGATTCGTTCTCCTTTCACGGACAACACTTCGGTAGCTTGTTACATCAACAAAGGGGGGGGCACACTCCATCGGCCTCTCCCTCCGTACTGAGGCCCTCCTCCACTGGTGTCACACGCAGGGGTCACCCTTCGCGCGAGACACATAGCAGGGACACACAATATCCTGGCAGACACTCTCAGCCTCTCCAAGTCTGTCCTCCACACGGAATGGACCCTAAGCAGGCATACCCTAACAACCGTGTGGGAACATTGGTTCAGACCCATGATCGACCTGTTTGCCACACAGTTCAACTATCGTCTGCCAGTGTATGTGTCTCCGGTCCCGGACCCCCAGGCTTCCTCCATCGACGCCCTATCCCTTCCCTGGTCCGGCCTCATAGCTTACGCCTTCCCTCCCTTCCCGATCCTCCACAAGGTGATCAGGAAGGCGAGACTCGAGAGACCCAGGCTCATTCTCATAGCCCCGTGGTGGCCCACTCAGTCCTGGTTACCGGACCTCAAGTCCCTCACTCACGCACCCCCTCTTCGGTTGAACACCAGGTGGGACCATGCTCAGGCAACCCCGTTCGGGTCTCCCTCACGCCAATCCCCAGATGCTTCGCCTCCACGCCTGGCTTCTGTGCCAGCCCGGTTGCGAGCAGCTAAATCCACCTCTCGAACGGACAGATCCCAGTCCGTCCTCAATATCCTCTCTATCGCTGGGCCTCTCAGGAACTCCGAGACCTAGCCATGTCCTCTCACAGAGCTAGCACAGAGTCCCTTTACATTTACAGATGGAGGAAATGGGTCTCATGGTGCGAAGACAATTCTGTCTCTCACAATCGCCCCTCCAATATCCAGATAGGAAATTTCCTGTCCCACCTTAACCTCTCTGCTAGCTCCATCCGGGGCTACAGGTCGGCCATCTGCACGACAATCCGCCAAATGGGCGGACCTTCCTTGAGAATGACTTCCTTCTCAGAGAGATCTCCAGAGGGGCTGCTCTTCGTGAGGCCCAATCCCCTAGACGTGTTCCCCTTTGGGACCTCTTCACTTACTTGACGTCCTCAGGAAACCCCCCTTTGAGCCTGTCTCCTCCATTCCCTTCGACCTTCTGTCTATGAAGACTACCTTCCTCCTCGCCCTCGCTTCCGCCAGAAGGCGAGGCGAGATCCATGCCCTTAGCGGGGACCCCAGAGACATTGCCTTCCACAGAGACGGCTCCCTCTCTCTTAAGTTCCTCCTCGAATTCCTAGCTAAGAACCAGGAACCCGGTAGTGCCTCTCCTTACCTCGTCATCCGCCCGCTGGCGGATACACTAAGGGGAGACACCTCTTCGGACATAGCCCTTTGCCCCCTCTCGAGGTCTAACACACTACTGGGAACGCTCGCGCCCCAGGCGCGTTTCGCAAAGACGTCTCCTTATTTCCATCAACCCCAGTAACATGGAAGACATCTCAGCTGGCACTGTCTCTAGGTGGCTCTCCAAGACGGTCAGAACGGCCTATTCCCAGGCATCCAAGGACCTCCCCATCTTGTCCCCCCGGGCTCATGAGCTCAGAGCGCTCGCCGCTTCGGCAGCATTCCAGCCCTCTGTTCCCATGCGCCACCTCCAGGAGGCAGCCTTCTGGCGTTCGGAAAATCCCTTCATAAAAATTTTATTTAAGGGACATCCTCATGACCAGGGCTGATGGTTCTAATGGGATATCCTTTGTGGCGGCTAATGCATCCATATCGGGTAACCCCAGGAACCACTAGGGCACTCGCCCTCCTCCTTTTCCTATGAATTCTGCTATTGTCTGACATGGTACAGTATATGACGCCAAAATGGGGAGTTTGTATTATACTCCCTGTTTGGCCAGTATACTTACCATGTCAGACTCTAATGCCCGCCCTGCCTTCCCCACTAGCGCCAAGGTTCTGGGTTACCTTGCGCGCAGGCCTCGATGAATGAGGTACGGGAGGTTGACACTGGCTTCTTCCTACGGCGGAAGCGGGTGGGCATCACGTGACTGTCTTATTACTGCATTAGCCACACAAAAACTTCGGCCTGGCAGAGCTGACTAACTGCCGTGAATGCTATTGTCTGACATGGTAAGTATACTAGCCAAACAGGGAGTATAATACAAACTCCCCATATTTGTGAGGTCCACACACAAAAGTCCAGATATGTCCTTGCCCGTATCATGCCCAAAAGAACAGTGTAGGTCAGCCAATCAAAGCATACACATGCTGCTGTTCATTGAGGAAATGTCACCGAGTACATCAGTTGTATTTACTTCCTACTAAAATACTTTCCAACCTTCAGAATCGTAAGCTACAGTTTGATTGCCAGTGATTGGCTGATGTCACTGAGTACACCAACGAAGCACTCTCCTCGACATGCCGAACCAACCAGCCGGGAGCAATCCTGTACCATAACCCTTGGAAGCCTGTGCTGTGTTCATTCACATCGGGTGCAGGCACCCATGGGGCTTTCCATAAAGACATGGGACCAAAGGGACATCTACCTGGCAGAGACCAGTAACTGGCCAATGGCTTTTCTCGTGTATTCATGCAGCTAAAACAGACAGCGTAGAACTAAAATTGTGCGACTTGCTGAAAGGACCTGGGCATAGCTGCCTCATTTTCCAATCATAAACGTCTGGATTGTGTAGCCGAGTAACACCAAGAAGACAAAGAAGGACGATGAAGACAACGCGCGCGCGCACGTGAGAGGGAGAGACAGACAGACAGACAGACCTACAGACAGACAGACAGACAGACAGACTGAGAGAGAGACAGACAGAGACAGAGAGAAGGAGAGAGACAGAGAGGAGCAAGACAGGCAAAGAGATAGAGAGAGATGAGAGAGAGCGAGCGAGAGAGACAGACAGACAGACAGACAAACAGACAGACAGACATGTCGACAGACAGACAGACAGACAGATACAGACATAGACAAAGAGAGTGCTGCATATAACCCAGCTGATCGCAAAGGGCCGTAATATCAGGGCTGTCATGAGAAGACAACAACCGACACCGCTAGCAAACTCACAGCAGAACGTCCTGCAACTGAGACAAAACGGCCATCAGCTGTTTCTCGCGGTTCTTCCTCCGCTGTTCCAGAATGACGTTTGATGGTGTACAGGAACGGGTTGAGGGCCGAGTTGAGCGGCAGCACCAAGACGGCCATGATGACGTTGACTTCCCCCGGAACGTCCACGCCTCCGACCGCCGCCATCCCCAGGACGCCGATGGAAACCAGCAGGTAAAGTCCGACACGGCCACGGTGATCAGCCGCCTAGCGATGATCTGGTCCGTGGACTTCCTGCCGATGGTGCCGGAGCCGGTCAACGTGTTGGAGGTGACCGACCAGTAGATGAACACTTGCCCCGAAGCTATGAACAGGAAGAGGACGAAGTTGAGGTGATCCAGATACCGAAGGAGTAATGCTGGCCCGGAAACTCGGTCCTCGTAATGGGCAACGGGATGCAGATTCCGGTCTGGCTGTAGAACTGCCAGTGTGACGTCACAGGGGTCAGAGGCGTGGCGGCCAGCACGAGCCCCGCCCACCAGGTGGCGCTGCTGGCCAGGTGCGCTGACGTCGGCGTGAAGTGGAACTGGCTGAAGGGAAAGCGCAGCACCAGGAAGCGATCCACGGTGATGAAGCAGATCTGAAAGACGGACACCTCAGAGGACAGGAGAGACAGGAACCCGGCCACCCTGCAGGTGGTGCTGTGTCTCCAGGAGTAGTCGTTCCACAGGTAGATGTCTTTGTACCTGTAGTCAGCCAGTCCGATCACCATTAGGTACACCCCCATCAAGAAATCAGACACACACAGATGCAGGACGAAGACACCAAATCCAAACCGCCGCGTTCCTTTGTCGAAGACGGTGCGGTACAGGAAACTGGTGAGGTTTCCCACCAAAGCCAGCATGGCTAGCAGAGCCAGGATAACCCGGTGGAGGTGACTCTGCATCAAATCCTGACAGGACGACACGGCGTCTTTCGGAACCATGACACCACTTGGGCTGAACTTCTCGGGAAGAAGCGCTGGGCAACACAGTTTATAATTGCTGGCTGTCACGGACCGAAGTTTGAGAAGATTGTGGAACAGCTTTGGAGGAAAGGTGATTACCGGACAGCCTGAGAGATCCACAGAGCGCAACGATCGTAGAACCCGGAAACCCGAGCCGTGCACGTGACGCACTCCGCTGCCCGACAGTTGAGCTGGTCCAGACGAGTCAGTGTGTGCAAAGGATCCACGTTCACTGCATCCACGCTTACACGGGACAGGTCCAACACGCGAAGTTTGGTGTACGTGGACAGACTAGAGAGACCGTCTTGAAGGTCAAGTGGGTTTCCCGCCAAAACAAGCACTTGCAGAGATCTGAGGGAACTGAAGACACCAGGCAGAAGACAGGTGATGAGGTTACGCTGAGGTCCAGACTGATTAAGTTAGGCAGAGCAGGTGCTTGAAGGTGAGACAGAAAACAAGACGCCAAACTGACATGGACCAGCATGGTGTTGTTCGTGATGTCCATCAACGTCATGTTGCTCCTGTCCGCGTTCAAGAAGCGAAGTTCTGGATGGTCACCGACAGCGAAAGACCGGTTACAGTAAAACGCCAACCCGAAGCACCTACATTCAAGTGGACAGGTGAAGTGACACAACAGCTCATCATCATTCTGAGGGCACTGGCCATACCTGTCGTCACACACGTGCTCGGCAGACACGCACACGCGGGACTGGCGACAGCGATAGTAGCCAGGACACTGTATGTCTGGCAGTCTGCTTCATCCTCACGCCCCGGGCAGTCGTGGATGGCGTTACATCGCAGATAGACGGGCAGACACAGGGACGTGTCGGGAGTAGGACACAGGAAGTGAGACCCGGGGCACGACTCTCCTGACCAGAAGACGTCAGTGATGAGTGTGTTTGGTTGTGTCCTTGATGACCACGTCACAAATATTGAACGGTGAGGACGGCCCGAGTACATCTGAAGACTGGTCATATTTCTTGTTTACACCCCTTTTCGTCGTTTGCAGACACACACTGCACCATGTTGTCGCATCTGTGGGTGAGCTGCAGGCACTGTCAATCAATGAGTGAAGGCATATAACTGAGGAATGGATTTTTGGGGTTTGAACTGCTGTTTGGGCTTAGTTTTTTTTTTCTTCTGTAGTTGTGTATTGATGTCAAAACAGCTGTTATCATGACAGTGTTTGCAAATCTATGAGCTCGCACACACATATGCACACACGCGTGCGCGCGCGCGCACACGCACACACACACACACACACACACACCACACACACACACACACACACACACACACACACACACACACTCGCGCATACATAGACAGACAGAAAGACAGACAGAGGCAAAGCACAGATGATACCAGACCAGACTAAAGCTCCTATTCATGCATCATACCCTTTTTTTCTTTTTTTGTTTTTACTCTATTGTTTTTATCAGACCAAATGCTTCATGCTCTAGATACAAGATGAATGGAAAATTTCTAGACAAAAATATCCATGTATTGAACATATTCGTCGCTATGAAATTTCGTCGGAAGAATTTGGATGTTATTTCTTAGGTGCCAGCGTTGTACTGACGTGAAGACGTAAAAGGAAAGTTCTCTTACTTCGTGTATCAGAAGGAATAGACTACACTTCCAAAGACAGTTCCTGTAGGCAACAGGACTAGGACGCATTATGAATTGAGAGAGAAATTCACACCCGGTGTAATATGGTGAAACCGCCCCCCTCCCAGTTTAACTCCCGGGAGTCAGTCTGGCACTGTCCCAGATTAACTCCCGGGAGTTAATCTGGGTCTGCACCAAAGCAACCCCCCCCCCCCCCCCCCCCGCCCCCCAACAGTCCAGAACGCCCCCCCCCCCCCCCTCTCTTCTTCCTGTTTATTAGGCCTCTTCCAGAATAAACCCCTACCTGTCTCAGAATAACTCCCCGGGAGTTGTTTTGAACCTAAAAATTTGACTCTAAACTAACTCCCGGGAGTTCATTTGGGGCAGTGCCAGATCAGCCCCCCAACCCCTTGGAAAGTTAAACTGGTGCTGTTCCAAACTTAATCCCGGAGTTCTGGGCCCAAACGTTTGACATAAAAATGACTCCCTGGGAGTTAAACTGGCGCAAGTGGAGAGTCATTCCAGGACAAGCCTGGAAAGGCCCCCCTGCGAGTCAGACTGACGCAGGCCCAGAATAGCTTCCCCTTCTCAACCCCTCCCCTCTACCTCAAATAATGAACAATAGGCCAATAAGCGCTCCACGGAAAGTTTATCTAGCACCGGCCAAGAACAACCCACCAAGAGAGTAAAATTGGGCCTAGCCCAGAAAAGCCACCACACCCCCCCCCCCCCTCCCCTTCTGGGGAGACTTTGCCCTAAACAAACATGATTCAACCAGAACCATTTGCAGTGAACATCAGAACATGGAGCACAAGTGAAAGCTTATATGGGGAGTTAATCTGGCACCTGCCCAGAACAGACACCCCCCTCCCCTCCCCCCCCCCCCCCCCCCCCTCCCGGGGAGTTATTCACCCCAAAACAGCCCCCTGTATACAGAGTTAAACTGACCTGGCCCAGAACACACACACACACACCCACAGACACACACACACCTCCTCCTGGGAAGTTAATCTAGCACCAGCCAGGAACAGTCCCCCTAGAGAGTTAAACTGGAACTGCCCAAAAAAACCCTACCCCCCCTAGAGAGTTAAACTGGACCTGGCCCAGAACAGCCCCCACCCCCCCCACCCCCCACCGTCCTGGGCAGTTAATCTTATACTAGCTCTAAACAACCCCCTTGAGAGTTAAACTGGATCTGTCCCAAAGCAGTCCCCCACCTGGGGAATTAATCTGCCACCGGCCCGAACAACCCACCAATAGAGTTAAATTGGACCTAGCCCAGAACAGCCCCCCTTCTGGGGAGACTGCTTTAAACAAACATGATTCAACCAGAAACATTTTGCAGTGAACATCAGAACATGGAGCACAAGTGAAAGTTTTATATGGGGAGTTAAATCTGGCACCTGCCCAGAACAAATCCCCTCACCACCCCACACCCTGGAGAGTTAAACTGGACCTGGTCCAGAACTGCCTCCTTCCTGGGAGTTAATCTGGCACTGGCCCAGAAGAGCCCCCTCCCAACCTCCCTTGGAGAGTTAAACTGGACCTGGTCCAGAACAGCACCCCCCTCCCCCCCCCCCCCCCCCCCCCCCCCCCCTCCGAGAATAAATATAGCACTGGCCCAGAACAGACCAACTGGCGAGTTAAACTGTACCTGCCCCAGAACAGAGCCCTCCTGGAAGTTAATCTGGTACTAGCCCAAAACAGTCCCCCATAAGAGTTAAACTGTACCTGGCCCAGAACAGCCCCCACCCCCCCTACCCCTGGAGAGTTAAACTGGACCTGGCCCAAAACAGTCCCCCAAAGAGTTAAACTGGACCTGGACCAAAACAGCAACCCCCACCCCCCCCCCACCCCCACCCCTCCTGGGGAGTTCATTGGTACTAACCCAAAACAGCCCCCTAGAGAGTTAAACTGGACCTGCGCCAAAACAGCCCCCCACCTGGGGAGTTAATCTGCCACTGGCCAGAACAACCCACCAAGAGATTTTAAATTGGACCTGGCCCAGAACAGCTTCCCTTCTGGGGAGACTTTGCTTTAAACAAACATTATTCAACCAGAAGCATTTTGCAGCGAACATCAGAACATAAAACACAAGTGAAAGCTTAAATGGGGAGTTAATCTGGCACCTGCCCAGAACAGACTCCCCCCCCCCACCCCCACCCCGGAGAGTTACTAGCCCCAAACAGCCCCTTGTATAAAGAGTTAAACTGGACCTGACCCAGAACATCTACCCCCCCCCCCCCTTCCCCCAGCAGGTGACAGTGTTGGCCTGTTCTCTGCTGTAGGGCAGTACATCCCACCACTGCTGATCTTCCCCTACACCAGAGACCCTCGCTTCAATGCGCTGGAGAGGTTTGAAAACCAAAAAAAAGTCCCAATGGATGGATCACCGAGGAAATGTTTCTCAGCTTCCTAGAGACGTCTTCATCCCCAACTTTGGAGAAAAACGACCAGTGTGCTGTTTGTGGACGGCCATTCCAATCATCACTCCCTGGCCATCAGCACTCTGTGTGAGGAGAATGGTGTCAGCCCGTTTTCTTGATTCCTTTTACAGCTTATGCTTTAGCCCTACTTAGGCTCAGTATGTTTTAAAACAGGGATGGTCTAGATCTACATAAACTGTTTTGTTTTCAGTGAATAGCTTTGAGGCCCAGAAAGTGGCAAATGCTCAACATTGTGTCTTCTTTGAAGACCAGCATCTGTTTGGCTTCATCATTTAAGAAGTGAGTCTCAACTGGAAATGGAAGTTTTATTTTGTTTATTTCAAATACTGGTTTGACTGTTGTTAATAAAACTTTGCATAGTCTAGTCTACTTTCAGCATCGTGTGCTGAATTCCTTTGTATCTGCTTATGTTTTTCAAAACGAGCTCACAGTACCTCTGAGTTTGTCTGTTAGTACATTACCTGTAAAGATAAAAAGTCAGTTTCCAATTTACTCTGAGTACTTTTCTTCTTCGTACACAGGCCATGAATTCCTGTGGGCGCCCCCAGTCTAAGCATACAAGTCAGTACACAACCTACCTACCTAGACGTGGGTTGGATTTTTGCGTTTTATAGTATTTTTTTTTCTTTTTATCCCACCATACAAGAACAATACTCAGTCTTTATGGAGCTGGGAAGACAATTTGGAGATTTAAAAAAAGGCAGGATGAAGTACAGGAGAGGCGGAATTCTGAAGAGCCTGGATAAAATTAAAGAGAGCTTGACAGGAAAGAGGAACATCTTACCACTTGACAGTGAACTTGATAGCTCCTGTATAAAAATAGAGAACTTAGTGCGCCTAGCGCGATAGCCGACATGCCATAGCGCACTGACCCTCCCACTGGCGCGATATCCTCTGCCACGTAGTGTGCAGACCCGACAGTGGCCGCACTGACCCGTGCGCACAGTCACTCACAAACATTACTCATGCAGAGAGACTGCCGCGCTTGAGGTTAGCGCTTCACCTGCCATCATAGCAGACGGAATGTTACATACGCTGGTGAAACTAACGGTGTCGTGCTCCAGTCTGGGGGCTTCCTAGCTGATGGTCTCTGCTTAGGGTAGCACAAACTGCCGCCATTACTCCTACCTCTGTTAAGTTTTCAACAAGTGTCAAAGGCTCTGATACAGATTTTCAAAGGATGCAACAAAAACAGGGGGGTGGAGGTGGGGAGAGGTGCTTACATTTCGGCAAACTCAAAGCATCGAGCCGCAAAAAATAGCATATAGTCAGACTTTTCTTTTTCCCCCCAGTATTAAAAAACAAAGACGATGTAATATCGAAGATATCCATGTACATTAAGGACATCAACTAACATGAAAATCCCCAAAGAATACCGAATAATATCCAAAACATCAAACAAAGTCAGTCATGAAACTGTTTCATCTCCGATCGTTTGAAATTGATAATGAATCAAAACACCAACCGACTGCATTGTAACGCAAAATGTCTAGTTTTCTCTGCCTTCCTGCTCGTCTGTTGAGTATCTGTCCATCCGTCCACTGTCTAAACAGTTGATTCTCTCTCTCTCTCTCTCTCTCTCTCTCTCTCTCTCTCTCTCGTCTCTCTCTCTCTCTCTCTCTCTCTCTCTCTCTCTCTCTCTCTCTGACTGCTGTCTGTCTCTCTCTCTCTCGTTCTCTCTCTTTCTCTTCGTCTACCTGTCTCTCTGTGGTTTGGTTGTGTGTCTTTCTCTGTTTGTGTGTGTGTCTGTGTGTCTGTGTCTGTGCATGCGTGCGTGCGTGCACGTGTATGTGTGTGTTGTCTGTGTGTGTGTTTTGTCTGTCTGTGAATCTCTCTGTATCTGTCTGTCTGTCCCACTCAATCTCTCGCCCCTCCCGCCCCCCCCCCCCCCTCTCTCTCTCTCTCTCTCTCTCTCTCTCTCGTCTCTCCTCTCCTCCCTCCCTCCCTTTCCTCAACTCTCCCCTCTCCCTCCCCCTCCCCCACTCTCTTTCCCCCTCCCCCTCTCTCTCTCCCTCCCCCTCTCTCTCTCTCCCCTACCCCCTCTTTCTCCCTCTCTCTCTCTCTCTCTCTCTCTCTCTCTCTCTCTCTCTCTCTCTCGTGAATCTCTCTCTGTCTGTGTATGTCTGACTGCTTGTATCTCTCTGTCTGTGTCTGTCCTGTCTGTCTGTCTGTCTGTCTGTCTGTCTGTCTCTCTCTCTCTCTCTCTCTCTCCTCTCTCTCCTTCTCCTCTCTCTCTCTCTCTCTCTCTCTCTCTCTGTTTAGCGTGGTATTGGGCAAGAAAAGGTGTGTGATTGTGATTGTGTGATTGTGATTGTGTCCAGTTTGACTCCCCTAGGGGGCTATTTAACCGGTGCTAGATTAACTCCCCAGGAGGGTGGGAGTAGTGTAGATGGGGATAGGGGCTGTTCTGGCGTAGGTCCAGTTTAACTCTTCATGGGGGCTGTTCTGGACCAGTCTCAGAATAATTCCCTGGAACGGGGAGTGGTGCTGTTCTGGGACAGGTCTTGTTTAACTCCCAAGGGGGTGTAAGGTGGGGGTAGTTTTAGGCCAGTGACAGACTGACTCTCCATGAAGTGTGGGGGATGGGGGGGTGTAATTTTGGGCATGTCTAGTTTGTTATGGGCTATTGCCAGATTAACTCTCCAGGGTGGGCTGTTCTGGGCCAGGTGCAGTTTAACTCTCCTGGTGGGCTGTTTTGGACTGGTGCCAGATTAACTTCATAGGCCCTAGGAGTGGTGGAGGGGTGTGGGACTGTTTAGGTGCAGGTGAAGTTTAACTCCCCAGTGGGGCTGTTCTGAGCCAGTGCCAGATTAACTCACAAGGAGAGGGGGGAGAAGAGGCTAGATGGGGGTTGCTGTTCTGGGCCAGATACAATTTAACTTCTTAGAGGGGGGCTGATCTGTGCCGGCGCCAGATTAACTCCCCGGGGGGGGGGGGGGGGGGCTGTTCTGGGCTAGGTTCAGTTTAAGTCTCCAAGGGGGGCTGTTCTGGGCTGGTACTAGATTAATTCCCCAGGAGGAAAACTTATCTGGACCGGGTCAAATTAACACTCCAGGAGGGCTGTTCTGGGCTGGTGCCAGATTAAAACCCCAGGTGGGAAGCTGTTTTGGTGCAGGTCCAGTTTAACTCTCTAGGGGGCTGTTCTGGGCTGGTTCCAGATTAACTCCCCAGGTGGGAAGCTGTTTTGGGGCAGGTCCAGTTTAACTCTCTAGGGGGCTGTTCTGGGCTGGTTCCAGATTAAAACCCCAGGTGGGAAGCTGTTTTGGTGCAGGTCCAGTTTAACTCTCTAGGGGGCTGTTCTGGGCTGGTGCCAGATTAACTCCCCAGGTGGGGAGCTGTTTTGAGGCAGGTCTAGTTTAACTCTCTAGGGGGCTGTTCTGGGCTGGTTCCAGATTAACTCCCCAGGTGGGAAGCTGTTTTGGGGCAGGTCCAGTTTAACTCTCTAGGGGGCTGTTCTGGGCTGGTTCCAGATTAAAACCCCAGGTGGGAAGCTGTTTTGGTGCAGGTCCAGTTTAACTCTCTAGGGGGCTGTTCTGGGCTGGTGCCAGATTAACTCCCAGGTGGGGAGCTGTTTTGAGGCAGGTCTAGTTTAACTCTCTAGGGGGCTGTTCTGGGCTGGTTCCAGATTAACTCCCCAGGTGGGAAGCTGTTTTGGGGCAGGTCAAGTTTAACTCTCAAGGGGGCTGTTCTGGGCTGGTGCCAGATTAACTCCCCAGGTGGGGGGCTGTTTTGGGGCAGGTCCATTTTAACTCTCTAGGGGGCTGTTCTGGGCTGGTGCCAGACTTACTCTCTAGGATGGGGGGTGGGATGTTCTAGATTAGGTTCAGTTTAAAGCTCCAGTGGGGCTGTTCTGGTCCAGTGCCAGATTAACTCCCCAAGATGGGGGGCTGTTCTGGGCCTTGTCTATTTTAACTCTCCGGGGGGGGGGGGGGCTGTTCCATGATGGTGCCAGATTAACTGCCCAGGAGGGGGAGGGGGCTGTTCTGGGCGTTGTCTAGTTTAACTCTCCAGGGGGGCTGTTCCATAACAGTGCCAGATTAACTCCCCTGGAATTGGGCTAGGTCCAGTTTAACTCTTCTGGGCTGATGCCATATTAATTCCCCAGGAGAAGGGGGAGGGGCTGTTTTGTGCCAGGGTCAGTTTAACTCTCCAGGGAGGCCTGTACCAGGCTGGAGCCAGATTAACTCCCCTGGAGAGGGGGGGTTGTGCCAGGGCCAGTTTAACTCTCCAGGGAGGCCTGTACCAGGCTGGAGCCAGATTAACTCCCCAGGAGATGGGGGAGGGCTGCTCTAGGCCAGGTCCAGTTTAACTCTCTAGGGGGGGGGCTGTTTTGGACCGGTGCCAGATTAACTCCCCGGGAGGGGGTGGAGGCTGTTCTGGGCTAGGTTTAGTTTAACTCTCCAGTGGGTGGCTGTTCCAGTCTGGTGCCAGATTAGCTCCCCAGATGTCTTAGGGGGCTGTTCAGGACCAGGTCCAGTTTAACTCCCCAAGGGGAGGGGCAGTTTTGGGCCAATACCAGATTAACTCCTCCGGGGGCTGTTCTAGTCCTGTTGGGGGGCCGATTTGGCGCAAACCTAGATTAACTCCTGGGAGTTCATCTGGGAAGGGGGACAGTTTCACCACGTTACACCGGACAGCTTCGCATGGGCATTCAATAAACAGTCACTGTGTCACCGTCTGCTAATGGAAAGGTGTCCGGCTCTAGGTCAGGGGTCATCTCAGCATCAACAGACCCTATTCCAGACAACACAAAATAGGGAAGATAACATCGCAAACAGAGTTACCGTTTTCAATGTATGGGTCAAACATCTAAGTGTAGTGTGTCAACTATTTCCTTTGAAGTGCGCGCCCAGGATCACGATCGGGATATTCACTAGTTTGCATTCCGGACGCAGTTTCAGGCCCATGTTTTGGCATTTTCTTTCTCTCTGTCTCTGTCTCTCTCTGTCTCTCTCTCTCTCTTTCTCTCTCTCTCTCTCTCTCTTTCTCTCTCCCTCCCTCTCTCTGTCTCTCTCTCTCCCTCCCCCATCTCTCTCTCTCTCACCTCTCTCCCTTTCTCTCTCTCTCTCTCTCTCTCTCTCTCTCTCTCTCTCTCTCTCTCTCTCTCTCTCCCCCCCCCCCCTCTCTCTCTCTCTCTCTGTGCACAGACACGGAACCCACAAAATGTGCTGGTTCATTCATTTTGTTTGTTTGTTGTCTCCTTCTTCCGTTCTTCTCTCTTTTTTTCTTTTTTTCTTCGTTCATTTCTTCCTTTCCTCATTGCTTCCGGCACACTTACCTGGCGGTCTCCACAGTCAAAGGTGGTGTGGGGAGGGCACGGGGGATACACACAAAACTCCTCGTCGCTCTGATCGCTGCAGTCCGCGCGATGGTCACACACCAACATGTAAGGCACCTCCTGCATCCGATTGCCACACAGAAAGGATGGCGGCGGAGGAGGAGGATCACGATCAGTGGAGCATGAAGATTGCTCCCTAGGCTCTCGTCCAACCAACCAAACGCTCTGCAGGTCACGAGCTAGGAACTCGTGGACCACGTGACCTGCCGAGCAGCTGGTGACGGACACAGGATATTGTTTTTGAGCTGTGGCAAGCGTGGCACCAGGCCCCGGTCTGGCATCGACGGTTCCAGACTTCGAGTCAAATTCACACAAGAATTGGTGGCGAAAAGTGGCATCACATTTTTTATGGGAGACGCCAAAATTGCTTGTAAAAAGACCCCATTCGAAGTAAGAGCAGTGTGAAGAGGAGTCTTCTTGTGTACCTTTACTTTGGTAAGTATAGTATGCGACTGTGTTATCTACCCAGTGAAGCAACATTTCATACCTAAAAAAATGTGAAATACAATATAACGTTAAGACAATGGAAGGGGGAGAAACTTACAGACGGACAGACAGGCAGGTGTAATAATAACAATGTTTGAGGGGAAAAAATCCAAAACTCCATTTTAAAGGGTTTATGGGCGTAGACTTACAAAAACAAAGTGCATATGTATACCTGCCATGTAAATTGCAGTAACATCATACACAAATTCGTGCGCGCCCGCACACACACACACACACACACACACACACACACACACACAAGACAGGCAGGCAGGCAGGCAGGCAGGCAGGCAGGCAGGCAGGCAGGCAGGCAGGCAGACAGACAGACAGATAGATAGACTGGTAGATAGATAGACAGACTGGTAGATAGATGGGTGGATGGGTAGGTAGGTAGGTAGACAGGTGGGGTAGGTAGGCAAGTAATTAGGTAGATAGGTAGCTAGATAGACACAAACACACAGAAAGATAGATAGAAGAGACAGACAGACAGACAGAGACAGACAAACAGAGACAGACACAAAGACAGAAAGAGTTATCTCGACAGTAAAAAAAAATCACACACACACACACACACACACACACACACACACACAAATGAAATCCTACATGTTAGGAGCAGGCCGAGTCCTCAACCCGATGTGAATCTTCCCAGACTCTTTCAGCTCCAGCACCTTGCGCACCGCCTCCCACTCGCTGGGCGAGTTCAGGCTGACCAGAGCTCCGCCCCTCCTCCGACACTCCCCCAAGGCCTCGGTCCAGGGCAGCTTCTCGGTCATCAGCTGATAGCACTTCCCGGCCAGCCACCACTGGGAGGTCCCACACATCGTGGAGTTGACGTACCAGCACCCCTCTTCGTCTTCCTCATCTATACAATCCCACTCGGCATTACATGTGATATGCCCGCCGTAGTCCCGCTGAAAACCCGGCACCGTGCAGTTCCACTGGCCCCTGCCGCCGCCCACTCGCTTCAGGCGCCAGACTCGCATGAAGAACTCGATGTTGAAACCCAGAGAGCATGCGTGACATACCCCGCTGATGAAGCGGAAGTGAACGTCCTCGCTGAAGTCTTGGACGAAAGGTTTGTTGCATAACTTTTCGAAGAAGTGTTGTTCTGTTCGTCCCCCAACGTACATCGACAAGGAATCGAATCTACAGTCGTTAAGGGATAGGCTGAGCCATTTCAGAATGAGGAGGTGGTCAGGGGGGACGGTCAGAGAGGCCCAGCTATCCACAGCGGGTGGGTAAGGGGTGTGTCCATCCCACAGAGGAGACTGAATGAACCCTGTCCCGTTTTGTGTGAAAAAGAAAATAGAATTCAAAAGTGTGTGCGTGTAACTCGATTAGAATTGTCGCAATACGACATGAGTAATATAGGTTATTCACGCTCAGTTTGACATGTCCTTTGTTTTGAGAGAGATAGACAGACAGACAGACAGACAGATGGACATACAGATAGACTGACAGAGGCAGAGCTAGACAGAGACAGACAGAGAGACAGATAGAGACAGAGACAGACAGAGACAAACAGAAACAGAAGGAATGAAATAATTTCCCACAAAGGTTGAGAATAAAATCGTAATAACACAGGTTCAAACAAGAGCCCTTGAGAACGCTACACACAAGGGGACTTTGGGCAGACATGCAACCATCGATGACAACAACTAGTGACGGATGACACAAACCAGTCAAGAACTTCGCCCTGAAAGCCAAAAGTCACTTTTTCTACCTCTTCAAAAGGATGGGATGATCCAGCGCGTTGAATGCTGCACTGAGTTCAAGGAAAGCAATCATGGAGATGAATATTTCATCGGCATTCGTTAGCAGAATGTCCTGAACGTTCGGAATAGTAGTCTCTGTGCTGTGATCCTTCTTACAGTAGACTGACTAATTTCGAAAAGACAGTATTCTGATAAATGTCTCTCCAAACGTCTTAACACGATCTTCTCTGAGTACCTTTGAAACTAATGGTAGATCTGACACATGCCTAAAATTGTATTAGCTCAATACAGTTACAGTCACGATTTTTCGACAGTGGTGTGACAACAATTCGTAACTGGTAATCAATCTTAAATAAGTCCCATATGATCAAAAGCTGGAAGATTACCATTGACAGGTGTTGTAATGGTTTACGAATAAATTCAAAATGAAGGTGTGTGTGCGTGCGTGAGAGAGACAGAGGGGTGGGGGAGGAGAAGAGAGAAACACGCACCTGTTTCGTTTGAGGTGAATAAAAGTTTCACTTCAGGTCGAACAGACTTCGGAACAACGTCAAAAGTAAAATCCAGTTCCAAGTCTTCGTAAGACCCCCCGGATCTCTTCAAGGCAAAGAGCACACGATTGGTGTTGCTGAACACGAGACGAGGACAGTGGGCATCCAACAACACCCAGAATACTTCATCACCGTCACGTGCACAACAGTCTTTTACTTCCATAATGAAATTATCACTGTACGTCTGTCGCCTGGCTTGAAAGCGAAAAATCATTCCAGGTAAGGTGGAGATGTAAATGTTACAGTGACTGAAAAGTCCTCTCTTCAGTCTCCAAAAATAACGCTCGTAATCCACCCTCCCGTTGACCGCTTTGAATCGAAGCTCGTGAGATCGATTCAGACAGTGATCGATATCGGTTTGTCCAAGTCTAACGTATCCATATTCTGAGATGTTGACCGAAAGAGAGGAGGGTATGGCGGTTGACGGTGTTCTTGGTCAAAAAAGTGTCACTAGAATGGATAGATGTGGTGTGGACGTTGTGCATGTTGTCTCCGGTGACGTCGTGAGGAATGGGAATAACGGCATGATGGGTATTCTTTTCATGTGACTGACGTGTAAGATTCTGTGGTCCGCTGAGAGTGGATGCGTTGTTGACCAACTGGGACGTTTTCCAGCCAAAACTAAATTCCAAAGCAGTGTGTTCTGCTTGTATAAATCAGAACAACCAATGACGTGGAGGTATTGTGAAAAACATCTCGGCTACAACTTTTCACAAGACGTTTCACGCGCGCTCGTGCACACACACACCCACACCCACACACACACACACACATACACACACACACACTCACACGCATGCACGCGCGCACGTGCAGGTGCACACAAACACACACACACACACACACACACACACACACACACGCGCGCGCGCGCGCGCGCGCGCGCGTATCCGCCTCCCCCTTTCCCCCCTCCCACACATACGTAAGGACAACACTGCATTCACGCCAAATAAAAAATCCGCGTAATACTTCGACGGGAAAAAAAACAGCATTGTTGCCATTTGTGCACGCCTGTGTATATGCGTCCGTGTGCGTTTTCAGCGTGCGTGCGTACGTGTGTGTGTGTGTGTGTGTGTGTGTGTGTGTGTGTGTGTGTGTGTGTGTGTGTGTGTGTGTGTGTGTGTGTGTTAAAACGGAATCTTACATAATCAAATCGGTCATGAATTCTTACAGAAAGAGTATGAATAAAATGAGAGAAAGGAAGGTGGGGTGGATGGGGAGGGTAAACGTCAGAATCTCTCAGTCAAGTTTTGAGGTTAGGAAGATACGTGAACAAAAGAGTCATCAGAATATTCTCCGGGGCGACTGATGACGCTGAGATCGATTTCAGGCCGTCTTCATACATCTGGAATAATAATTCATATACTGAGTGAGTGAATGAGTGAGTGAGCGAGCGACTGAGTGAGCATGTGAGTGAGTGGGTAAGTGAGTAAGTGATTGATTCATTCATTCATTAGTTGCTTCTTTAATTAATCAATCTATAATTAATTGATCTATTCACTCATTGATTGGTCGGTTGATTGCTTGGTTGGTTGGTTGATTGATTGGTCGATTCATTGATCAATTTCGCTCTAATTAAATAATTGATTAATCAACAATAAATCATCACAATCAATCAATCAATTAATCAAGCAGTCAATTGATTGACTCGTCAAGAGCTCTCTCTCTCTCTCTCTCTCTCTCTCTCTCTCTCTCTCTCTCTCTCTCTCTCTCTCTCTCTTTCTTCTCTCCTCTCTCGCTCTCTCTCTCTGTGTCCCAGGCAGCGCAAATTCCAAAAAGTTAATGCCGAAAGTCATCATACATTGCAGTGTTTTTCAAAATGAATTGGTTTCACAGACATGTCATGCCAAAAATCGGGATACAGCAGTAAAGTGCGCTGTGTTACTGTCATGACACTGGAATTAAAGTTACAATTTTTTTTTTCTTGCGGAGACGACTTCATGTTCCCCACGGCAGTCAATCCGGTGGGTTGCCTCAAGACGACTTCATTTTGCCCACGGCATTCAATCCGGTGGGTTGCCTCCAGACGACTTTATGTTCCCCACGGCAGTCAATCCGGTGGGTTGCCTCAAGACGACTTCATTTTCCCCACAGCAGTCAATATGGTGGGTTGCCTCAAGACGACTTCATGTTCCCACGGCAGTCAATCCGGTGGGTTGCCTCAAGACGACTTCGCGTTCCTCACGGCAGTCTATCCAGTGGGTTGCCTCAAGACGACTTAATGTTCCTCACTGCAGTCTATCCGGTGAGTTGCCTCAAGACGACTTCATGCTCCCCACGGTATTCAATCGGTGGGATGCCTCAAGACGACTTCAATTTCCCCACGGCAGTCAATCCGGTGGGTTGCCTCACGACTTCATGTTCCCCACGGCAGTCAATCCGGTGGGTTGCCTCAAGACGACTTTATGCTCCTCAGTTCACGGCAGTCTATCCGGTGGGTTGCCTCAAGACGACTTCATGTTCCCCACGGCAGTCAATCCGGTGGGTTGCCTCAAGACGACTTCATGTTCCTCACGGCAGTCAACCCGGTGGGTTGCCTCAAGACGACTTCATTTTCCCCCACGGTAGTCACCGGTGGGTTGCCTCAAGACGACTTCATGTTCCCTCGGCAGTCAATCCGGTGGGTTGCCTCAAAACGACTTCATTTTCCCACAGCAGTCAATCCGGTGGGTTGCCTCAAGACGACTTCGTTTTCCCCACGGCAGTCAATCCGGTGGGTTGCCTCAAAACGACTTGACATTGACTGCTCCCTGTGGATTGCCTGGTCATGGTCTTGAGGCAGGCCAAGTCGGGCTGTAGCTGTGGACAGGGCGGTCGGACTGAGCGGCTTGGATGTAACGCCACCGAGGTGGCACAGAAGATGTGACAGCAATGAATAAATAAATACATATATAAATATAAAGAGATAAATAAATGGATAAATAGATAGACAGATAAATACGTGCATGAATTCTTAAAAAAATAAACAACATTTTGGAGAAAAAAACCTTCTGAACCAACAACCAAACTTCCATAATAAATGAATAAATAAGATAAAATAAAAACCCCGCTGAATCAACTGAACCAAACTCCATTTTCAAAAAAGGCTGAAGGTGATCCAGGGCTGATCCTTAACATTTTGGGCGCGGATCTGTGGTTTGGACCCGGATCAACCTGCCAATCCAAGATAAACAGGTATGCAGGGAGAATACCATTTCAGTCCATACCACTGGGGAAAAAAGTGGATGTTGGATCAGTTCACATCAATGACGAAATTATTACAAATCTTTCCAGTGAAAACGATCGCAATGAAGTCAGGGGACCATACTGACATCATAATACGAAAGCAATATATCTTTATGGAATATTAAAAATTACTGGTTTGCTCTGTAATTTCACTTCTAGAAAGGCGATCCAAGATGAAAGCACGAACCTTTCTCGCTAGAAGAAGAGGGAATGAGTGCGACTCGCATTTTGCGCTCTGAAGTGACATGGCTGAGTAAGTTTCAAAGTGAGGCGTCTGCAGAAGAAAATGGAACCAATCTTAAAAGAAAATATTCTATTACTCCTCCGAACAAAAGGGAAAAGCAAATTACAAGACAGAACACAACGCGATTCGACCTCTTTTGTCTCAGCAGACAAGACAAACAACATTAAGGACAATGACTTAAGCGCCGAATTCGAGAAATGAGTGGAACGCTCGTTCTTCGTTTTCGTTGTCTGAATGCTGTTTCTCTTGCTTAATGAAGACCAGAGAGGTCGAAACGCGTCAGTGTCTTGTTTTGTAATTCGTTTGTCCCTTTTGTCCGGCGGAGTAATATTATAGTGTTTCTTTATGGCGGAGTAAGCCATCTGAATACCAGTATTGTTTCGGGTATTCAATATGCACCACAGCGGGAATACGTACAAAGTTGGCACACTTATAGACGGACGACACACCCACACACGTTAACATAATTCTACGCGTGTCGGATGCAAACTGTGTGTAGCAATAAGAGTCATTGTCTCTGACATCAAAACTCGGAGCCTAGTGTCAAAAGGAATGTAAAGTAACTCCGCCCTTTAACATGGACAAACAAATCAGAAGACAAGACACAACGCGTTTCGATTTCCAAGGTCTTCATCAGGCAAGATAAACAACATTCAGGACATTGAAACGAAAAACGGGGAAATCTTCTAAAATTCGGCGCAAGATAGGCGTTGAAATTAGCTTAGGTCAATGTTGAGCAGAACCGACGGGGAATGTAAAAACAAATTCTATGTCAAGGATTCGAACCGGGAGTTCTCATTTTCACGTCAGCGACTTTGCACTCTGCAAAGCACCCGTCTTCTTGCCTTTCATATTATTAGCATATATAAAGACATCATTTGACACAGACATTGCAGCGATTTAAAAAAAAATATATTACTTGCATGTCAGATCAAACATCTGGACAAATGTACATGGAACCGATTCACAACTAAATCCATCAAAAATACAAAAGGGATTTTTTTTTCTCTAAAATCAAAGATAGACATGTTCTATCGTGGAAAAAAAAGTAACAAATCTTAATGAATAAGATAATAATGGGGATTTTTTGTTGTTGCTGTTTTCCACATGTCAACTATTCCTTGAATGAAGTAACATCAGTCCTGCTGCTTATGCACACTCTTGTGCTTTGTGTGCTGTTGACCGGCTCTCTGCCGTGCCAGGATGGTCAGCAACAGTTGTTCAGACCGCTTCTTCCTGTTCTCCAGAACAACGTTGACCGCATAGAGCAGCGGGCTGAGAGCTGGGCTGACCGACAGACCCAGGACAGTCACAATGACCTGTACATCACTTGGAACGCTACTGTTCCTCACTGCCGACATCCACAACGCTCCCACCAGAACCCTGCACGCCGTGGCGGACACCACTACGGCGAGGACTCTTCTGGCGACCAGCAGCTCCAGGGTCCTTCCGCTGGAATCTGTCGCTATGATCAACGTCCGGTTCAGAGTCCACCCGACCAAGCCTTGAGCTGCGACCACGACGGGACACAGACTGAAATTGAAGAGAAGCAGAAGAACAAAGTAATGAGATGGATGGTGACGAATGTGATTCAGGCCTAAAGAATGGGCGCGGAGGTCTTTCCCTGGAGCGGGAACAGGCAGACACAAGGCACTGTGACCGTAGAAACTCCAGCGCGGTGTTTCAAAGGACAGGGGAAGTGTGGCCAAAGAAGGCCAGTGATCCATGTCAACAAACTGACCAGGTGAGCTGATTTAGGGACAAAGCAGAAGCGGTTCAGGGACTCACACACCGCCAACGCTCTGTCCAGAGTCATCACACAGATTAGGAAGAAAGACACCTGAGCCGACAGGACGAACACCATTCCGGTAGACGTGCACGTGACACTCGATCTCCACAGGACGTCTTTCCACAAGTACGTACCCTGAAACACTCTATCCGCTACCGTTATGATCATCAAATACGTGCCTCGTAAAATGTCCGACACACCCAAGTGCAGCAGAAACACCCCACAGCCAAATGACTGGAAGTGTTTCTGAATGATAATCCAGTAAAATAAGGCTGAAAGATTGCCGTTCAGAGTGACAGCGGCAAGCAGGGCTAAAGAAATTCTGAGTACTTGACTCTGAAGTAGATGGTCGCAGGATGACACAGGGTCAGGCTGAGACTGACACCGATGTAGGTTAAACTGTTTGGGGAGCACAGCTGGGCAGCACAACTTGTGGTTCGAGGATGTCACCGATTCCAGTTCCGTTAATTGGTAGAAAATATCTGGAGGAAACTGCTGGAGGGGGCACTGCCAGAGGTCTAAAGAGCGGACAGATTTCAGTGGCTGGAATCCTCCATCAACTACGTGGTTCAGCCCTGTGTTGGACAGGTTTAAGGTCTGAAGATGAACCAGATTCCTTAACTTACTGGCATTCAATTGACTGATCTGAATTTCTGACAAATCTAGCACTATGAGATTTTCAAGTTTAACTATGGCTGGCACGCTGGAATGAAACTGAAGAGGGTTATCAGCTAAGGTCAGAATTTCTACACTTTGCATCTTTTCCAAGTCGTCAGCTTGAAGGTGGGGTAGGCGATTTTGACTCAAGTCGAGACTTTTAAGGTTTGGAAGCTCTGGTGCTTGAACATGAAGCAAAAAGCAGCCGGATAAACTCACATGAATTAACATGGTGTTGAGCACCAAGTTCGTCAGTGTCATGTTCGTTCCGTCAGCGTTTTAAAAACCGGAGTTCCGGATGGTCAGCAGCAGCAAAACTCTGGCTGCAGTAAAACGCCATCCCGAAGCACCTGCAAGTAGGTGGACAGGTGAAGTGACACAACAGCTCATCGTCATTCTGAGGGCACTGGCCGTACCTGTCGTCACACATGTGCTCAGCATGCAGGCACACACGGGCCTGGCGACAGCGGTAGTAACCAGGACACTCGTACGTCTCACAGTCTTCTTCATCTTCATGTTCTGGGCAGTCGTACACTTTGTTACACCTCAGGTAGACCGGCAGACAGTAGTAACCGGGAGAGAGACACTGGAAGTGAGTTGAGGGACAGGATGTGTTGTGCTCAGCTGTGCGGAGAGGACTGATCACAAGGAGTCCCCTGGAATCCATGTCAACGATGGCTGGCGGAGGGGCAGTCCCTCCATACTGTCTACGATCAGATGGTCTTTGCTTGCCACAATACTCCTCATCACTGCCCGAAACACACTGCTTCATGTAGTCACAACCCTGGTGTTTTGGTATACACTGAAAGCATACGGATGACAGTATACAGTGTTGAACTGATTCAGACATGCCTGTTGTCGTCTAACTGTTACAGTAGTCAATATACATCGTTCACTATTATTGGTTTCTCTCTTCTTATGGTCCTGAAAACTGTCAACATTTTATAATCAATAACATTCAACAGATTTTGTCTATGCATGAGACGCATCGAAAGCTCTAGCAGTACATCTGTGAAATCGTCAGAAAACTCATTCCTTTTCAACACCCCACTACCCACCCATTACAGCTAATTGATATTTAATTTTAATAATATCTGATGGAAGAATGACCTTTTCTCAAAAAGAAAACTTGCTTCCAGGCATTTCAAAGCTTGCAGTAAATTTGTGGATTTTTCACATTTCTTTTTATTGACATCCACTAGTTGCGTTCAAATGTTCCTCGCCAGTTTCAGAATAAAACTTTAGTACTGTAACTTTTGATGATGTCTGGCTATGTTCATATTCCTGTCCAAGTTCAGCATTGATTTCTATTACCTCATAAAAAGAATATTAAGGTAATGAAACCCTTTGGTACTAGGGGCAAAACGAAAACATCGGGCATGATCCGTGACCCATAATGAACATACCTACAAATTTTCAGAAAGATCGGCCGAGTACTTTCTGAGATATTCCATAAAAAATGAAAAACAGTTACGGGCCGTTGTAGCCGTTAGTAACGGCTATAACGGTAAAATGAAACATCTGGCATAATCCGTGACCCATAATAAACATACCTACCAATTTTCAGAAAGAACGGCCAAGTACTTTCTGAGACATTCTATAAAGAAGAAAAACCGTAAAAATAACACATCGGACATCATCCATGGTCCATAATGAACATACCTACAAAGAAAGATCGGGCCAATTACTTTCTAAGATATTCCATAAAGAAGAAAAACCGTTGTGGGCCGTAATAGCCGTTAGTAACGGCTATAACGGTAAAATAACACATCGGGCATCATCCATGACCGATAATGAACATGCCTACAAATTTTCAGAGAGATCGGCCAAGTACTTTCTGAGATATTCCATAAAGAGCGAAAACCGTTATTGGCCGTAATGGCCGTTAGTAACGGCCATAACGGTAAAATAACACATCGGACATCATCCATAACCCATAATGAACATACCTACAAATTTGCAGAAAGATTGACCCAGCAGTTTTATCTGGAGCGAGTGGAACACATTTTGATCACAGACGGACGGACGGGCGGACGGACACACACACACACACACACACACACACACACACACACACACACACACACAAGCATTTCTTCGTTCCCATTCTGAAATGCTCCCTGTTCTATAAGAACTGGGAGTACAAAAAGATGAATCATGCCAAGCTGACAGTCCAAGGGAGGCACATGTAGACTATACCCATCATAGAAAAAATATCTCAACTGGGTCATTGCAAAAAACGTATGCCTCAAAATGGAAAAAAAGTATCAGAAAGCCGGGGATCGATGCATTTACACGTTTCTTTTGTTATAAAGAATTTACACTAGTGCGTGTCAGTATTTGTCTGCATTGTTTTATCCATAAAGAAACAATGTAGATGGCCCCGAAACATGACATTGTGAGCTGGCTCTCTTCTTATTTAACAAGCCTAAATTTCTGAATTGCACTGCTGGCAGGTTCACTTGGTAGTGGACAAGGCGTAGCACTACAGACTTCTCCAAACTTATCTTTCAGGGAAAGCGTGGGGGTGGTGGGGGTGGGGGTACAATCTATCAGTTATGATCCATAGGTCGCTGGTCTTCAGTTTCCTCCGAACTGATCTCATCATTTCATGGGGCCACTCAAAGACATTGGGACATCCCTTATACAGCAGACAGGCAATTCTTTAGGGACCAGGTGAATATCTAATTCTAGCTTTCCTAACCTTTTTTTAACGTCAGTAAGTGTTGGTATATTTTCATTGAACTTTTCTTCTGGCGCTGCAGACTGCTGCAATACCTGGACTTCGAGTGGTGCTTCGCTCTGAGGATTGGAATGTGTTATCCGGACATGCTGCTCAAGAGTGTCTTTGTTCACTATAAGTGTCTCTGATTTGGGATACTCGAATATGTATGTCATTAAAGTCCCCTGAAGAAGACACTGGAAGGTCGAAATAGTGGTAATATTTTGATGAGTCTGGTTGTTTTTATCTCCGTTTTATTTGCATTCATCGATAGATAGAGATCGATAGACAGATAGATATAGAAAGATAATATGGTGTTTTTATTTCCTTATGTGTGTTTATAGATAGATGGATAGATTGATTGATTGATTGATTGATTGATTGATTGATTGACAGACAGATAAATAAGCAGGTAGGTAGATATGTATCATGGTGTTTTTATCTCTATTATACGTGCGTTGAGAGAGAGAGGGAGAGAGAGAGAGAGAGAGAGAGAGAGAGAGAGAGAGAGAGAGACAGACAGACAGACAGACAGACAGACAGACAGACAGACAGACAGAGACAGACAGACAGACAGACAGACAGAGATGTATCAAGGAAGAGAAAGATATAGACCTGCAAGCTGCAAAGACATTCTGCAAGAAAGGATCAAGGAATGTCTGTCGAACACTGGCGAGGAATGGAAAGCCTTCAAAGAATCCCTGTACAACGCTGCAGCTGACACCCTGGACTTTGTTGAACACAAACATAGACACTGGATTGATCAAAACGACCCTGAGATCAACAAGCTCATTCAGATGGTAAACTCTTTAACCTTCGACGACTTTAGGCCAAGACTAGAGTATTTGATGCCCTTCTGAGAGAGTTCTTTACTGATGACTGTGCACTGGCTTCGCACTCCCATGAAGACATCAAATGCATCACAGATCGTTTTGAAAGGGCCTGTCGACGCTTTGGACTTGCAATCAATCTTGGTAAGACCGAGGCCATAATCCGACCTTCACTGTCCGGACCTGGCTGTGCTCCACCACGACCTGTCGTCATCAACAACACAGAGATCAAAACTGTTGACAAGTTCTGTTATTTGGGCAGCACTGCAAGCAGTTACGGATCTCTGGATCCAGAAGTAATGTTGTTCATATTAAAGACTAGCTCTGCTTTTAGCAGAGTCTCAAAGAGTCTGTGGCAAGACCATGGCATCAAACTGCGCACAAAGGTTGCCGTGTACAAACCTGTGGTTCTGAGTGCTATCCTCTATTTTTGTGACACTTGGACCATGTGCCGCTGACACATCCAACAACTCAAACAGTTCCATCATCGATGCTTGCGCAAGATCTGCAGCATCAAATGGGAAGACAAGAGTGTCCAAGCTATAGGTTCAGAAGAAGCGTAGCCTACCCGTCATTGAGTGTATACTCATATCAAAAGCCAGCTGCGATGGACAGGATACGTTGTCCATACGGGGGACACCAGAATTCTAAAGTTGTTACTCTATGGACAACTACAGGAAGGACAAAGTGACCAAGAAAGGTCTCTCAAGAGATACAAAGGCACCTTCAAGCCAACCTCAGAAGCTACAACATCTACACTGCTTCCTGGGAAGATGTTGCCCTTGACAGAACATGGTGGAAGCAACAGTGTACCCAGGGCACAGACATTCAAGCACAGCAGAGTGGCCGCCAACCAGGAAAAGAGGAATCAGAAAACAGGGCCCATCCTTACAGGACTCCATTCCATACAGCGTCTGTGGACGACTTTGTGCCTCAGGAACTGATCTTCATTCTCACACGAGGATTCACATCAGCAGGTGACCTGCCTGGCTACTCGTCCATTGGACACGACAGGAGAATCCATCATCATCAGCTGTGCTCTGGGGAGATAAATAATATTCAGTGGACTTTTAGTCGGACAGAGCTCCACTTCATGGCAGACAAGCGATACTGATGTTATGGTTTATTTGTGTTATGTGTGATGGGTGTGTAAGACAAACTACCAGGATGCTGACGCGAGTGCTTGCGTATTTATTTATTCGATCTTGAATGTGTGTAGCTGAAGTGTGATTTGATGTGAGAAACCAATGGTTCCTCTTTTTTTCGGGTTTTTTTTTTTGGGGGGGAGGGTTTGTTTGTTTTTGTTGGGGGATTTTTGTTTTGTTTTGTTTTGTTTTGGGGGTGTGGTCTTTACAAAATCTGAAAGACAGACTACTAGAATGTTGACGCGGTTCCTTGTGTTTTTATTCATTCGATTGTGAATGCGTCCAGATGAAGTGTGGTTTGATCTGTGAAATGCAAGTTTCCTTCTTTATTTTCGTTTGGTTTCCTCCTTTCTTTGTTACAAATTCTTTTGGACAGAAAACTAGGATGTTGGCACGGTTGCTTGCGTATTTATTCGATTGTGAATGCATGTAGCTACGTGTGGTTTGATCTGTAAAAAGAACGTTTTTTTTAATTACAAATTCTTTACATTTGAGTCCATACATGTTCACTGTGTGTGTATATTTAATCAGTGGGTGTACTCGTACTGTGGATTAGGGACGCGTGACCTCTCGGTCCCTCAAGATCGTGACCGCATTTTCAATATCAGAAACGGACAAACGATGCTGCCCCGAGTCGCCGTCCAAGACCTGAGCACCACGGAGGCTGGACGGCCTACAGTTAGGCAGAGGAAGTGCAGAATGGACAGCATCAACCACTGAACATGTCTCTATCAATTTACATCACCAAGCATCACTGAGGTCACAAAGCGTCCGTCAGAGAATCTAAACATAACTGGATATCATTGGATGGTCAGGATAACATTTGGGGACAGTAATTTCGATCAGCTTTATAATACAAGCATGAAAGGCATTACCGACATCTTTTATTTTCCCCTTTTTTTTTGTCTTCAACTATGAAGCTCATGTTAGTCGTTTAGTGGGCGTTTACTGACATCATATTGAGACAGAAGGAACACATAAAATACACCTAAATTGTACCTTCATGTTGGCAGATGGTGCCTTACAGACCCACATCACTTCAAAGGGGGGGGGGGGGGGGGGGGTTAAAACTAGATAACCTATGTATCAAGTTGACAATTGTTTAGACAAAACGCACTTTTTTTTGTAACGTTCATCGGAAACCAGTTCCTTATTTGCTGCTGAATGACTGTTCTAATAATTTCTAGGAACACTACTCTTTAAGTTTTCTAACACAAAGGACATCACCATTGACTGCCACGTACCTGATGCTTGTACTCTTCTTCGCAATCAAAGGTGAGGTGCGAGATGCACGGGGGGTGCACACAGAAGTCCTCGTCACTGTGATCACTGCAGTCAGGTCGGTGGTCACACACCAACATGTAAGGCACTTCCTGTATCTGATTCTTGCACGAGAAGGAGGGGGGAGTGGGATGATAAAAGAAAGACAGGCACGTCTCACGTGCTCCAAGCAAGGAGCTCACCAAACAATCGCTTTCTACGTCACACGCCAGGAACTCGTGCGTCACGTGAGACTCATTTGCATAAAGTCGCTGAGAGGGGCACGTCACGTGGGTCACCGGAAAGACCGCGTGACCGTAAGGCGGGAAACGGACCGATTTCTGATAGGAGAATTTGGATGAGGTTTTTGGTTTGAATTCACAAAGCGCAACAGATTGGGCTTTTATTTGATTTTTGTTCCCACACATTGTAAATCTTCCCGTGTCCCTGCCCTGACGTTGAGGCATGAAGAAACCACAGTAAGTTCTGAGACGTTGATATCGTATGTAGTCTAATGCACTTCTTAACAGTCGGGTGAAAAATGCTGTGCTTTGATCTTCCCATTGCCAAAACAACTTGTACCTGCAAGGGTTGAAATTCTTCAGTTCTCTCTCTCTCTCTCTCTCTCTCTCTCTCTCTCTCTCTCTCTCTCTCTCTCACATGAAGCACAAAAAAGTCTACGTACTATGTATTCTTGATATCATTGTACGATGCATATGTACTTGCTTTCTCTTTTCATTTTATTTCATGATGATAATGATATTATGTATATTGCAGGTACCACCCCTTCAGTTTGGGCTATAGCCTTAATCCAAATAAATCTTCGTATTTGTATCCTCTCTATCTCTCTCACTCTGTGTGTGTGTGTGTGTGTGTGTGTGTGTGTGTGTGTGTGTGTGTGTGTGAGTGTGTGTGTGTGTGTGTGTGTGTGTGTGTGTGTGTGTGTGTGTGTGTGTGTGTGCGCGCATCTGTCTTTGTGTACCAGTCTGTCTCTTATCACTGAAACCTTTCAGACGAAGGCGAGAGCATTCCCAGACAAGTTTAACAGATTCGGGGTCATCCAATTATAATGACAGCTCGCTCCCTCTCTCTCTCTCTCTCTCTCTCTCTCTCTGGTGAGTGAGTATCTGCCTGTGTGTGTGTGCGTGTGTGTGTGCGTTTGCCCGCGTGCGTGCGTGCGTGTGTGTGTGTGTGTGTGTGTGTGTGTGTGTGTGGTGTAAGTGTGCGTTTGGAAGGCTGATGGGTGGAGAGGGTGATTACAGACAGCGGGAGGAGACTTTGGGAGGTGTGTGTGTGTGTGGGGGGGGGGGGGGGGGGGGGGGGGGTAAGGGATGTAAGTGGATGAAACGCAAATGCGTGGTCCCAATCTTCCCAGCTGGGCCCTCAGCAAACTCAGCCCTGGGTAGGAATCGACTGGGCAGAAAAGTCCAATAAATAAATGGCTCTGATAGGTATCCCAGCCGGGAGTCCTCGACGCTAACTACTTCGCATGGGCGGTAACGTATGCAATGAAATCTCATCTCCATCACATCCATCACTTGGGTGCCGTAGCCAACTCGAGTTCAATGCAATGAACATAAGACCAATGACTCGGGGATTGAGCTGCATACCAAACCGACGGGCGTGGTATGGCAGAACATCCCCTTGTGGGCATTTGAAGAATAGACAGGGACTTCAAGAGGCAGACTAGAATTTTGTGAAGACTGGGAGGACGGTGGAGACAGGCTCTCACACACACACACACACACACACACACGCGCGCGCGCGCGCGCGCGCGCGCACGCTCGCACTTGCATACATTATATATATATATATATATATATATATATATATATATATATATATCTGTCAATGATGTTAAAAAGGAAGGTTAAAACTCAAGGTTAAAACTCGACAAATTTGTTTCTAGCGGCGTTGCGCTGTCATCAGGATGGTTTTTGTTTGCCCACCGCCGATGTTATATAGCGTGTGGGCTCACGTTTGCGGTTGTTTGCACGTGCGGGTTGGCTGCACGTGTTTTTTGGGGCTTTCAGGTTTTTGTTTTGGATGTGTTCACTAACAACGATTTCCATTTATGCTGCAGTTGTTTACTATTTCTGTTTTGGTATTTAAAGTTGCTAAGTGTGGTTTGCATAGTATTAACCATTTTTCAGTTAAACATAGGTTGCACCTTTTTGAAACATTGCTGTATGGTGATGCTCTTTTTATGATTTTCCAGGATATATTGTAGCTTGTTTTTGCGTCTTTAAGTTTCCAGATATATTTGCTCAGTTCTGTTTGGTTTTTATATTTTTCTTTATTGAATGACTGTTTGTGGTTTGCATATCTGGTTTTGAAGTGGTTTCCAGTGATCCCTATGTATGTTTCTTTTTCATTTTCTGATGTTACAGTAGCCTGGTATACAATGTTGTTGTGGAGACATTTATTGTTTAGTGGGCACTGCTCCTTTCTCGTGCAATTGCAAGATTTCCTTTCTTCACCCTTCTTTGCTGTGTTGATTTTCATTTTTTGGATGCGTCAATCAGGTTTTTGAGGTTGGGCATACATGAGTACGATAGTTTGACAGTGTTTTTGTTAAATATTTTGGACAGTTTGTGCTCTTTTGGAAATGAAGTTGCTAGGATTTTGAAGAATTCTTTCCCTATGTTTGTTTTGAGTTTCCCGTCGTATGGGGGGTTATACCATATGATTTTTCTTTTCCTATTTTTCTTGCTTTTATTTGTGTTGTTGTCCGGGTTGTATTGTAGTTTGTAATTGTATCCACTTGTTTGTAGTGCCTCTGGTATTCCACTGCTGCATTGTTGAACACTCTCTCATTGCATGACAGGTTTGATAGTCTCTTGTTTATGCCATGGGGTATGGTCTTTAATACAGATGGTGGATGGTTACTTTTGGTGTGTACATAAAGAGGTGTATCGTTGGGTTTCTTGTATGGTTTATATATATGGTTGTTGAGATCCAGTGTTATGTCTAAGTAGTTCACTACCTTTTTGTTTGCTTCAATGGTGATCTTTAAGTTGTGGTTTTGGAGAATTTGCATAGTTCTTTCTTCTTGTTTTCGATGGTTCTTGGGTTGTTTGTTAGTGCAGCAAGGCCATCGTCTCTGTACAGTCCGACTTGTTTTCCGAGTTTTTTCTTGATGTTGGACAGCATGAATAGTCCGACCAGTTCACATGTTTCTGCACCATCATATGAACCCATGGTTACGTCGAATGTTGAGTTTCTGTTGGTTTTCCTGATCCAGGTTTCATTTCTGCTGTGTAGTAATGTTTTCTTGGTGTGGAGAATGATTTCCATTTCTGACCCTGTTATGTCTGTGTGGTTACTGGCAAACTTCAGGGCTTTGGAGAGTAGTTCCTCATCTATGGATGGGTAAAAGTCTACTATGTCAAATGTGATAAATACTGTATTACTTTGTTTATTGAGTTTTTTGAACCATTGGATAACTTCGTATGTGTTTTTCCAGAGGTTGTAATCAGAGTTTGATTTTATGTCCTTTGTTATTTTTTCCAGAATTTTCTTGCTTATTTTGCCTAATTCAGATTTCGATGGGTTTATTAGTCTGCATGTTGGATTGTTATGAAAGTATATATATATATGTGTGTGTGTGTGTGTGTGTGTGTGTGTGTGTGTGTGTGTGTGTGTGTGTGTGTGTGTGTGTGTGTACAGAGAGAGAGAAAGGGGGGGGGTCGTCTAACAACATCGATGATGAACAGACGTTTGAATAGCCACTGAAGAAAGAGGAGAGAGGGGAGGGAGGGAGAGGAAGAGAGAGATGGACAGACAGACGGACAGACAGACAGAGACAGACACAGAAACAGAGAGGAACGGATAGAGAATGAGAGACATAGACATAGCTTGCAAAAAGATACGGAGGCAGAGACTGAAAAGTAGACAGGTCGAGAGTTGAGCGCAGAAAAAAGACAGGCTCAGGGTGAGAGGCAGGAGAGAGAGAGAGAGGGGAGGGGTGGGAATGGGTGGAGGGAACACACACACACACACACACACACAAAGGAGAAAGGGGCGGGGTTAATTTTGGTTAAATTTCTCGGTTGTTGCAGAATTCATGTTTCTATACACGTTTCAGCCAGAGATGTCAGGGTCTATGTCTGTATTCATGTTTCTATACACGTTTCAGCCAGAGATGTCAGGGTCTACGTCTGTGGCTTATGAGTTGTAACGTTGTCGTTGTTCGTCTGTCGGGTCAATGAGAACCACTTCAGTCATCTTGGAGCTGAGGAGTGTGTGTGTGGGGGGGGGGGGGGGGGGTGAGATGATTTGTGGATACGCAGCTGGCTGACCAAGCCGATACGTGTATGGAATGTGCGGTAACAGCTTGGACAGGGAATGCGGGAGAACCTGCTACTGCTTGCTGGAGCATCATCATCAAAGTCGTGCACAGAGTGACTGGCAGGTGAGCAAGGCAGTCATGAAGGTTTAACGATGATTAAGCGCCATACAGTGAGTAGCAAAATACACTACTCACCTTACAGCCCCTCCACATCGCACTGCTTGAGAGGCTTGATATCCTTTCGAGCCATCGACCCTATCAATGTTGCTCAAACGTGTCCGTTATGCTGTCAGCAGTATATTGAAAATTTTGAATGGTGGAGCTACGATCGTGTCGTGTATATGTTAGCTTTTTTCGTACGTAGATACTGTATGGCTTACTTCCCTTCCAATCCTTGGCAAAAATGGTCCAGATTTTCGCTGATGTCGATTTAAAAAAAAAAAAAAAACCGGAAGAAAGGTCATATTAAGTATTCATGAGTTCAAAACTCGAAGACGGTTACATCTAATGAATTGCACATATGTCTGCATAACATGAATCGCATCGGTCTGCACAAAATCAATTGAGCAGAGGAACGCGGTAGGTTTTACCACCGTTTGCCAACATTCTGTAAACGCGCATGATGCATTTCTAAATATTTTCCATGCCAAAAGGTAAAATTCTAGAATCGGTAGGCAACTTTGAAATCCTGAAAAATGCCTAGGTAAGTCTAAAATTGCCCACCATTCATGGAATATTCAGTATATTTATTATTACCAGTGCTATAACAGCTTAACTAGGCTGACCCTGGAGAAAGGTCCAGTGGCGGTGAGGAAAGACCCACTGACCTAAGGGAAAGTCCTGTTGACAGTGGGAAAGACTACAACTTTGGATTCTCTCTTGAGGGCACATAAGACCGTTATGGCGAAAGCTTGGCTGTGTCTGGAGTGGCACTGTCTTCATCTGTCCGTGGGCAGGGTGTGTTGGGTCTGTGGGGTGTGCTTGGCAGCTGGGGGGTGGTGTTTTTCGCCGGTGGGCTCTGCAGTCATGAAATACGGGCTGGTACACCCATGGGGGATGCTACTTTGGGGCTGTTATGAGCTGCATCCTGTAGTCTAATTTACCTCTGTTCAGGAGCAGTTATGTCCCTTGATATCTTAATGGAGTGTCCTGCGCGTGCCTGTACCCATCGTCAACACAGCGCAGGCCTCCAGGGGTGGTACAGGACTGCTCTAAGGGCAGGTGAAGACAGTGCTTCTCTGGGTCCTCCCAGCACCTTCGGGTGTTTCTTTTTCTTTCTTTGTGAGAACCCAGCCAAGAATAGCCTTGGTTAATCCACGTCATCAGAGTTTGTCAAAGCTTCCCAAACGTGCTAATTACGATTGGTGGAATGCTAGTGAAAGCCAATACAGACTCTAGAAAAGAAAGACAGGAATCCTCTTCAGGAAACACTCTGATCTGAAGAAGATCAAAGAGGTCGAAACGCGACCTGTTTTGTCTTGTAATTTGTTTGTCCCCTTTTGTTCAGTGGAATAATAACAGTTTGACGTCTTTTTGCCACGGGAGTTAAAAACTCCCTCAGCGAATAACATAGTACTACAGAAACAAAAGAATCAATGGGACCTACGCAACCGAGATGCATGCACATACCTATCTCAACTTACATGGGACTGACATAAACCTCAAAAGTCGAAATCCCAAAGAAAGCCACTTCCTCAGACCGCAGAGACATGTAGCGCACCATCATGTCCCACTCTCTGTCCGTGTTCAGACTGGACAAAGTCCCTCCTCGTCGGATACACTCCATGGCAGCTTCGTACCACGCCTTCATCGTGGGTGTACGAACAACTTGGTGACAGCTGTCGGTCAGCCATAGATGACCCACGTCACACAGTTCAGCATTGGTGTAAGGACAGAGCTCTTCGTCCTCCCCACGAAGACAGTTCCACCTGTTGTCGCAAGGAAAGTGGCCGGCAAACTCCTTCCAGAAAGGCACGGAACAGTTCCAGATGTTACCCTTATCGTAAAAATCGTCTTCGCCGAATCGGTTCATAGTCAGTGTGACGTCTTCGCTCACCTTCTTCAGAAGCCGTGACGAATGATGCACGGTGAACTTCATCCGGATGCCCTCGTCAAGGTAGTAGTTGGTGGACCCTGTAACGAAATGTAAGTGTACATCCCGGGTGTGGATGGTCTGATGGGGTGGATCCTTGATGCACGTGAACCGATTCATCAGCTGCATTGAATCGTGGCGGCCTTCGTACAGTGTGAGCGTACTCCCGGACCTGCAGCTTGACAGCAAATGTTCTGGGAAGCTGACCATGGCTGCCGAACCGTTCGGGACTTCCAAAGCTGCCCAGCTGTCCAGACCAGTGGAGTGAGGTGTGGCCCATCCCACAGGGGAGACTGGATATAGCCTGGAAAGGATTGGTGGAAAAAGTAGACAACACGTACCTTTCCTTTTCTTTTTACACTTATCGTGAGGGGTGAAAAAAAGGAATACAGTAGTTTTCGTATATCAAAAACACGCTTGCGCGTACATTCTCTCTCTCTCTCTCTCTCTCTCTCTCTCTCTCTCTCTCTCTCTCTCTCTCTCTCTCTCTCTCTCTCTCTCTTTCACACACACACACACACACACACACACACACACACACACACACACATACACACACACACACATGCATACACACACACTCACGCAAACACACGCGCGCACACACACGCGCGCGCGCGCACACACACACGCATGCGCGCGCGCGTTCACACACACACACACACACACACACACACACACACACACACACACACACACACACACGGGATAAGCATTAAAGCACGCAAGCGCACGCACGCACACTTGCACGCACACATGCACAATGTACTTTTATATCATGAATGCTGTAACCTTTATTCCTTGTTTCAATTTTTGTTTCTTCCGGTTGAAAGTGGTGTGAATGTGTCAGCGCACCAAACATCAGTACAAAAGCTCATCATAATGAGATGTGTGTGTAGTTGTGCAAACAACAGCAGCGCTAGCCAGACTAAGACCCATCCGGAATGACAGAAACATCACAATCGGTTCCAAGATCAGACTGATGCGTTCTCTGGTCATTGCCATATTTCTCTGTGCCTGTGAGACGTGGACTGACAGCTGAACTTGAAAGAAGGCTTCAGACATTAGAGATGAGATGTTTCTGCAAGATCCCTGGCATCTCATACTAAGACCACATTACCAACTCGGAGGTCCAGATCAGAGTAAGGCAAGTCATTGGACCATATGAAGGCCTGTGGTCCACAATGAAAGAAAGAAAACTAAATGGTATGGTCATTATCAACAGTACTTGCCAAAACAATTCGACAAGTAAAAGTGCGAGGAGGCAGAAGGAGAAGAAGACAGAGAAAGAGATGGGAGGACAACATCAGTGCATGGACTGGCCTCACACTCAGCAACTGTCTAAGAGCGTCTGAGAACTGGGAGAACTGGAGGAAGCTGGTTGCGAAGTCTTCTGTGGCGTCCCAACGATATTCAAGACTCTGGGATAGATGACAGGTTATAGGTGAGAGTTCAATCACTTTTAATGAGCTGTGTGTGTATTTTTCTGACCTATGTTGAGAATTCAATCTGTCTTGATCATCTGTGTGTGCTTTTGAACCTCTGTTGATAGTGGACTCCTACGGGGTGACAACGCTGATGTGGTGCTTGCGGTCAGCTGAGCTATAAACAGCGTTAACTGAACTGAATCGAGTCGGGAAAGGGGACCATGGCCACTGGGCGTGGCACAGGGGTCTGCGTCGCACTTTGTGTGGAGAGTCAGTGTGCAGTGTCCCAGCGCGTGATGTTCTACGGCGTCAAACCTGGCCACATGGTGCAGAGCTGCAGATGCAGCTTTGGGGCAGCCGGCAAGACCTGGTGAAGACTGTAGGTTTCATCGTGGCGACAGGATTGAAGATCTGACGCAACCACCCCCCCCCCCCCCCCCCCCCCCCCCCCCCCCCCCCCCCCCCCCCCCACCACCACCACCACACAAAAACTGAACGCGAAGTGTCGACAGCCCTAATCTACCACTCCCATTACCTATCTCCCTTCCCCTCTTCTCCCTCCCTCCCCTTTCATCCCTACCCCCCCCCCCCCCCCTCCCCTTCCATCAGCCCCTTTCCATCCCCACATAAAAACTAACAAAACCCAAAAAACCCTCTCACCTGAATGATTCGACTGACGACGAACGTCCATCTGAGGCTGCTGTGACAATGACACAAAGGTGATGTTCAGAGGAGTAAAGCGCTGAAGCCGTGCACGTTGAGAGATCGTCACTGTCACAGCGTGAGTCATGCTGAAAGCATACGGAGGATTTTTGCGCTTCAACAGCAAGATGGCATGTGGATTCTCCTCCACAGGCCGTGATGGCCTCACTTCATGGATCCCGACACGCAGGCCCTCAACGTCGAACGTGGGAGGAACGTCAAACCGCAGGACGCTGGATGGAGGCGCTAGCAGACGGACCCGGCATTGGCCTTTGTCTCCCCGTGTGAGGGTGTCGTTGAGGTGGATGCTTCCCGATCGGACGTGGAACTGCAGAGAGAGGGAGCGGCTGAGGCAGTTCAGGACGAGGTCAGTCCCAAGGTCAAGGTTTCTGTAGCTCGGGGTCACGTTCATCGTGGCGATAGTTGTGCTTTTCCCGTGAGAAGGAAAAAGGTACGTTTTAAATAACGACAGCGTGAAATAGTGGGGATAGATAATCACAGCATAGCACATGCATGGCGTACCGAGGTTTCTGTCCATCACATGCTACTAGACTGCCCAATTTTAAAAGGACGATACAAACTAAAAGGTAAAGATACTGCATATGTTGAAACCATTGACCATATCTTATGTGACACGTGTATTACGGATATCGCACACGTTCTTGCCCAGTCAGAGTTGGGCAGACTGGTGTGATTTTTTGTAAGTCTGTTCAGAAGTATTCTTAGAGGAGTGTCTATATCCTAACACGTGAAGGAGAGAGGTGAGAGAGAAAATGACCAGAAATATAATAGGTCTGACATTCTCAGTGACCTCTGTTCCCTTTTAATATCGTCAAATATCATCGATGATGAACAGACGTTAAAATAACCGCTGAACTGAACTGAACTGAAAGCAGCTTCATACAGTACAGTGAAACATGCTAGAGTTTAGTTCTGCGGTAACAGCCGCGTCCTGAAGTGCGTAAGCACATATATTCGTTGTTGAGCACGACTGAAAGAGATTTAAATCTAAATAAGAATAATAGCAATTGTAGTGGCATTGTACTATGATACTGCATAGCATAATAAACAAAACAAGGAACACTAAAAGACCAAATACATTAACCAAGGGTCCGCCCTCTGACAGCTCATGAGTGAAAACAGAAATAGTATTAGGGGAGGTTATTATTACAGAAGTTATTTCCCTCGGATGTTGTTACCAGAATTTGCATAACACAGAATATCGAAATTTATATCCACGAACTGTTTTAATATTCGATGAAAACATATTACTTCTCGAACAGTTTTAATTAAAAGCAAAAAAACAAACAATTATGTCACTTTATTTGCGTTTTGTTAAGAGTTTGCAATAATCTGACCAATAATCTGAACAAATTCTGGATGTGTTTTTCCTCGCCAGATAAAGTAGTAGCGAGTATGAATAAAAGAGTAGCGTTGTATTAAACTTACTGAACTGTCCGGGATCAGCTGTTTAATCCTGATCCATCACACGGATCCATCCGATCATTTCAAGGATTTGTTCGTAGGTCGCACTCCATCTTTTTATTAAGTCTGATTAAGATCACTTTTGTGGTGTGTGTGTGTGTTTTTTTTCAGACATGACCACATATAGATCAACAAACAGCCGCCGGCAAGGACGTAACATCCTTGTCTGAGATCATAGATGTGTGTGTGTGGGGGGGTGGCGCACGCACACACACACACACACACACACACACCAGCATAAATATGATTATTCAAACAGACCAATGGCTAGATATACACAGACAGATAGATAGATCGTACTCTCTCTCTCTCTCTCTCTCTCTCTCTCATAGAGCATTACACTACCTCAACAGAAGTATGATTATTCAAAAAGATCAATAAGCAGATAGATAGATACACATACAGACAGATAGATAGATCGATAGATAGATAGATAGATCGATCGATAGATAGATAGATAGATAGATAGATAGATACACAGACAGAAAGATAGATCGAAGATATATAGATACACAGACAGATAGACCGATCGTCAGTGAGATAGACAGAGAGACAAAAAGGCAGATACATACAGACAGAGAGAATACGGACTGTGGTCAAAACTCACTCACTCAGTCAGTCCTGTGGAACTCCCATGAGTCTGTAGATTCGTGATGATCAGTCCAACAATGGCCACCAGAACAACGGCCCACAAACAAGACGTGCCTTTCGCCATGGCAAAACTAGTTCACATAATTATGGTAGACCGATGTGGACTTCAAACCGCCATGTTGCTTACAACTTTGTTATCTTACAGATCTTGGTCGTTGCTGCCAAAAAAATTAATGCGTAAAAACAATGGCTGGCGCCCCGCAAACACGCTTCAAAAAACTAAACGGGATGTTGGGAAAGTTTATAATTAATTTCAAGTATCTCCGTCTGTTAACATGAACAAACAAATTACAAGACAAATCACAACGCGTTATGACCTCTTAGGTCTTCTTCGGGTGAGAGAAACAACATTCAGGACAATGAAAACGAAGAACGAGCAATCACTTTTCTTCTCCAGTTCGGCGCAAAAATGTGTGTGGTGTGTGTGTGTGTGTGTGTGTGTGTGTGTGTGTTTTGTGTGTGTGTGTGTGTTTCATTTAACGTCTATCCACTATTCGTGATATAGACACACACAAAAAGGTGAATGTGTACGGAAGTAATTGCAAAGCGTGTACATAACGTGTGCATGTGAAAATGTATGGGTGCGCGTGCACGCGAATGTGTGTGTGTGTGTGTGTGTGGTGTGTGTGTGTGTGTGTGTGTGTGTGTGTGTGTGTGTGTGTGTTTTAAGTGTGTGTGTGTAAGTGTGTGTGCGTGTGTGTGTGCGTGTGTGTGTGCGTGTGTGTGTGTGTGTGTGTGTGTGTGTGTGTGTGTGTGTGTGTGTGTGTGTGTTGTGTGTGTGTGTGTATGTGTGCCTGTGTGTGTGAGTGAGATAGTTGTGGATGTGTAAGTGTGCGAATATCTTTACTTAAGTCATAAGTGAAGATTAACATAAAACAAAATACTTAAAAGCAACAACTAACTAATCAATTAAAGTCAAAACGCATGAAAGTAGTTAAAAATCCTTTGCTTCCCCCACCTCCCCACCCCCCATCACCACCATATATTATCCACCCCACCCCTTCCTTTCTCCTCCCCCGCAAAATAAAGTTAATAAAAAATGTTATAAGTATTTTCCAACAGGGGTGCGTTCTAAGTGTACAAAGAATTCATACGTTAAAGCTGGTGACTCAAAAATAGTCTGCACAGTGTTTTGCTTCAATACTGGAATGGTTTGTTTCAAAATCACTGCTTTGAAACAGTATGACCTGGAGTAATTTTGTTTCCACATACGCAAACTACGTTTTTTTACATTTTTTTGTTTTAAATGCATTAAGTTTCCACTGTACATTAATGAGAGAAAATTTCTATTAAAGTTAAAATTCTCTTTGATTCTTTGAATATCAAACTGTTCTTTATTGACGTGATCTAACATACAATATTCGAAAGCTTTCCGATATGCGACTTAACTAATTTACACTGTTCATGTATTGATAAGGGAAAATCAAACAATTCTGAATCAAAACTATTTTTGGCTCCACGTTAGCTGCCCTGTCTACTTTTCATTGTAATGAAAAGAAAAATGTGAAGGAATCCAACAAAAAGCTACATGGGTTCCTCTTGCAATTAGCATGTGTATCATGCAACTTATCTCTATGATCATTTCAGGTCTTGTATGCAGTTGAAAAACTTTTAATGCCTGAAGAACTGTTTTAAGATTCAAACACAGAACAGAATTTGGAATATTTGCTTTTGGAAAGTTAAAAGGTAATTTAAAGCCGGGAGTATCGCTGTTAATTCTGCTGTAAATATCGATTTGTTAATTCCGATATAAAATGATTTCTCTACTCTTAAGTTGGTATTAAGAACTGCACAACCTGTTTGTTTATCAATGCACGAACCGTTGTGTATATTTTCAAATAATTTGAATAGTTCTTTTCAACATGACATTTGATATAGCTTGCAAACAAATTTATGTTTTCATCTTTTTTAATATTGGTATGATCAATATAAAAAATGTGCCTTATTAAGCCCCCATGGTGGTATAGGAGAAAAAAAACGGTCTAAGGGTTTAGTGCACTGTTACGACTGAAAACTCCAGAATCGTAATACTTTTTGATGTGTAAGTTGCCAGTGTTTTTGAGAAGCTATAGATTTTGCTCTTTTAGGAAAATCAATATCGAACTCATTTTATTTCAGATCTAATGTGCGTTTTATTAGTTGTATTCTTGATAACAAATTTACAGCTAACTCTCTGTATTCATCTAAGGGAAGCATCTGCGCTTCGTAATACGTACGAGAAGATGATGCATCCACCGGAAGGCCAAGTGCTAATTTTAATGCCTTGCATTCATACTTTCAAGCTTTTTCAATAGGTATTTAGGAACGCAAAAGATTACTTCTTGGGCATATGTTATTTTCGACCATTAAAGATTTACATAGAGTTTCAATGTGGATTAGTTCTGTCCCCATTTTTCTTTAGAAAAAATTTTAAGGAAGTTTAATGTTTCCTCGCCTTTGTTTAATAAGCATTCAATATGGAGTGTTCCGTGATAGTTTAGATGTAAAATGGACCCTAGGAATTCAACTTCTGTTACGTATTTAAGAGGTGTTTCGCCCAATGTAAAAACAGGCAGTTTTATCTGGATTTTTTACCACTATTGAAAAGAATTACGTTTTTTTTTTCAATAGACAAGTTTAATCCATTTAACTTCATGTATTCCGCCATCCTATTTAGTTCGTCTTGATAGATCTTTCTGATGAAATTTATATCACGCTGGGAGTTTTCTTTTTAAAAGTACTTCCATCCACATGCATATGTCGTCTGCATATTGAACGAGGATGCCTTTTTAGATAACTTATTTGGCAAATCATACAATACAATGAGAAAAGAAGCGGAGCTAACACTGACCTTGGGGGATTCCCATCGACAAAGTTCTACTGGTGGAATAGGTTTTTCCTACTCTTGTTTCTATTACCCTATCTTTGAGAAAGCATTTAACATAATTGTATACATTTCCTGTAGTCCAATATTTTAAAGTTTGTTTAAGAGCTGTGAATGCCATACTTGACATACGCCTTGTTTATGTCGAAAATGTAGCCGGGACACATTTACGCTTGAAAATTTTTTGTTGATAATTTCACTAATATTTCTGTAGTAAACCTCCCTTTACGGAAAGCCAGCTTGATTAATAGGAATGATGTCATTATTTTTTCACAGTAATGTGCTAGTCTTTCAGAACAATTTTTCTGATAGTTTCAGACGTTGTGATGTTAATGCTATAGGTCTGTAATTTTTAGGATCACAGAAAACTTTCCTGTTTAATGAACTGGACAACAATTTCTGCTTCCTATTTTGGCAGTCACACTGTTCCAGCAAGTACTAACAAAGTTTGAAGAAAAAACCCCGATTTTCAGGTAAATTCTTTAGCACTGATTAGATATTTTAATCTAAACCAACTATTGATTTTCCCTTTGTGAATGGGTCTAAAGGGGTTTTGTCTTTTGTACAGTTTGGAGCAAAAATGTTAATGCTATTTTCTGCCCGTGGTTATCATATGTTATATTACTTTCTCTCTATAAGTTCGGTCAGAGTTTGTTAGACCATCTGGGCGGGGGGCTGGGCATCAGCGAATGGGTTTCCAAAAAATTTGCTTTCCCCTTCGCGGTGGTGGATTGTTGTATCTATTTTTGGATACTGTGGGGATGTCAAACCATTTTTCATAGCTTTCAGTTTTTCCCATACTTTTCCCATACCCCCTTTCAATGTTTTCACTTTAGTGTTTTTAAAAATTATTCCAGTGTTGCAATTTTTGCGTATTTTTATTGCTCATCATTTTCTTCCCTCCTTTTCATTATTTCTGATTCTTGTTGACCTCTTTTTACAATATATCTTAAATCTTTCTCTTTTTTTATTTGCGCGTTCATTCCTTGTTCCACCACACATTTCCATTATGTTTTTAATTTGTGCTTTTTATTTGGGGACGATTATCTGCTGCGTTAGAATAATTTCCAAAATTTATATACTTCGCTATATTTTCTTCAGCAAAATTTAAACTAATCTATGTTTTTTAAAGGTTCCTTGAAAGTGACCAATCTGCACACTTGTTTAAATTTTACTTTGGGATACATCTTTGTGTTTTCTTCTTCTGCTGCTTATTATTTAAAGATAGTATGACAGGAATAGATCTGATCCAAGAAATCATTTCCCCTTTCCCACACTGGTTTCCTCCAATATGGGGATACAAAAGTTAAAACGATGCTGAGGGGTTATGTTTTGAATATCTGGGGTACACTATGTTTTCCTCGTTCATATGTAAAAAACGAATCCCCAAGGTTATCTAACAAAAGGTTTTTCAAATTTAGGCAACTCTTTCCACAAAAGGGGGATGTGCATTAAAATCCCCCCATAACCCACTTACCATTTTATCTCGGAACCCTTTCAACATTCATGTTTTATTTTCAGGGCCTTTTTGGGAAAATAAATTGAAGAACTTTTAAGAAACAAGGGTAAGCAAAAAAACCGGGTCAAAAGCATGACACAGAGGAATATTATTTGGTACGGGGAGTTTTTTTCACAAAGTCCATCTTCAGCACATATATGGGTGCTACTCTGTCTCCAATTGTTCGTAAACCCGGGGGGTGGTAAAATCCTGGTAGATGTGGGAAAAATTTTCACAGCTCACATTTAAAATTGTAGAATAAAAATGAAACTTATTTTTTATAATATTGATTTATGACAGATTTTTTCGTTTTTTAAACAACCCCTGTAAAAAAAGAATGTTTTGGGTTTTATTTGCTTTCATTTAGTAACAATAATTCATATCATTGGACATTAACTATCTTTGATATGCGTTGAATAAAAAAAAAAATCTCACGTTGAGTTAAAGCTGAGATCAAAGTAGGGCTTTTTGTAAAAACCCAGGGGTGGAAAAGGCGTAGGGTGAAAAACCTGGCAACGTGACGAAAGTTGGGGTTTTCCTGGCTTTTCCCAAAACATTCCATGCAGATTTGCCCAGGTCCTCGCGATGGGGCTCGTCCCCTGGGGGGGGGTGAACGTCTCAGCTGAGGACTTGTTGCTTCCCTCCCAACTTTAAAGGGACGAAAGAATGCGTGTTTTTCTGTGTTTCGTTTGTCATTGCGTTGAACATACTTTTTTAATGTCGTATTTATTTATGACGGGCCACTTGACTCACCACACTTGGCTTTAGGGAAAATGCTTTGGCCCCTTGAGCATTAAATACTGATTTCTCCCGGGGTCTTTCCCCTTTAAACGTTTCATTCCTAATGCAGAACACAATTCGGGTTCAGGATTCAAGAGAAATTTTGCCCGTTCAGAGCGCTGTGCAATGTCAATCGATAAACTTTTCTCTTTTTCCACCTGCAACCCTATGACAGGCCAAGTTCCGAGCATCAATCTCTTCATGACGTCGTACAGGGGGTACGAGGCAAGTCGCCACCCGGGCCAGTTGTATAACAGAAAATTGCGGCTAACTGGGTTTGGGAAATCCCTACTACAAGTTAAACCCAGCGTTAGCGTAACTGTCGTTGCATGGGCACTTTTAAAAGAGTTTCTTACTGATATTTAGCGCCGAATTTGAGGGCCCCCCGCATCGCTAAGTTGCAAAAAAAAAAAAATTTGTCGAGAAACCCCCCCCAAAAGTCTTTGTTTATTTTTGTTGACAAAAAGGCGGGTTCAACTCAGCAGCAAAAATGGGACTATCAAAGAAGGGCCCCGCCCGTTCAAGAACATTTTCATCCTCAAAAGAATGATACCTTACCTTTTTTAACGTTTTTGCTTTTAACAAATATTTTGGACATGGGGCAGAGGACTTGCGTTTTTGGTACAGAGGAAAAGGGGCCCTTCCTCCCCACCGAGTCGAAAACCCCCCACATTCGCCCTGCCTTCGATTAGGTCGGAGTCGCCCAAAAATTGGTTGAAATAAATCGAGGTCAGGCATTTCATCCACTTTGCCCGATCCAGTTGGGGGGTATTTCCGAGCACAAAGCTGAACTCGGGCCTCTGAAGAAAATAGATCTAGTTGCAAAGCAGACGACTGCAGGCGGAAATCTAAACAAATCTTAAATAAATGTTAGCGAACCGCCCAGAGAACGTGGACAAACGAGTCACAAGACAAAACACAACGCGTTTCAACCTCTTAGGTCTTCGTCAGGTGATATATAAACGAATAAAACAACGAAAAAAGAAAGTTTCGACCATTTTTCTTTGACCTCCACCACTGATCGGCCACATGTTGAAACACTGTTAACGGCTTCACAGATCTCTAACCACGCTTTTTGCTTGTCCTTGTTTGCAGAGTTTGTTTTGAACTTTTGTTGGAGAGCACTTTTCCGCAGCGAAAACTCTTCGATGAAAGCGACTCTCTCAGCTGAAGAAAAATTCGGCTTCCTTGCTCTCTTCGCCATTTTTCAGTGATGAACCAGCTGTAGCACGTTTCCACGCCTTCCGAGAAGCCGAGTTGGGCTTCTTTTCCGAAAACTAACACCATATAAGGAGTTTGGCATTGCGCGGTAGTGGAAATCTCCCGATCTATTTATAGCTAGCTACAGCTAACGGCCGTAGCTTGCAGTTAGCTAGCTACGTGTTAAATCTTGCTCATACAACAAAGTTAGCCACCTGCTGTACCTTGTAGGTAGCTAACTATCAGCTAGCGATTTAACTGTGAGCTAGGCACCACTCACTAACTTGCTGTTATACAACTGGCCCCTGATGTAGAAACAGAATGGGAAACGTAGGCCTATTTCTTTTTGTTCTTTGCGTCATCTTGTTTGACGTCA
>CM031602.1:65033901-65038901 GCA_018398815.1 Conus ventricosus
AATTATTATTGCAATGCTTTTTTGTTCTGTTTGCAACACATATATGCTAACTCCTCCCCGTTCCTACCCACTCCCCCCCCCCCCCCACCCTTCCCTTTGTACCTTGTATTGTGGCCCAAGGCCGATGTACATTAAAGCTCTCTCTCTCTCTCTCTCTCTCTCTCTCTCTCTGTTTGTGTGTGTGTCTGTGTGTGTGTGTGGGAGGGGGGGGGGGTTAGTGTGTGTGAGAGAAGGGGGGTGAGGGTTGAGGAGAGGCATAGGGATGGGAGATGTGAGAGAGAAGGGGGGTGGGGTGGGGAGGGGCATAGGGATGGAAGATGTGAGAGAGAATGGGGGTGAGGGGTGGGGGTGGGGAGAGGGATAGGGATGGGAGATGTGAGAGAGAAGGGGGTGAGGGGTGAGAAGAGGTATAGGGATGGGAGATTGAGAGAGAAGGGGCGTGAGGCGTGGGGATGGGGAGAGGGATAGGGATGGGAGATGTGAGAGAGAAGGGGAGTGAGGGGTGGGGAAAATCATAGGGATGGAAGATGTGAGAGAGAAGGGGGGTGAGTGGCGGGGGTGGAGAGGCATAGGGATGGGAGATGTGAGAGAGAAGAGGGGTGGGGGTGGGAGGAGGCAGAGGGATGGGAGATACGAGACAGAAGGGTGTGAGGGGTGGGGGAGGAGAGGCATAGGGATGGGAGATGTGAGAGAGAAGGGGGGTGGGATAGGGGAGGAGAGGCACGGATGGGAGATGTGAGAGAGAAGGGGGGTGAGGAGTGGGGGAGGAGAGGCATAGGGATGGGAGATGTGAGAGAGAAGGGGGGTAGGGGGGGGGTGGAGAGGCATATGGGATGGGAGATGTGAGAGAGAAGGAGGTGAGGAGTGGGGGAGGAGAGGGCATAGGGATGGGAGATGTGAGAGAGAAGGGTGGGTAGGGGTGGGGGTGGAGAGGCATAGGGATGGGAGATGTGGAGAGAGAAGGGGGTGAGGGTGGGGGAGGAGAGGCATAGGGATGGGAGATGTGAGAGAAGGGGGTGAGGGGTGGAGGAGGAGAGGCATAGGGATGGGAGATGTGAGAGAGAAGGGGGTGAGGGGTGGAGGAGGAGAGGCATAGGGATGGGAGATGTGAGAGAAGGGGGGTGGGGATCTGGAGAGGCATAGGGATGGGAGATGTGAGAGAGAAGGGGGCTGAGGGGTGGGATAGGAGAGACATATGGATGGGAGATGTGAAAGAGAAGGGGGTGGGGGGTGGGGGTGGAGAGACATAGGGGTGGGAGATGTGGGAGAGAAGGGGGGGGTGAGGAGTGGGGGTGGAGAGGTATAGAGATGGGAGATGTGAGAGAGAAGGGGGATGACAGGTGGGGGTGGAGAGGCATAGGGATGGGAGATTTGAGATAGAAGGTGGTGAGGGGTGGGGGGGTGGAGAGGCATAGGGATGGGAGATGTGAGAGAGAAGGGGGGTGAGGGGGTGGGGTGGAGAGGCATAGGGATGGGAGATGTGAGAGAGAAGGGGGTGAGGGGTGGGGTGGAGAGTCATAGGGATGGGAGATGTGAGAGAGAAGAGGGGTGAGGGGTGGGGGAGGAGAGGCATAGGGATGGGAGATGTGAGAGAGAAGGGGGTGAGGGGTGGGGGCTGGGAGAGGCATAGGGATGGGAGATGTGAGAGAAGGGGGTGAGGGGTGAGGGGTGGAGGAGAGGCATAGGGATGGGAGAGGTGAGAGAAGGGGGTGGGGGTGAGGGGTGGTGGAGAGGCATATGGATGGGAGAGGTGAGAGAAGGGGGTGGGGTTGGGAGAGGCATAGGGATGGGAGATGTGAGAGAGAAGGGGGTGAGGGGTGGGATAGGAGAGACATAGGGATGGGAGATGTGAAAGAGAAGGGGGTGGGGGGGTGGGGTGGAGAGGCATGGGATGGGAGATGGAAGATGGAGATGGAGATGGATGGGAGTTTGTAACAGGCAGTGGCCAGTTCTCAGTCTGAAGAGGATTGTTTGCTGGTATGTCTGGAGCTGATGGACTGGATCAGCACCACTGTCAGCACCCAGTCTTCTCTTCCCCTGGCTTTGATTTTGGTTGTGGATGATAGTTTTGGCCTCTCTGTAGGTCACCGGGTGGCTGAATGCTCCATATTGCTGCCTGCCTTGGACAGAGCCTTCTCGTTCCAGAGATCCCACAGTGGGATGGAATCCACTGGAGTACAACAATGGTTCAGGATTTCCAGCTGGGCCATCATACCCGGAACACATGTAAAGTGTTGTCTTCAGCGAGTAAATTAGTGCTATATATATGAAAAAAAACGCATCTCTAAGATGACATCCAGACAAAAGTTCTGTGAAGCCCGAGAAAAAGCTCTGTCAGTTAAGAAAATGTCCGCTAAATAATATCTCAGCGAACGCCTGCCGATACCAAGTTTGTCTGAGGGACAATTTTTTTGTGACAGAACTTCTCGGAGGCTACTGCTTACACTTATCACCGTTCACCATGTGTGGTAACATTCAGCCGTGGTAACATTCAGCCGTGCGTTCAGTCCTAACACGATGATGTGCAGTGGACCGGGCATTAAGCCATAAATCCTGGCCTGAAGTTAGCGGACAGTTGATGGATGGGTGGGTGGAAGGCAGGAAAAGGGAGGGGAGGGAGGGGAAGGGAGGGAGGGCTAGGGGATGGGGAAGGGGGGGGGGGAGGCGGTGCCACCAGACATTTAACAGCTGAAGGCACGAACCTGCACGGGATGCGGTGGAAGGATTCCTGAGGACTGTCTTCCACACTGGCTCCACGACTAAAAATATATTGTCATCAGTAGGGGGCGTAGTGGGAGGTGTCCTGAGTAAGTTGGATCAGAACAGGCGCCACTGAACACCACCAAAGTGAGCAGTGCAGTGTGTTCTCTGGTGGATTGCCTCTTGACGACTTGACACTGACTGCTCCCTGTGAATTGCCGGTACCGGGGCTGCGGTGGATCGGGTCGGAATGTGGCTGTGGACGCAGGGGTGGGGGTTGGGGTGGTCGGAATGAGCGGCGTGGGCGCGATGCCATTGAGGGAGCACAGAAGGCTGACAGCCAAAAAAAAAAAAAAAAAAGCGACGGAAGGCACAGGAGGCTGGAGGGAGTGGGGGAGGAGGAATACAGAAGGGAGATGTGAGAGAGAAGGGGGGTGAGGGGTGGGGAGGAGAGGCATAGGGATGGGAAATGTGAGAGAGAAGGGGGGTGAGGGGTGGGGATGGGGAGAGGCATAGGGATGGGAGATGTGAGAGAGAAGGGGGGTGAGGGGTGGGGGAGGAGAGGCATAGGGATGGGAGATGTGAGAGAGAAGGGGGGTGAGGGGTGGGGATGGGGAGAGGCATAGGGATGGAGGATGTGAGAGAGAAGGGGGGTGAGGGGTGGGGAGGAGAGGCATAGGGATGGGAGATGTGAGAGAGAAGGGGGTGAGGGTGGGAAGAGGCATAAGGATGGGATATGTGAGAGAGAAGGGCGGTGAGGGTTGGGGAGAGGCATATGGATGGGAGATGTCAAAGAGAAGGGGGTGAGGGGTGGGGGAGGAGTGGCATAGGGATGGGAGATGTGAGAGAGAAGGGGGATGAGGGGTGGGGGTGGAGAGGCATAGGGATAGGAGATGTGAGAGAAGGGGGGTGAGGGATGGAGAAGGAGAGGCATAGGGATGGGAGATGTGAGAAAGAAGGGGGGTGAGGGGTGGGGGTGGAGAGGCATAGGGATGGGAGATGCGAGAGAGAAGGGGGATGAGGGGTGGGGGGAGATGCATAGGGATGGGAGATGTGAGAGAGAAGGGGGGTGAGGGTTGAGGAGAGGCATAGGGATGGGAGATGTGAGAGAGAAGGGGGTGGGGTGGGGAGAGGCATAGGGATGGAAGATGTGAGAGAGAAGGGGGATGAGGGGTGGGGGGGAGATGCATAGGGATGGGAGATGTGAGAGAGAAGGGGGGTGAGGGTTGAGGAGAGGCATAGGGATGGGAGATGTGAGAGAGAAGGGGGTGAGGGTTGAGGAGAGGCATAGGGATGGGAGATGTGAGAGAGAAGGGGGGTGGGGTGGGGAGAGGCATAGGGATGGAAGATGTGAGAGAGAAGGGGGTGAGGGGTGGGGGAGGAGAGGCATAGGGATGGGAGATGTGAGAGAGAAGTGGGTGAGGGGTGGGAGAGGAGAGGCATAGGGATGGGAGATGTGAGAGAGAAGGGGGTGAGGGTGGGGGGGAGGAGAGGCATAGGGATGGGAGATGTGAGAGAGAAGGGGGTGAGGAGTGGCGAGGAGAGGCATAGGGATGGGAGATGTGAGAGAGAAGGGGGGTAGGGGTGGGGGTGGAGAGGCATAGGGATGGGAGATGTGAGAGAGAAGGAGGTGAGGGGTGGGGGAGGAGAGGCATAGGGATGGGAGATGTGAGAGAAGGGGGTGAGGGGTGGAGGAGGAGAGGCATAGGGATGGGAGATGTGAGAGAGAAGGGGTGAGGGGTGGAGGAGGAGGAGAGGCATAGGGATGGGAGATGTGAGAGAAGGGGGTGGGGATCTGGAGAGGCATAGGGATGGAGATGTGAGAGAGAAGGGGCTGAGGGGTGGGATAGGAGAGGACATATGGATGGGAGATGTGAAAGAGAAGTGGGGTGGGGGTGGGGGTGGAGAGACATAGGGGTGGGAGATGTGGGAGAGAAGGGGGGTGAGGAGTGGGGGTGGAGAGGCATAGAGATGGGAGATGTGAGAGAGAAGGGGGATGAGAGGTGGGGGTGGAGAGGCATAGGGATGGGAGATTTGAGATAGAAGGTGGTGAGGGGTGTGGGGTGGAGAGGCATAGGGATGGGAGATGCGAGAGAGAAGGAGGGTGAGGGGTGGGGGTGGAGAGGCATAGGGATGGGAGATGTGAGAGAGAAGGGGGGTGAGGGGTGGGGGTTGGGAGAGGCATAGGGATGGGAGATGTGAGAGAGAAGGGGGGTGAGGGGTGGGGGAGGAGAGGCATAGGGATGGGAGATGTGAGAGAGAAGGGGGTGGGGATGGGGAGAGGCACAGGGATGGGAGAT
>CM031602.1:65043901-65066401 GCA_018398815.1 Conus ventricosus
GTTAATTTTCGCCTTTCATCAGAATGAAACATGTGCATTAAAAAGAAGACGACACCGTGAGACAAACAAGCAAACAGACTAACAGAAAGAGGAGGGATTCAGATTCATGCTTGTTGAAAAAAGCCATGACACATTACAAAGAACAGGGAGGGGGGGGGGGGGGGGGGGGAGGGATAAGTATGAGCATGATTTTTGTTTGTTCGTTTGTTTTGTTTTGTTTAAACAGAACTTTATTCAAAAGAATAGCATAGGATTATATTCATCAAAAGAGGAACAACATGCTTATAGTTTATGTAGCGCTCTGAAATATACATTACACCGACAGTTTACATGGCAACTGTCAGACAAGTACAAAATCAATTACAAATGCATAATATGTAGTGCGAAGAATCAAGACGGCCGTGGCGAAGTGGTTAGCGTCGCAGACTCCCGACTCGTGGCTTCGATTCCTATCGGATCCATTTTATTGGTGGGATTTTTCTGCCCCGACCGACTCAGCTTGGGAAGACTGCCACCACACATCTCTGACGCATCTCTGACAGTGTTGCTCAAATTTCCTGACCAACACTGCAAGTGTCTGTACCTCTCGGACCTTGTTGATGCCAGGATATATTATGAAAGTAAGCTTACAGTACAGCCCGATCGTTCAGTCTCCGACAGAATGAAAATCCGTGGCATAATCTTCATCATCCTCATCGATCAGCATTGAAAAAAATGTCTCGAATTCTGTGGCCCTTCATGCCGTCCTCTCATGGTGACCTCAGTATTACCTCTCCATGTCTATACGCTTGGTTTGCTTCTGTCGGGGTCACCGGTATCGGCAAATCCATGTTGTATGGACGTGAAGGGCGCCCTCCGGAGGGAAAGCTCACTCACGCCGGCTCCACGACTAAGCAATCATAACCGTCAGTTAGGGGGCTAAGTAGGCAGTATCCTGCGTATGCTGCATCAGAACAGATGGCAGTGAACACCACCGAAGTGACTCGGCAGCAATGCAGTGTCTCCTCTGATGGGTCGCCTCATGACGACTTGACTGGCATTGTTAAATTTGCCTGTGGATTGCCGGTGCCAGGGCTGTGGCGGGCCGGGCCGGGATGTGACTGTGACTGTGGACGGGGTGTCAGAATGAGCGGTGTGGGTGTGGCTGTGGATGGGGTGTCGGAATGAGCGGCGTGGCTGTGACTGGATGGGGTGTCGGAATGAGCGGTGTGGGTGTGGCTGTGGATGGGGTGTCGGACTGAGCGGCGTGGCTGCGACTGTGGATGGGGTGTCAGAATGAACGGTGTGGCTGTGACTGTGGAAGGGGTGTCAGAATGAACGGTGTGGCTGTGACTGTGGATGGGGTGTCAGAATGAGCGGTGTGGCTGTGACTGTGGATGGGGTGTCAGAATGAGTGGCGTGGGTGTGGCTGTGGAGGGGGGTCGGAATGAGCGGCGTGAGTGTGGCTATGGACGGGGTGTTCGGAATGAGTTGTGTGGCTGTGGATGGCGGGGGGGGGGGGGGGGGGGCGGAATGAGCGGTGTGGGTGTGGCTGTGGGTGGGATGTCGGAGTGAGCGGTGTGTGTGTGGCTGTGGATGGGGTGTCGGAATGAGCGGTGTGTGTGTGGCTGTGGATGGGGTGTCGGAATGAGCGGTGTGTGTGTGGCTGTGGATGGGGTGTCGGAATGAACGGTGTGTGTGTGGCTGTGGATGGAGTGTCGGAATGAGCGGTGTGGCTGTGGATGGGGTGTCGGAATGAGCGGTGTGGGTGTGGCTGTGGATGGGGGTAATTATGACTTTTGAAACAGTAGTTACGACGCATGAAAACAGGTCACTGTTTGTCATGAAGCAGGTAATTATGACTTTTGAAACAGCTAGTTACGACGCATGAAAACAGGTTACTGTGTGTCATGAAAACAGGCAATTATGACATTTGAAACAATTACGACGCATGAAAACAGGTTACTGTGTGTCATGAGCGTGCACATCGGTGCCATTCTTTGTTGCGCCGATTGTACACTTTTAAGAGTCTTCTTGCGAAGTCGCAGAAATGCTGGAATTTTAAGAAAATTACTAACAAAATTAACTTTTTCACGGTATATAGCTTACTAAGTTCGTAAGGCTGGTTGTTGTCGTTGTTGTCGATGCTGCTGCTGCTGCTGCTGTTGTTATTGTTGTTGTTTTGGTTTTGTTTTTGCTTTTTGTTTTGTATGTATTTTTCATTGTCCGATGTCTAAACGACCGTCAGGGCTAGAGATTAGGTTCAATCCAAGACCTAAAGGCCATACGGGTGCAACAGTTTGAGGCTGACCGTGTCTGGGCATGTCGTGACAGAAAACAGCGCCCATCCTTTGTCTTCTTCCGCCTTTAAGACTTCCCTAAGTGATATCAGGCAGCCCTCTACTGCTGGGGGTGGACAGAGAGGGTGTTGAAGCCCACATACACACCACACACACACAACACCACACCACACCAACACACACACACACACAACACACACACACACACACACACACACACACACACACACACACCACACCGCGCGCGCGCGCGCGCACAAATCCGACCCTACGACATGTTCGAACTCACAACAGTCAGCTTCCATGCGAACGTTTAACCACTTTGACTTCAAGCCCCTATTGGAAAAGCGTCATGATTAGTGATGAATGATTGATTTCCGTGAAAATTGATGTTTTCACGTCATGGTCACGACGTATTACAACGATAATTGCCGTTGTCTGACAGTCATAACTACTATTTTGGACGTGAAAGTACATACATGGCTTATACCATATATACCTGCCAAAGACTTGAAACAATCTCATGTGCCAAAGAAGACTCGAACCCATAGCTGTTGCCGTTAGCTCGCGCCCTCTCTCTCTCTCTCTCTCTCTCTCTCTCTCTCTCGCTCTCTCTCTCGCTCTCTCTCTCGCTCTCTCTCTCTCTCTCTCTCTCTCTCTCTCTGTCTTTTTCTCATCTCTCTCTCTCTCTCTCTCTCTCTCTCTCTTCTCTCTCTCTCTCTCTCTCTCTCTGTCTCTCTTTCTCTGTCTCTCGCCATCTATCTATCTCTCTTTCTCTGTCCCTCGCCATCTCTCTCTCTCTCTCTCTCTCTCTCTCTCTCTCTCTCTCTCTCTCTCTCTCTTCTCTTTCTCTTTCTCCCTCTCTCACTCCCCCTTACCCTCCCCCTCTCTCTCTCTCTGTTCATTGCTGACACACTGACGTTCCCAGACCTTTTATTTCTCCCCTTTGCTCCTCCTTTACGACCCTTTCAGCTCTGACACTAAAAACCAGTCCATGACTGGTGACAGCAAAATGGTACTCTTTCCCGCGAGTTGTTTGCTTCCAAGGCCAGGTAAAGACTTCAGTCACCTTTTCACTATCCGGGTCATGACATTCGCCATGGCACTGCTGATTATCGGGGTCAAGGACGTCAGTGACAACAGACGCCTGCAAGCGCTCCCAGCCACACTCACAACTCGGACTAACACTTCCAGCAGCCAATCATCCCCAACGATTGTAAACGTCTCAGTGATGAATCTTGAAGATACATTACAACATAAAAACACTTCCAGCAGCCAATTATCCCTAACGATTGTAAAGGTCTCAGTGATGAATCTTGAAGATACAATATATAAACACTTCCAGCAGCCAATCATCCCTAACGATTGTAAAACGTCTCAGTGATGAATCTTGAAGATACATTACAACATAAAAACATTTCCCAGCAGCCAATCATCCCTAACGATTGTAAACGTCTCAGTGATGAATCTTGAAGATACATTACAACATAAAAACACTTCTAGCAGCCAATTATCCCTAACGATTGTAAAGGTCCCAGTGATGAATCTTGAAGATATCTTACAACATAAAAACACTTCCAGCAGCTAATCATCCCTAACGATTGTAAACGTCTCAGTGATGAATCTTGAAGATACATTACAACATAAAAACAACAAACAACAACAACAACAAACAAAAACCAAGGAGAATTTAAACATCTGCTCGAATAGATTAACACGAACAACAAAATCTTCGACAACAACAGCTTCCCTCCCTCCCTCCTCTCCTTCCCTCCTCTCCTTCTTCACCCAAAGCCACTTAAGACACAGAGAGAGAGAGAGTTGGGGGGGGGGGGGGGAAGGGGATGAATGAAATCATAATAATGTTAATAACAATGATGATTTTCTTCATTGCCAAGAGTAACATCTAGACAGGTAGGCCCCATATGCTTTTTTCTGCGCCCAGAGAGAGAGAGAGAGAGAGAGAGAGAGAGAGAGAGAGAGAGAGAGAGAGAGAGAGAGAGAAGACAGACAGACCAACAGGCAGGCAGGCAGACAGAGATTTAGAGACAGGGAGACAAGAAGACAGACTCACAGAAAAAGAGAGACAGAAAGACACACACACAAACGGACAGAGACAGTGACATAGACAGACACAGTGAGAGAGACAGACAGACAGACAGACAGACAGACAGACAGACAGACAAACAGACAACCAGGCAGACACTTGGAGACAGGGAGACAGACATACAGAAGACACAGAGAGAAAGAGACAGACAGATATGGAGAGAGAGAGAGAGAGGAGAGAGAGAGAGAGAGAGAGAGAGAGATAGTGAGAGAGAGAGACAGACGGACGGACAGACTGACAGACAGACAGAGACAGACAGCGAGACTTAGACAGAGAGAGACACACACACAAAGACAGTCAGAGAAAGACAAAGACGCAGACACAGACGGACAGACACAGACGGACAGACACAGACAGACAGACAGACAAACAGAAGACGCTGAGACAGCAAGACACTGCACGTCCAGGCCTTCGTTCATTTCCCCGACACAAACTACTGCAGTGGAAACAGAAGACGACGACCCCGCAACCCGGTCCGCCTCATTAGAGGGGAGACAACGAATGGCCAATGCCAAGATCGATAACTCGTGAAACGAGACGCGTGCTTCTGTTTCCTTTCCTGAGCAACTCGTACTCGCAGGCTGCACACACACACACAAAAACGATGCGCCAAAGCCTTGCTTAAGGGGTTGAGAATGTATAGAATGGCGTAATTTAGATTTTCAATTTTCTTTTTTTTTTTAATTGTGTCTGGACGTTGATTCTCCTCAGGGTTTTTTTTCCATATGGCCATCAAGGTGCAAGCCACGCGATTCCAAGCAGACAGATTAACATCAAAGGAATGGGACTATTTGGAGGCTTCCTTCGAACTGGCGCAAAGATAGGGCCACGGGTGAGTGCAAAGGCCTCAAATATGACGTCAACTAAGGGGAAGGTCATGCATTTGAAGATGGTATGCGATGTCATCGGTGGGAATACCCCCACCCGCCCCCCCACCCCCAAAGGGAAATAATTGACGGGAAGTTGTTCTTTCGATCAATTATCAGTTTAATATTAAATTCTGGTTCAAACTTATGGTACGCCTTAAAACGCTTACATGGATTACATAGTTGATTTAGTGCAAAATCCTAATTGTGGCGTGTGGCCACACCAACACTAATTACGGAAGAGAACGGGGAAACACGGATTCAAGCTCACCCGCTCTCAACCGGTCTTAACCGGTTTCGAGCGGCCGACCTTGAATCCGTGTTTCCCCGTTCTCTGCCAAGTAAGACTTCAACAACGAATTAAAAATAATAATCCATCACACATTCTCTTTCAATAACCAAAAATAACGACCCTACAAACAAACATGCTGTGTAGGGTTATCCGTTTTTAATTACTAATTTACTAAACTTTTCAGATTTTAGTTTTTGCTTAATCCTGTGTTTTTCCTGGTCATTTTCAATAACATCATTTTCACGCAAACATTCATCAAATGCATCTCTGTCTTTCATGTGAAATAAAACTACAGTCTTTAACTGCTCTCTAAAGTCTTTTAAAACTGAGTTATATTTTTGACATAAAATCCACACACTTATTCCAGCATGTCTTCCACTGAAAGCCAGTTTTGACAAAGTGTTTCTCTTTTTAACTATGTCTTTTTCTGCTGAACAGTCATCTATAATAAATAGCGTCTGCGTTCCCTCAAACAATATAAAAAAGCGTTCTAGACATTCACTCAGTTTATTGCTAGGATCAACTAAAAATATGTTATCATCTGCCCATATAAACCTTCTATCATGATATGCTTTGTTCCATTTAAGTGTTGGACAGAAAATCACAATATGATTAAAATTATAACGATAAACTGTTTGTAACAGGTTGAGGATAAATATTGTTTTTCCACAACCAGTTTGTCCACAAATTAATGAACAATGAGGGGTTTTTGTCATAAAGTTTAACTGCTCCATAGTTTTATAACAGAATTTAATCTAATCCGGTTATTATTTTTATCATACTCTCCGTCAAAACTTGTTCAGTATAATAAAACCCTATGAGGCCTAAATGTGTAAGATTAATCCAATTTAGTTCTGTAAGATTGTTTCTATTTAAGTCAACATTGATTTTGTTGCTTGTTGTTATGATCTTAATATCCTCGCCATTGTGAAGAACGACGATGGTAACGTTAAGACGTTTTAACGTCTAAGTTTTGCCAGCTAATATTAATTCCTTTTATAAGGTCATCACTAACGCCCACAACCCCATCCCTCTCCACATCTTTAAAGACAGAAATTTCAAATATCATTGTGAACGTGTTCCTAATTTTCTGCTTGGAAAGAACTGTAATTTTGTAGAAGCTTTCTTTAAAACCGTTTCTTTTCTGTGGAGGATGTACTGTTTTTTCCCATACGGCGTTATTTCAATCTCTTTCCGACTATTGTCGTCTGGCATAAGACTTACATGTAAAGGGCCAGAGTTGAATGCTTTTCTGAAACTTTTTTGACGGCTAAAAAATGTAAATGGGCTTATGAATTCAAATTTTATTTCCCATTCTAAATATGGTTCTAAGTGCCATTTGAGGTCAGGCTTTCGAACTATTTTATATTCATACTGGCCAACATTATTTGCTTCTAGATTGCGCAGTTGTTCTAGTTTAGGAAACTTTTTGCTGTCGCCAACCTCTTTGCGTTTATAATCACCGTCTTTAGTGTACTCAAAACCATACAAAGCGCCTATCTCACCGTTCTGTTCAAAGTCTGTAACGTCTGCAAGGTCTTTTAATTCTAAAGTTATACACCTCACAGGCGCTAATGTAACTCCGGATTCTTCTGGCCCACGCGACATTTTTTAGTACAGTTTATTATTTTATTTCCAAAACAATGTGCAGGTTATCACATTTTACAACTTTCCCGCTTTGTCTTTGATTTTTATATTAAATGATCCGACCCTCCCACAAACTAATCTTTTAAACTGTAAATTAGGGAATTGTATAATTTCATAATCGCAATATGCAGCTTTTCCAGATGGAAGAGCTCTTAAAACTGTTGAGGGCCTTCCATCATATAAGTTTTCATCAGTGCTTAGCTCATCCAAATGAACATAGAGTAATGAATGTAATGCAAGATCGAGCGGATTTTCTCCCTCATAAGTAGTTTTGGTTGGTGTAACTCTAAATCTATAATTGTCAGCTGCAAAGCCTAACATTTTAGCTAGCTCTTTATCAAAATAGTAACCTCCTTCTTCTTCAGGCTTGAATATTAACATTGTTTTCAGATTCGCATTGTTAAGTTTGAGAGTAATGTCAAAGTTACTCATTGCTTCTTTTAGTGAGCAAAACCCGTAATAACCATCAGGTATTGTTAACTGGCTAACTTTGGCCCCTGTTTTGTCAAACTTTTAGAACCTTATTATTCTCCCTGGCTTCACTTATATTAAACCATACGACTTTGTAAAATATTTCATGAAGTGTGACCGTTCTGCTTCCGCAATTGTTATTAATAGCATGTTCTAAAAACGAAGGACGGTCTTGGGTTGTTATTGTTACAAACATTTTTTAAAACAAATTAAAAATGAGTGCATTCAAATATACCGGCGCAAAATATTCTGTTGGGCCGCACTACAATCTTAAAAATATAGCAACTGACACCCTCGACATTTCTGTGACTCAGTCTGATGCCTTTCAAGTAAAGGTTAGTACTCCATTAAACAGATATCTTAACCCCCCTATTAAAAAAGACTACATCGCAAAATTTTGGTTCAGCCATCCGATGCAGTTTTATCAGAACCAGTTAAACTTTGCTGTGTTTTGTGCATCAACTGGGTGTGGAGTGTCGTATGCTGATCACTTAAATCATCCTGATCCTTTGGTGAGGTCGGTGTATAGATTTCATTTTTATTACACCTTCAGACGTATTTTGACTGAACTGCAAGCACCATTACCAAATGACAAACCGTTTAATCCATTCAGCAACAGAATAGACATGAAGGCTTTTGAAAGGATCTGTAACGAATTTAATATTAACATCAAGACAGACTTTAGAGAAAAGTTGGATCTTAATCATGGTCTAGGCACCCCTTATTTTTGGGGCGTTCACAGAAAGTATAAGTATGACTGGAATCCTCCTTACACATCTTTCTCTTCAGGCACAACTGTTCACCTAGGGTCCATAGAGCAAGAGCATAAAACAGCATGGGCAACATTTATCTTAGACACTTCTAAGGGCCTAACTAAAGCAGGAATAGAACGAATAAACGACTCTGTTCGTACTTACGTTTGGTGTTTGCTAGGCTCGCAAGCACAAACAAGATCGAGCATAACCGATCCTTCTACTGGCTTTGATGCACAAAAACAATACTTAGCAAATTTAGAGGACGCCATTAATTCTACAGTTGATTTACCTTCAAGTATAAAAAGGTACCAAAATGTTTTACAATACGCAAGATCGAAAGTAGACTTTGCTGTTGGCACTGGTTTATACATGCTGCCTTCTGACCTCAGACTCCAGATAGGCACAATAATAAACTACAATAATGAAATCCTTGTGGCAGGCAATGAACAGAAGGTCGGAAAAAACGAAATAAATTCTGAGCCAGTAATATTGCAAGCAGTAAAAAAACAAGATGACCCCCCAAGAATAAGTCATCCAATCCCCGTGGCCCAAGCCCAAAGGCCGTTGAAGACCCGGACTCTGTTCGCGATGACCATGAATATGAAAAGACAGCACTTGTTCTTGGATTAACTGGCCTAGGATTACTTGGTCTTTATCTTACTAAATATTAACCCAACTATTAAGAGAACTAATGTCCATAAGTGCTCGGCCATAAAGCCAACTACTTTGCCCGCAGTAGACAAAAGCCAGCTAACAACACCCCCTAATATACCTGGTAAAGCATCCGCGGCTTTACGGCTAATTTTTTTTAATAAACCCGCAAGATGATCAAGCTGTTTTTTTACCCATGATTTATCAGGCGGAGATGGAGGTGACGGCGGCGGAGGCACTGACTCGGGACCACCGCCGCCTGTAATAGCCATCACCAGTGTACTTATTGCAAAACCTAAGGCTGTTATAACGCTTACTAATGTGACTCCTTGCTCTCTAAACAGGGTTCGGATTCGTTCTGCTAGCGTTGTGTCTTCATATAAAATTCTTTGGATAGTTTCTCTTATTCTATTTACTTGAGTTCGCAATTGTTCTCGGTTAGTAGACAACACTTCTAGTCTTGCTGATCTCTCTTGTTCAAGATCTTTTAGTCTTTGGGTTATTCTTTCTTTAATATCATGCCCTAAGTTGGCGTCATCAGCCTCAACGAGTTTTTCTTTTTCTCTTTTTATATGCTCATCTATTTCACCCAGTTTTGCTAAATTGTTTGTTAATTCGCCTCTGATGCTTCTCAAAGCATGATCAAGGGCCGCTATTTCTCGCATGGGTAGCGGCGAGTCGTGTATAGTCTTTAATGCTGTTTCTTCTGAAAAACTGGTTTCTGCTTCTATTGCATTTATTAATTCGTCTGCCGATTGATTTAATTCTTTAAGTTCCATGTTTTGCATTTGGTTATCTGTCGGGAGTTCCTGCAGTGTGTTTTGAAGTTTAGAAACTGCATCCCTATCTAATTTTGGTTTAGTAATGCCAAGGCGATTTTGATCGCTCACACTGAGCCTTTGTCTAATTGTACTCTTTTTTAAAAACTTTGATGAGTCTGGTTTAGATGTAAGCTGAACAAGTTGTCCTTGGTCGCTCCTCACAAACAAATGGTCATCTTTTACTTCAAAATCATTAGGGTCTATAAATTCGGGAGGTTCTTGGCCTAAACTTTGGTATAATGATCTGACCTTACTTTCTGTTAATTCACGCCGCAAAGAGAGTCCCGAGCGATGTTGTACCAAAGGAGTCATTTCACTCATGTCGTCTCCAGGATCTAAAACATCATAATCTTCATCTTCTCTGCCTTCCATGTTTCTTTAATAATTAACTTTTTTATTTTGTTTTATAAAAAATGTCACAAGCATATGGCTCGATTCTTGACCCGCATAGAAGACTGAAAGAGCCCTTTGGTGTGAAGGGAAATAAGCGGAATATTACTGTTCCAAATAATCCATCTACTATTGATGCGGATCAAATTCTTACTGTTAAATTTCCAGACCTAGGAGCGGATGAAGTGATTGTGCCAGGCTCTGCACGTCTTACTTTCAAAATAGACTCGCTTCAACAACAGACCCAAACAGGACAGTTGTACAGAATCTGGGGCGGGCAATCGTTAAGAAAATTTCTATAAAACTTGAGGGGCAAGAAATATTTTCTTTACATAATGCAGACATATTTTTAGCCTATTCTGATCTATGGCTAACCGCGAATGAAAGGGCTGATCTTGCGTTTCAAGGAATCGAAAATGAAGAAGCACTAAAACATAGAATAGGCGCTGAAGATGCTAAAGACGGCAAAAGGTTTGTAGCTGTAAGTTATGCGTATGGAAATCGCTTTTTCATACCCCTAGATTTTGAGTTGTTAAAAGCGCATGCCCCATACTTTCAAGGAGCGTTAAAAGACAGATTGTCATATGAACTAACTTTTAATGACCACAAATATGTTATTATATCTACAGACACCGAAGCAAAGTACAGCATTTCTGACATCTCGTTAGAGTTTGACACTGTTAGCAACCCTGACTTAGCGAGGTTGATCCAGCAACAATATCAGTCAAAATTAGCAATATATTACGAAAGAGTGATTCATCATTCTAAATATCCTAAAAGCAAGGCAGACACTATATGGAATTTTAGTTTTAGTGCCACAGCAAGATCGCTTAAAGGTATTTTATTGCTGTGCGAAGATGAAGAACCATTCCAAAGACAAACTGAAAATTTTGTTAATCCTAAAATAACGAAAGTGCAATGTACAATTGAGGGCAGTCCTAACCAAATCTACGCTAGCGGGCTTAAACCTTATCATCATTTTGATGAAATAAGAAAACTGTTTGGAGGCGGGAGGTGTAGAAATCCGACAGTTGACCTTGTGTCTAAAGATCTGCATCTTCACAGTGTTAGACTTGATCATTATTTAACAACGAAATACGGTTTATGGATTGACCTAAGATCGACAGAGGATAATCGGTTACATGGAAGCGGGAGAACTGTTAGAGACATAATAAACATTCAAATTGATAAAGAAAAAGAGGCCGATAAACCGCTTAATGTGTATTTGTTTTTAATATATGATGCGCAGCTGAATATTCAAGATAACAGATTAGAAAATATACAATACTAAATTATTTTTTATTTTATAAAAAGCATGTCTGTTCAGGTTTATCCAAATGTGCCTACAGCGCCAGAGTTGCCAAGAGAAGAGATAGCCCCTGACATAAAAACCTTTAGATTAACAAACATTACACAAATGCAACAAAAACTAGATCAGGACCTTTCAAAATACAGCAAAACCAAACGAAGGTATTCTGCTGCCTTTAATGCTGTAACATATGTTAATACTGGAACATCAACTATAAGTGCACTATCAGCAGGAACGAGTGTAGGCCTCTTAGCAACAGGTGTTGGGGCACCCGCAGCTTTGCCTCTAGGCGGGTTGTCTTTAGCTCTCGGCCTGTGTTCATTAGCTGTAAGTGCTGCTGGCAAAAAATTAAAAACTAAACTCCAAAAGCACACAGCCATGGTTCAACTAATAACGGCTAAACTTAGTTCGTTCAAACTGACAATAAATAAAGCACTAGCTGACTCAAACATCACGGATGAAGAATTTAATCGTTTACAGGCCGATTTTGATGACTACAAAAGACAAAGTTTGATCTTCAAAGAAAGGCGAGGACAACTTTTTCTCAACAGCCAGACGCCGAGCAGATAAAAAAGGAATGTTTAAAAAAAGTAAACGAGACATTAAACTCTGTTCTAAACAGCTCACATTAACAACACCAAAAGGTGTTTATACTTTAGTTTATGAGTCCAAGCGTAAAAGACCGTCGATATTGATTCTGATTAAGTTTTTTTTTTTAATTTAAATAAATATTTTGAGTTAGAAAAGAAACTCAACATGGATAAGATATATGAAGGACCAGACGAATTGTTTGAAGGAATGCTCGAGAAAGAGCGTTTGTCAAGAGCTTTAAATGATATTGATTTAGAAGTCATTGATCCAGCAAACGTGCGGGCAAGCGTTGTACATGCTATTTCTCAAGTTCCAAGTAAACTAACAATAGACCCGCCAGTTAAAGTAATGTTAGCTGTTTTAATCGACTATATAACAATAAATGAAGAAAATCTAGAAGTCTGGGTCTCGACTAAACAACAGACTATTCTTTCCTCTAATGACTTAACACCCGGTTGGGCAGACGAACTGCTTACACAGTTTGACGCTGCCGCTGAAGAAGCCAAAATGAGAGGCTCTGGTTGGTCAGAGGGCGAAGTCTTAGAGATCAGATTAAAACAGTCTAAGTATGCACCGATTGTAGGCAAGGCTTACATTCCGCTGCCCCCAGCATTGGTAGCGAAAAAAAGCAGTTCTAAACATAAAGAATTCAGACAACAAATGTTTCATGTGGTGTGTTCTTGCAAGGCTGCATTATATCCGCAAAAACGCAGAGAGAGTGTCTAACTATGAACCTTACAGCAATGATCTCAACTTTAGTGGGGTGTCCTTTCCTGTTGGTATAGACCAAATTGATCAGTTTGAAGAACAAAACAAACCAATAACTGTTAATGTCTACACATGGGATGAAGAAACAAATCTACAGCCGATTAAAGTGTCCAAGAACAGTCCAACGATTGGTGAGCCAGACAAAAATCATGTCGACTTACTTCTGATGTTTTCGCCAGCGGGGCTACCACATTACACATTGATACGAACAATGAGTAGATTATTGACGCATACTTCAAAGCAAAAAAATAAACAAGAATTCTGCAGAAAATGTTTAACAAGAATTCCATCTGTTCAAGCCGCGAGCGAACATAAGAAACATTGTATCGGCCCAGTTGACTGTAATACAGAACTAATTACGCCCCCACCCGGATCTAAAGTTAGTTTTAAGAACTGGAAACGGATGCAAAATTCTCCATATGTTGTTTACGCAGACTTCGAATCACTCATTGTTCCTTATGAAGGACCAACCCCACAGAGACTTCCTAAAACAGCCATAGTGAGTAATCACCAGATTTGTTCATTTGCCTTCATTATTGTCAGGTCGGATGGCGTTCATTCAAAGCCAGAATTATATAGAGGGCCTAATGCTGCAGAATACTTCTTAGAACGCATGCAGCAAGTGCGTAACGCCTGTTCTAATAATCTGAATTTATCTGAAATCATAATGACGCCTGAAGACCAAGAAACAGTATAAATTAGCCACACATTGTTGGATTTGCGGTTTAGAACTCAGTGAAGAAGCCAATCCGACAGTAAGAGACCATGATCACATTAGCGGAAAGTTCAGAGGAGCAGCGCACAACAACTGCAATCTTCAACTAAAGTTTGAACCAAAGACATGGAAGCTGCCTGTATTCTTTCATAACTTGCGAGGTTACGACTCTCACCTTATAATGAAAGCAGTAGACGATGCCTTTAGGGTGTCATGCATCGCACAGTCATCAGAAAAGTACATGTGTTTCACTTTAAATAACATGTCTTTTTTATGACTCTATGCAACACATGATGGGTTCATTAGAGTCACTGGCTATGTCCTTAAAGTCCTGCCCAATAACGGAAGAATATTTTGGCCCAACACTTGTTAGAAAGGGTGTTTACCCTTATGAGTACATGAACAGTTGGGAAAGGTTTGACGAAGATACACTTCCTCCTAAAGGCGCGTTCTTTTCTAGTCTTAGAGGAAAGGACATCAGTGATTCTGATTACCAGCATGCTCAAGATGCGTGGCAGAAGTTAGATTGTAAAACGATGGGAGACTATCATGACTCCTACTTAATGGCTGATACATGTTTGTTGGCGGACGTCTTTGAAAATTATAGGAAGACCTGCATGAAACATTATAGCCTGGATCCTGCGCATTACATTTCTGCGCCCGGGATGAGTTGGGATGCTTTCTTAAAGTTTACTGGAGTACAGATTGATTTATTGTCTGACCTACCAATGATTCAGATGATTGAAAACGGATTGCGGGGAGGAATTAGTATGGCGTCGCATCATTACTAAAAAGAAAACAAAAAATATTTGGACGATATTCCGATAAAAGGTCTAACTACTCATGTATTTAAACAAACAACTTTAGGAGGGTAGGGCGCAATCGCTTCCATTCGAAACTTTAAAATGTAAAAGGGCGGTGACCAAAAAATTTCAAAAGGCTTAAAGGGTTGGGCAGTTTGACGGGGGGTAAACAGCGGGGAACATTTAAAGTTGACTTAGAATACCCCTCATGAACCCATGCCTGCAAAATGACTATCCATTAGCACAAAGTCTAAAGAGGGCAAAAACAGAACCCCCTAAACTTTCCCAAAAAAAACTTCGGGGCAAAAAAAAATTATGTCTGTCATTCAGATTTTCTACAATTTATTTAAACAGGTTTTGAAGTTGCACTGTTCATGATAATTGCTTTTGATCAAAAACATTTCATGAAACCAACACATAAAAAACACGATCTCAGAATAAAACCACAGATGCTTAGAAAAAGACTTTTTCAAGCTGGAAAACACTGTTTCGGGAAAAACATGGGGAAAACCCACAAGCGCAAAAAATGTCAGATTGGGCACCCCAAAAAGAACAAGCAATTAAGCTGACTTCAAAACCAATTAAAAAGGGTTTAGAAATTTCTGATCAGCTTTTTGGCATAAAGTGAAAAAAAAGAAATTTAAATTAACAACCCCCTATTTATTGGGTTTACTGTTTTTGAATTTCAAAGTTTTTTTTTTAGAAATTTTTTTTATGACACTTTAAGCCCCCATATCCTGAGTCCCGAGTACTTACACAGATACAATAGTTTTGTTTTGATTTCCTACTGAAGACATCTATAAAGACATGGAAGCCGAAGTGGCTAAAGGACATGCGGGATGGTATGATACATCTGATTACCCTAAAGACTCGCCTTTACATTCAATTACTAACAAGAAGGTTTTAGGAAAGATGAAGGATGAATTATCCGGAGGGGTGATTAAGGAGTTTATTGGTTTAAGATCGAAAATGTACAGTATTTCGAGCCAGGAGAAAATCATTAAGAAAGCAAAGGGAATATCCCGCAGTGTTGTGCAGTCAAACATATCACATGACAACTACAAAGAAGCATTGTTTGGCAATAAGACTTTTCATCATGACAACGTAAAACTGCGATCTAATCTACATGAGATCAACACAACAGTTGTAACAAAGAAGTCGTTAGATAGAACAAACACAAAACGTGTGTTTGTTAATCCGGAGTTTTCATATGCAATCGGGCACTGGAGGGCCGCATAAACAGGGGGGTTTATATTTTTCATCAACTTTTATTATAAGATCAATCATAGCTTCATCCAATTCAGCTAATTCTTTTTTCATGTTTGCTTGATGCGTTCGAATTTTTTTTATTATTTCAAGATATTCTTTTTCCCAATTTGGGGGTTTGAGTTGTAGGTGATCTGGATGATTTAGCATGCATTGATTAATCTCCGAAAATGTTTCTTTAATAGCATTACACGCATGAAATGATTCCCGTATCATTTTCAAGGCCTCTTCCTTTACCATTCTTGTTTCGTTCTGCACTTCCTTCTGAGCTTCCATTTTAAACTCAAATATATTTACGTAAATTAATTAAAGCGAAACTGTGTCTGGCGGAATTATTTGCAGTTCTTCCTTCACAAAAGATCTTTGAGGAGCTGGTTGTTTTGTTGTGTCAGTTTCTCGTAAATAATACACGGGCGGATTCATTTTTACAATTCTTTTTATTTCATACGGGTCAACACTCCAAACTGGATCTGTTGCCCTGATGCGAGTGTCCCCTTCTGCTTCCCCGGTAAATAAAGGTACCTTACTTTCAAACCAAACGGTAATAGTTTGCCGGATGAAGACTCTCCTTCAACAACATTTATTGTTTTTCTTTTGATTGCTTGTACTGGTTTTAGCCCTTTAAATTCTTCATTATTCATTGCGCGCAAAACTGAGGGCAGTCTTCTAACCCATTCTGTGTTGCGACAATTGTCAATCAGCTCTCTGTGATACTGGTAGGAAAAAAGTCTTTCAGCTAACTGTTTGTTAAAGTTTTCAACTAAAGCCTGTGATCTGTGAACTCCTGGAATGCCTCTTTTAATGGTAACTCTATGTTTTAACAATAATTGATTCACTTGGCCTTTAAATTCTTTTCCATCATCAACTTGAATCATGCGAGGGTAAGTTAGCGGGCCTCGTTGGTATATCAGTTGTATAGCGACAGCAACAGCAGAAGCACTTTTTTGTGTTAATGGTTCCGCATCTTTGTATCTTGAAGCTATGTCAATGACTGTAAAGGCGCGTATTTAAAATCTTTTTCGTCTAATCGTATCAAAAGGGTAAATATAGAAGGTCCTTTGATGGGTGTCGTTGGGTATTGTTTTTCACAAAGCGTGGTCTCTGTATTCGTCTAGGCGCTGGTAAATAAATTTCCCAAATCCTTGTTTAGATAACCATTCTTTTGCTGTTTGTTCACTGACTCCAGCTGCTTGGCTTGCTTTTTAATTGCTGTTATTCCCTTCCAAATCCTTTTGGCGAAAATAGATTTTGTTCATTTTTTCTCAGCCAAATATTATGTGCAAAAAAATACACAAGGGTCATCCCAAAGACAATAAACCCGATTTCTTGCATCTTTTGTTTTTCTGATGGTTGATAAAAGTCACTGAATTTTGGTGGGGGCAATGTCTCGATTGTTTGCCTGTTACAAGAAAATATTGTTTTATTGCTTGATCAACATCTTTAAATGTGTAAGCTGCATGCCCCTGTTTTTTCAGTGTGTTATTAATAAAATCTAACTGCTCAATTCTTGCTTTCATAGCGATCTTTGTTTCTGCAGCTAGTTGCTCCACAGCTTTGTTTATGTCTTTTTCTCTCGCCTTCATCTCGCAGTTTACTAAATGCGTAATTACTTCTACTAAAAGCGAAACGCATTTAAACCCCAGCGCCGCCTATCATCATTACGAGTGAAGCCATTTTTTATAAATGTATTTTTTATTTACATAATTTTTAAATGTCTGGAATTATTCCTTGCTTGACTAGAAAATCTTTCGTGGCAAAAGAAGCTGCAAAGATAGCAATTAGCTTTGCTTTAATCCTCAAAGTCTGTTTGCCAAGATCTGCTGGTTTAATTCTTAACAAGCTTTTTCCAAGCATTGAGTATCCTACACTTAGGCCTCAATAACAGCAGAATGGTATTTCAAGGTTAGCAACAGTTTTTTCGGTGCTCATTTTTAGAAAAAAAATAATTATAATTAATAAAAAACATGAACAGTGATGATCTCTACAGCTACAAGGCAGCCTAAACCTTCCTGAACTTATGAAGACCAAGTTGATGACCAGCTATTATGCCCAAAAAGGAGAGGCTGTATTCTTTGGCAGCATGTGGAAAAACAAAACAGTTTTCCCCGGAACTGAATTCAGCATTGAACAGATTCAACAGATGTCGCCGCAAGACATTTTTAAAACCCCTTGAGCGCCTTTAGTCAGTCAGCTGACGCGGAAATAAAGTGCTTTCCATGTGCCTATGGGCAGTCCCCTGACGTCATGCATTTTTCTTGAGTTTTCATTCGTTACTATTTCTATCAATGGACTCAAATAGAGTTTGCGTAGAAAGCCTTATAAGTCGGTATCTTAAATAATATGTAAATGACCCCACGTGAGGGGAAGCCATTTATTCTTATCACTGATGGGTGACCAGCCAGCACTTCGTGTCTCGCTTGCAAAGATGGCGGCGCAAACCTTCGTTGTCGAAGCGACCAGCGACCAAGTCAACGTATTTACTCAGCTGAGCAGGCTCTGCTGATGATTTTTGACAACACAATAATCTTTTATTCAACGACTAACTCGAGCATGAAGGTGGATGATGATAGTGGGGGAAATTTCCCGACCATATTCGTCAGTTATTGAGTAGGGCCCCGTGACCCCCAGTTTTGCGTTCAGCTGACGCGTCGTCGAACGAGCCAGCCAAGTGTGTACTCTGCACTGCGTGCTGGTGTCCAGTGATGTGAATCAGTGCGAGAGGGGATCGTGGCCTGCTCGCGGGGGGACACGGTGCAGACGAAAAGGTAGGGGAAGATGAGGAGTAAAAAGAGAGGGTTGAAGTTGAGCAAGGGGGTGTGGTGGGGAGGGGGGGGGGGCGTGGGCGTGACTGGTCAGTCTGCATCGAGTGTGAGCGTCTTGATAGACTTCCAAACTGTTTTACTTTCATTTACAGGTGTGGGTGTGACAATAAAAACTTTATTTTTCAACTTTTTTGCTGTGTGTTCTTGTTTGGATGTGGTAAACATATGTTTTTGATCTTTGAAAAAAAAATTCTATCCAAATCTACAAGCCTAAATATTTTTGTTTATCAAAATTAAAACAAAAGAAGCCCAAAGATTCAAAATCTTCATTCAATTTCCTTCAAAAATGATATAGATTTCATTTTTCTATCTTTTGTAGTTTCTGAGCTACAATTTTTGTTAATTATGACCCCCAAATCATGAGTTTTCCCCCGGGGCACCTGGGAACACCTTTCTTTGTACTATTGTGAGGCACTGAACGGTAAAGTATCATAACAGGTATGAAGCGCAGCTGGGGTCTAGAATGGTGAAGTGTGGGGCAACGGTCCTTAGTTTGTACACTAAACTAGTCAGTAGTTTTTGCTCCCATTGATTCTGAACAAGATTTAAGTATGATTTAACGCAAGATCCAGTTTTAACAAAGTCATTAGAGTCTCTAGGGTGTGATCTGTTATTACAGATTTGGAACATTGTTATCGCCATTAATCAGGGGATTAATTATTTTTAAATCATATAGACTTTATTTCCCTTCAAAATGAACGAGTCAGGAAATCAGCAGAATCAGGAAAACCCTGAATCAGAAAACATTGAATCAAGTCGAGAAAGTGACCAGTAAAAACACCTCATCTGGGCGTGTTAAAGCAGGAAAAAGATTAGCGGAGTGGAACGGGACAAAAAAAATTAATGTTAAAAAATATAGCTCATAATGAAAACATAACGCCGCCAACACCAGAACAAGTTGATTCAATGCCAGCTATAAAAACTCCATGTGATTCAAGACCTACAGCGCCAAAAGTTTTCATGGAATATTAAAACTTAAAACTGTTGCTTTTTGGCGCCCTTGCTGCGTGGGGGCGGTTATTACTGTTATAAAATATATAAACAATGGCAGCCAAAACAAAAGCAATCAAAAAATCTGAACCGCTAAATACAAAAAACAACAGCCCGCCAGCACCCCCAAATAACAAAAGATCATTTTGATCCATTTCAGATGGAATAATATTTTAAGAACTTAAATTTAAATTTTTTAATAAAAATAGAACATGGCGTATTATAAATGATGGTGTCAATAAATAAAGACAGGGAAAGTCTATAAAAGACATTTCCATAGACCAAAAATTGTAATCAATGCGGTTGCTTAGGATGTAAAAACTCTTTAAGGGATCTATGCTGCCCGATCTCGCGCGGGAGATCGCCGAGCAAGATTTCTCAGCGATGACGCGTTTTTTGAGGCGTGGTGTGTTACTATATTAGACATTTACTATAAGATAAAAACTGATTTATTTTTTTGATAATTATAAGATAACCTTGAATAAGAACTTGGTTGTACTTAAGGACGACTTAATTCCCAATCTTGAGGTAACTTAATCAAGAATTTAATTAAAAACTTAATAAAGAACTTATTAAAAACTTGAAGTAACTTAATTAAAAACTTAATTAAGAACTTGGGGTGACTTAATTAAAAATTTAATTAAAGAACTTGGGGTGACTTGGGGGTGGGGGGTGTGTGTGGTGTACACAGAGCTTTATTATTTGTCATGTGTAACCCACTTATTTGCAAGACAGTGCTTGGGGTTTTGTGATGCTTTTGGCTCTTTTGTTGCAAGTTCAAAGCAGCCACCAAGTGCATTTAACTTCCTTCTCGCACAAAAAAAAGTTTTATACCACACCCCTCCTCTTTTTTCATCCAGGCTTGGGACTCGGGTGTACTTTATACAATTGTCTTGTTTATTCAATCAGGCTTTTAAAAAGCTCTGCCAAAGCAGTATTTTACTTTAAAAAAAAAAAAAAAACACTAAGGCAGCCTAAAAGTTTGTAACAGGGCGTTGAAGCAGGACGTTGAAGCAGGTGAAGCGTAGACAGCAAAAGGGACGGGGCAGGAGTTCCAGCAAGTAGGCCACCGTTCACCGAGCAGTGAAAGGCGAAGCATGAGTCAAAGCAGGTGAGGTAAGAAATATTTTAGAAAAAATGTTTCGGGGCTTTGTGGGGCAGGAGTCCAGCAAGTAGGCCACCGTTCACGCGCCCTGAACGGCGAAGCATGACGTCAAAGCAGGTGAGGTAAGAACTATTTTTAGAAAAACTGTTGGGGCTTGTGGGGCAGGAGTCCAGCAAGTAGGCCACGTTCACGCGCGTGAACGGTCCTATTTTTAGGCCGTGCTTTGGCAGTTGCCTTCCACCGTTAACAATTACGGGGATTTCTGGAGCTGGCTTGTCATTGTTATGTGCGGATCTTGTTTCAGTACTGTGCAAAATCCGGCACTTGCAGCATGGTTTTAATTTCATTCAGCTTGCCAGAAATGAAACGAAAGGGGAAAGGGCCCACAGCATAAAACCTTGTGTATCCAAAAAAAAGAACCACTTGCAACGGGGACGTAATTTTCGTCGTGTACATCAGAATACCCGGTTTTTTTCTTTCAACCAAACAGCCCAAGTTTCCCTTTTTTTTTCCCAGATCAGAGAACGAATCGTTTCCTACCTATGGGCTTCCATTAATCCCCACCCTGCCCCAACCCTATGACAGTCAGTAGGAACGTCACGTGACTGGAAATTTAGTCCGAGCGCACATCGCCCTGTTTCACACCCGAGAGAGAGAGAGAGGAGAGAGAGAGAGAGACAGACAGACAGACAGACAGACAACAGACAGACAGACAGAGAGAAACAGAGAGAGAGAGAGGCCAATTTGTTTTCTACAGTTATCTTTGAAATAATTGAAGCGAATTGCAGATTTTGTTTTTTAAACAATAAATGCGGTTAGGGCAGCTAGCCAGCCTGTGATAGACAGACAAGCAGACAAGGGTATTTAAACGATAGAAAGAGATAGAGCCGTCGGTTGATAGCATCTACACGAACCAACTCAAGACTAATAACGCTACATTTTAGGACGAATGGTGACATAAAATTTTACAACAACAGTAGGCCTTTATCAGCGGAAAAAATAGCACATCAATCCCTGTGGGGTGTGTGTGTGTGTGTGTTGTGTGTGTGTGTGTGTGTGTGGGGAGAGAGAGAGAGAGGGGAGAGAGAGAGAGAGAGAAAAGAGAGAGGAGAGAGAGAGAGAGAGAGAGAAAGAGTGCGGTGGGTGGTTTTATATAGCTGTTTCTGTTTTAAACCGCGTCATTCCAATCGTCAGTAGTTCACAAAACTTGCCAGCATTAACCGTTGCTTTTCGGCCGCTTCAATCATTTTTCAAAGTATCTTATATTTTCATGTAAAGCATTCTTTTCTTCCTCTGTCCACAATTCCGTTGGTGTTGGCGGCGGTAATGGGAGATTTTGAGCTTGTTAGAAAGTTGTAGCTGATTCCATGTCTTCCACACCCAAATAATTAATCTATAAAGCTGTTGAAAAGTATTTGTGATTCAAGAACTTTTTCTAAAAACAGAATCCACCCTGTCTTATGAAACTGCAGCTATATTTTGGCCCTATGCAAACACTTCCTCGCGAAAAAGCACCGTCTTCACACCCCACAGCACTGGGGAAATGAACAACAAGTGCTGGGCGGGAAAGTCGTCACTACTAATCAGTGATTCTATCTAGTCTTGTGATTGGCGGCCGTGACATCAGCCCAATCGCGTGATCCGAAAATCGTCATGTCCGGCACGAAGTAAGTAATCGGATAGTGCAAGTCCTTAGGTAGGCGGCACTAGCAAATAAAAGCTTACCTGCCCCGGCAGAGCAGGGTCGTTGACACCGCCCCTGACAGAGTTGGACAGTACTGAAAAGGAGCCGACTCCCAAGTTCAGCCCTGGGAACAGACACGTAGAGGCTTCAGCCACAGCTGCTTTTCCC
>CM031602.1:65073901-65116401 GCA_018398815.1 Conus ventricosus
GACAACAACCGGACACCGCCAGCAAACTCACAGCAAAACGTCCTGCAACCGAGACAAAACGACCATCAGCTGTTTCTCACGACTCTTCCTCCGCTGTTCCAGAATGACGTTGACGGTGTACAGGAACGGGTTGAGGGCCGAGTTGAGCGGCAGCACCAAGACGGCCATGATGACGTTGACTTCCCCGGAACGTCCACGCCTCCGACCGCCGCCATCCCTAGGACGCCGATGGGAAACCAGCAGGCAAAGTCCGACACGGCCACGGTGATCAGCCGCCGAGCGATGACCTGGTCCGTGGACTTCCTGCCGATGGTGCCGGAGCCGGTCAACGTGTTGGAGGTGACCGACCAGTAGATGAACACTTGCCCCGAAGCTATGAACAGGAAGAAGACGAAGTTGAGGGCGATCCAGATACCGAAGGAGTAATGCTGGCCCGGAAACTCGGTCCTCGTGATGGGCAACGGGATGCAGATGCCGGTCTGGCTGTAGAACTGCCAGTGTGACGTCACAGGGGTCAGAGGCGTGACGGCCAGCACGAACCCCGCCCACCAGGCGGCGCTGCTGGCCAGATGCGCTGACGTCGGCGTGAAGTGGAACTGGCTGAAGGGAAAGCGCAGCACCAGGAAGCGATCCACGGTGATGAAGCAGATCTGAAAGACGGACACCTCAGAGGACAGGAGAGACAGGAACCCGGCCACCCTGCAGGTGGTGCTGTGTCTCCAGGAGTAATCGTTCCACAGGTAGATGTCTTTGTACCTGTAGTCAGCCAGTCCGATCACCATTAGGTACACCCCATCAAGAAATCAGACACACACAGATGTAGGACGAAGACACCAAATCCAAACCGCCGCGTTCCTTTGTCGAAGACGGTGCGGTACAGGAAACTGGTGAGGTTTCCCACCAAAGCCAGCATGGCTAGCAGAGCCAGGATAACCCGGTGGAGGTGACTCTGCATCAAATCCTGACAGGACGACACGGCGTCTTTCGGAACTCGACACCACTTGGGGCTGAACTTCTCGGGAAGAAGCGCTGGGCAACACAGTTTATAATTGCTGGCTGTCACGAACCGAAGTTTGAGAAGATTGTGGAACAGCTTTGGAGGAAAGGTGATTACCGGACAGCCTGAGAGATCCACAGAGCGCAACGATCGTAGAACCCGGAAACCCGAGCCGTGCACGAGACGCACTCCGCTGCCCGACAGGTTGAGCTGGTCCAGACGAGTCAGTGTGTGCAAAGAATCCACGTTCACTGCGTCCACGCTTACACGGGACAGGTCCAACACGCGAAGTTTGGTGTACGTGGACAGACTAGAGAGACCGTCTTGAAGGTCAAGTGGGTTTTCCGCCAAAACAAGCACTTGCAGAGATCTGAGGGAACTGAAGACACCAGGCGGAAGACAAGTGATGATGTTACCGCTGAGGTCCAGACTGATCAAGTTAGGCAGAGCATGTGTTTGAACATGAGACAGAAAACAAGACGCCAAACTGACATGGACCAGCATGGTGTTGTTCGTGAAGTCCATCAACGTCATGTTGCTCCTGTCCGCGTTCAAGAAGCGAAGTTCTGGATGGTCACCGACAGCGAAAGACCGCTTACAGTAAAACGCCAACCCGAAGCACCTACATTCAGGTGGACAGGTGAAGTGACACAACAGCTCATCATCATTCTGAGGGCACTGGCCATACCTGTCGTCACACACGTGCTCGGCAGACACACACACGCGGGACTGGCGACAGCGATAGTAGCCAGGACACTGGTATGTCTGGCAGTCTGCTTCGTCCTCACGCCCCGGGCAGTCGTGGATGGCGTTACATCGCAGATAGACGGGCAGACACAGGGTCATGTCGGGAGTAGGACACAGGAAGTGAGACCTGGGGCACGATTCTCCTGACTTAAATTTGTCAGTGAAGAGTACGTTTACTAGTTCCTGTGATGACCAGATCACGACCGTTGAACTGTAACGACCGCCCGAGTACACAGACAGCCTAGCCAGTGCTTGTTTACACCCCTTTTCGTCGTTTGCAGACACACACTGCACCATGTTGTCGCATCTCTGGCCGAGCTGCAGGCACTGTCAATCAATGAGTGAAGGCATATAACTGAGGAATGGAATTCTTTAGGTTGAACTGCTGTTTGGGCTTAGCTGGGTTTTTTTTTTTGTCTTTTTTTTGTTTTTGTTTTTTCTTCTTCTTCTGTAGTTGTGTATTGACGTCAAAATAGCTGTTATCATGACAGTGTTTGCAAATCTATGATCTCGCACACACATACGCACACACGTGCACACACACACACACACACACACACACACACACACACACACACACACACACACACACACACATTCGCGCATAGACAGACAGACAGACAGACACAAGCAAAGCACAGATGATACCAGACCAGACTAAAGCTCCTATTCATGCACCTTACCCTCTCCTTTTTTTCTTTTTTTTTTCTTTTTTTTTTTTTTTTACTCTATTGTTTTTCTTAGACTAAATGCTTCATGCTCGAGCTCTAGATACAAGATGAATGGAAAATTTCCAGACAAAAATATCCATGTATAGAAACAATTCGTCGCTCTAAATTTTCGTCGGAAGAATTTGGAGGTTATTTCTTAAGTGCCAGTGTTGTACTGACGCAAAGACGTAAAAGGAATGTTCTCTTTCTTCATGTAGCAGAAGGAATGGACTTCACCTCCGAAGACAGTTCCTGTAGGCAACAGGACTAGGACGCATTATGAAGTGATAGAGAGAATTCAAACCCAGACAGCTTCGCATGAGCATTCAGTGAACAGTCACTGTGTCACCGTCTGCTCATGGAATGGTGTCCGACTCTAGGTCAGGGGTCATCTCAGCATCAACAGACCTTATTCCAGACAAAACAAAGTAAGGAAAGAGAACATCTTTCCATCGTAAAAAAAAAAGTTACCTTTTCAACGTGTGGGTCAAACAAATAAGTATAGTGAGCCAACTATGTTATTTGAAGTGCGCGCCCAGGAGCACGATCGGGATATTGACTAGTTTGTATTCCGGACACAGTTTCACGCCCATGTTTTGGCATTTTCTTTCTCTCTGTCTCTGTTGTCTCTCTCTCCCTCTCCCTGTCTCTCTCCCTCCCCCCTTTCTCTCTCTCTCTCCCCTCTTCCCCTCTCCTCTCTCTCTCTCTCTCTCTCTCTCTCTCTCTCTCTCTCTCTCTTCGCGCACGCGCACACGTGCCCCCTCTCTCTCTCTGAACAGAAAGGAAACCACAAAATGTGCTGGTTCACTCATTTTCTTTGTTTGTTTGTTCGTTTGTTTGTTTTCCTTTTTTTTCTCCTTCTTCCATTCTTCTCTTCTTCTTTTTTTTCTTTCTTTTTTTTCATTCATTTCTTCCCTTCCTCGTTGCTTCCGGCACACTTACCTGGCGGTCTCCACAGTCAAAGGTGGTGTGGGGAGGGCACGGGGGGTACACACAAAACTCCTCGTCGCTCTGATCGCTGCAGTCCGCACGATGGTCACACACCAACATGTAAGGCACCTCCTGCATCCGATTGCCACACAGAAAGGAGGGCGGCGGAGGAGGATCACGATCAGTGGAGCATGAAGATTGCTCCCTAGGCTCTCGTCCAACCAAACACTCGCTCAGCAGGTCACGAGCTAGGAACTCGTGGACCACGTGACCTGCCGAGCAGCTGGTGACGGACACAGGATATTGTTTTTGAGCTGTGGCAAGCGTGACACCAGGCCCCGGTCTGGCATCGACGGTTCCAGACTTCGAGTCAAATTCACACAAGAATTGGTGGCGAAAAGTGGCGTCGTCACATTTTTCATGGGAGACGCCAGAAGAACGACCCCATCTGAAGCAACAGCAGTACGAAGAGGAGTCTTCGTGTGTACCTTTACTTTGGTAAGTATAGTATGCGACTGTGTTATCTACCCAGTGAAGCAACATTTCATACCTGAAAAAAATGTGAAATACAATATAACGTTAAGGCAATGGAAGGGGGAGAAACTTACAGACGGACAAACAGGCAGGCGTAACAATAACAATGTTTGAGGGGAAAAAAATCCAAAACCCCATTTTAAAGGCCTTATGGGCTTAGGCTTACAAAAACAATACATATACCTGGCATGTAAATTGCAGTTATATCATACACAGATTTGCGCGCACCTGCACACATACACACAGACAGACAGACAGACAGACAGACTGACTGACTGACTGACTGACTGACTGACTGACTGACTGACTGACTGACTGACTGACTGACTGATGCTGACTGATTGATTGATTGATTGATTGATTGATTGATTGATTGATAGGTAGGTAGGTAGGTAAGTAGGTAAGTAGGTGGGTGGGTGGGTAGGCAGGTAATTAGGTAGGTAGGTGCTAGATACAAACAGACAGACAAACAGACAGAAAGATAGATAGATAGAATAGAGAGACAGATAGACAGACAGACAGACAGACACAGACACAGACAGACAGAGACAGACACAGAGACAGAAAGAGTAATCTCGACAGTAAAAAAAAAATCACTCACACACACACACACACACACACACACACACGCACGCACAAATGAAATCCTACATGTTAGGAGCACGCCGTGTCCTCAACCCGATGTGAATCTTCCCGGACTGTCTCAGCGCCAGCACCTTGTGCACCAACTTCCACTCGCTGGGCGAGTTCAGGCTGACCAGAGCCCCGCCCCTCCTCCGACACTCCCCCGAGGCCTCGGTCCAGGGCAGCTTCTCCGTCATCAGCTGATAGCACTTCCCGGCCAGCCACCACTGGGAGGTCCCACACATCGTGGAGTTGACGTACCAGCACGCCTCTTCGTCCTCCCCATCCACACAGTCCCACTCGGCGTTACATGGGAAATACCTGCCGTAGTCCCGCTGGAAACCCGGCACCGTGCAGTTCCACTGGCTCCTGCGCGCGCCCGCTCGCTTCAGGCGCCAGACTCGCATGAAGAACTCGATGTTGAAACCCGGAGAGCATAAGCGATGTTTCCCGCTGATGAAGCGAAGATGAACGTCCTCACTGAAGTATTGGACGAAAGGTTTGTTGGTGCAGAACTTGTCGAAGAAGTGTTGTTTCCTTCGTCCCCCCACGTACACCGACAAGGAATCGAATCCACAGACGGCAAGGGATAGGCTGACCCATTTCAGCATGAGGAGGTGGTCAGGGGGGGACGGTCAGAGAAGCCCAGCTATCCACATTGGGTGGGTAGGGGGTGCGTCCATCCCACAGAGGAGACTGAATGAACCCTGTCCCGTTTTGTGTGAAAAAGAAAATAGAATTCAAAAGTGTTTGCGTGTAACTCGATTAGAATTGTCACAATATGACATGAGTAATATAGTTTATTCACGCTCAGTTTGACATGTCCTTCGTTTTGAGACAGACAGACAGACAGATGGACACACACATAGACTGACAGAGACAGAGACAGACAGACTGACAGAGACTGACAGAGACAGACAGAGACTGACAGAAACAGAGGGAATGAAACAATTTCCGACAAAGGTCGAGAATAAAATCGTAACAACACAGATTCCAACGCAGAGCCCTGGAGAACGCTACACACAAGGGGACTTTGGGCAGACATGCAACCATCGATGACAACAACTAGTGACGGATGACACAAACCAGTCAAGAACTTCGCCCTGAAAGCCAAAAGTCACTTTCAACCTCTTCAAAAGGATGGGATGATCCAGCGCGTTGAATGCGGCACTGAGTTCAAGGAAAGCAATCATGGAGATGAATATTTCGCTACTTCAGTGGCACACCGGTTCATCTCCAAAATGGCGGATTTGAGAAATGCCCACTTGAAGTTTTTAAACAATTGCAGAAATCACACGAGTACTTCTATAGTCACAAAACTCACAATGGTTCAAGTTCCAGTTGTAATGTATAAGTGCTGTTAGCAGCATCAAACAGTATTCAACAGAAAACATAAAAACACACATTTACAAAAAATAGTCGTTCCTTGCTTGAAAACTGCCTCGCTAGGGCTCTTCATAATTTGGAGCAAACCAGACTTCCAGTAGTAAGCCTGCTGTGGCGTGCTCTTTATCTGACCGTCCTCCACAGCAGCACAAGCCACATCTGGATTCCATTCTTGTAGACGGTGGTGGCACACACTCTACTTGATATCTGGCTTTGCTGGTTTGAGGAACAGCGGACTACCACTCCCTAACCCTGCTGTGGCGTGAATGTAAACAATCTTCCTGCCTCAAAGTGTGCGCTAAGGTTGAGCATGCTTCGTTTACCCAAGTCTGCCATAGAGATGTGTGCATCGTTAGTCAGTTATGTTGTGACCCATGGGATTACTTAGTTACACTTTTTTGCTTTTTGACTGAAAAATAGTTTAACAGTGAACAATACCTTGCAAATGTGATGGGTTTTTGTTTTGTTGTATTTGTTGTTGTTTTTTTATATATAGATTTTTGCCTTTTTTTTCAAGAGTGAAAAAATGGAAAAAGACTGAAGCCCAGTCAGTCACACATTCATTCCGATAAAAGTACAATGACACATCCAGAGATACAAGAAATCATCTCACCTTTCATAGTTGTTTTCTCCATTCACGTTGATCCAGAAAGACAGAACTTTCACAACGCACACTTTCACATGTTATTGTTACACCACCATTCAGCCTGACCATAAATGTTAATACAAATCAGGGAAACAGCCTTTGCTTGCAGCTGGCACTGTGCACAGCCAGTTCACACTTTTTTCATCAAATATTAAGGTTGCATGTCTGAGTCAGGGAATTTGTTTAAAGCATATGATACTTGGTGTACAAATGAGAACTTTCACAGGGCAGTCTTCACCTTTATCCACAAGAATGGCTTGTTTACAGTTCAGATGAAAGTGCAGCTTAGTCTTCTTTTTAATACTGTGAGTTGCTTACGCAGTCCGCGGTATATGACTATGTTTACAATGAATACTTTTGTCAGTGTACACTACTGAATCAGCGGGCCAAATTTGTTCATGTTCATGCTATACTGACAGTGTCACTCGAAAAAAAGTAAACATAATGATGTATGAATTACCAAAGGAATAGCACTTGTCAGAGTTTTCTAAATACACTCATTTCACACTGGCACATGAAACAGGAGGCATCTCCGACCTTGAGAAATACAAAAGTTTTAGAAGCAAATGAAAGATCACAATCCCTTGGTGTAATAAAGTTAAAAAAAAAAAAAAAAAGCAAGCCACTCATCATCAGTATCTGTGCTCTCTGTTTTGTCCGGTTCAGGCAGCCTGTCTGAAAGAAAACAGAGCAGCTGTTTGGGATACTGTGATAACAGTGATGCCCATGTCACACAAGTCCTGCAGGTCACGCTTCTTTGCCTCTCGACTGAACTGAGGCCGGGATTATTGTTTTGAAACTGGATATAATCTTCAGCATTCTTCGCCATGAAATCACAGAGGTTTGGTCGGAGGTCTTCTGCATCCTCGTGCAGTTGCAGTGAAGTAGCACGAAAAAAAGCAATTCCGTCTGCAGGTACCTCCACCCTCTCCATATTGTTGACTTTCAGCCTGCAATCAAGGCGCTTATTGTTGATCTTGACAGAAAGCTGATGCAAGTTTTCTGTCTCTCAACTCAGCTTCATCACCTCTGACAGCTCATTCACTCACTTTTCTGAAACAAACAAACAAGAAAAAGTAAACAACATGAACAGTTAACATTTTGGTTTGGATAAAACACTGTCCACAGCGGAACAAAAAGGACACTCGAGAACATGTACAAGAACAAAAGAAAACAACCCCCACCACATATTGGTATACCAATAGTGACATTGACACATTTACTCAATTTTTTTTTCTTGAAAAGTGATCAAATAGGGTGAAGTACATCAAATACAAATACGAGTACGCTATTATCTCAAAATTGAGAAATACGGGTGAGTCACAACATAACTTGATAACAGCAAATACAAAAGCAGTTACTACGTTCATACATTAATCTCTGTCCCAAACATCTATTAAGTGTTAGGATAAAGACTGTTTTCCATGTAGATCTAGATGACATTATTGTACGCAAGTGCCTTTGCTGACACCCACACATACACGCACACACACACACTCTCCCTCTCACACAGACACACACACAAACACGCACAGGCACACACACAGGCACGCGCGCGCAAACACACACACACACACACACACACACACACACACACACACACACACACACACACACACACACCACACACATACACATACAGGCACACACACAGAGGCACACTCGTACGTGCCCGCACATATATAATGACACACACAGCCTATGCATGCATGCACGCATACACAGACACTACATGTGCGCACACACACACATATGTGCACGCGCGCACACACGCATCCATGCACACACGCACACGCACACACACACAGAGGCATACACGCGCGCTCGCATGTGTGTGCATGCATAATCACACACGCACGCATGCACACACACACACACACACACACACACACACACACACAAACGTGCGCGTGCCCATGTTCTCGCGCTCGCGCGCACACTGGCATGCACACACACACATACTCACGCACGCGCACACACATACGCACGCAGGCAGGCACAGAAGTGCGTGCGCACACACACACATGCTCATGCGTGTGCGCGCATACGTAAACACACACACACTCTCTCTTTCACTCTCTCTCTCTCGTGTGCACGCGCATACACACACGCATGCACACACGCGCGCTCGTGCGCCCGCACACGCGCACTCACACACACACACACACACACACACACACACACACACACACACACACACACACACACGCAAAGATGTAGAACATGGTAAGTAAATCAGTAACATGTCAAACAACTCACCTTGTTTAATGAAGTAGTGGAGATTCTTCCAAGTCAACAAGTTGTGTACTGCTCAGCTATCTTGAAAGAAAAGACAGGGTGTCAAATTCTGCCAAAAGTTCAGGTTTCTCCAGTGGGCTAGAGATAAGCCGTTGAATACACATAAGGGGGCCACTTGATTACATTTCCTTTCCTGCACTTAGTGAGTAAAGGAGAGCTGACCCTGTTTTCAGCTGGAAAGGCTGTCCTAGTCTCTCCCCTCCTGCATGTCAGAGCAGGCCATGTGGTCAGTGTAATGAGGAAGGCAGATACTTTTGCTCTCCTGCTGCCAGCATCTTTTAGGGCAGGGAAGAGTATCAGCCGGTGAACAGCAGTGGTCTGCCTTCCCTTCCTTTCCTACTCCTCTCCTCGGATAGGCACAGTGGGTTAAAGCTCTATGTTCCGCTGTTGCTCCCAACATATAGGTAATCTTGCTCGGTGCCACAACTGTTTTTTCGCTTTATCTCTACTATTATGTAAGATCACATCACCAGGTTTGGAGCTCTTGATAAGACCATAAAAAGACACACAATGCACAAAAAAACCCAAAACCCAAAATTTGGAGGTAATCTGGCGTGGCTCTAATGTAGCGATTTCATCGGCATTCGTTAGCAGAATGTCCTGAACGTTCGGAATAGTAGTCTCTGTCCTGTGATCCTTCTTACAGTAGACTTGATTAATTTCGAAAAGACGGTAATCTGATAAATATCTCTCCAAACGTCTCAACACGATCTTCTCCAAGTACCTTTGAAACTAATGGTAGATTTGACATAGGCCTAAAATTGTATTAGCTCGGTACAGTTATATCACGCTTTTTCGACAGTGGTGTGACAACCATTCTTAACTGGTAATAAATCTTAAAATAAGCTCCACATGATCAAAAGCTGGAAGATTACCATTGACAGGTGTTCTAATGGTTTACGATTAAATTCAAAATGAATTGGGGGGGGGGGGGGGGGGTGCGTGCGTGTGAAAGAAAGAGAGGGGGGAGGGAGAGAGAGAGAGAGAAACACGCACCTGTTTCGTTTGAGGTGAACAAAAGCTTCACTTCAGGTCGAACAGACTTCGGAACAATATCAAAAGTAAAATTCAGTTCCAAGTAGTCGTCGTAAGACCATCCGGATCTTTTCAAGGCAAAGAGCACACGATTGGTGTTGCTGTACACAAGACGAGAACAGTCGACATCCAACAATACCCAGAATACTTCATCACCGTCACGTGCACAACAGTCTTTTACCTCCACAATAAAACGCTTACTGTACGTCTGTCGCCTGACTTGAAAGCGAAAAATCATTCCAGGTAAGGTGGAGATGTAAATCTTACAGTGACTGAAATGCCCCCTCTTCCGTCTCCCAATAGCACGCACGTAATCCACCCTCCCGTTGACCGCTTTCAACCGAAGCTCGTGAGATCGATTCAGACAGTGATCGATATCGGTTTGTCCAAGTCTAACGTATCCATATTCTGAAACGTTGACCGGAAGAGAGGAGTGTGTGGCGGTGACGGTGTACTTTGTCAAGAAAGTGTCACTAGAATGGATTGATGTGGTGTAGACGTTGTACATGTTGTCTCCGGTGACGTTGTGTGGAATGGGAATAAGGGCATGATGGGTTGTGTTTTCCTGTGACTGACGGGTCAGATTCTGTGGTCCGCTGAGAGTGGACGCGTTGTTGACCAGATGGGACGTTTTCCGGCCAACACTCGATTTCAAAGAAGTGTGTTCTACTTGTAAAAGTGAGAACAACAAAGGACGTGTGGGTATCATGAAAAACATCTCAGCTAAACTTTTCACGTTTCACGCGCACGCGTGCACACACACACACACACACACACACACACTCACACGCACGCACGCACGCACGCACGCATACACGCAAGCGCACACACACACACACACACACACACACACACACACACACACACACACACACACACGCACTCACGCATTCGCCTCTCTTTCCCCCCTCCCACACATACGTAAGGACAACGCTGTGTTCACGCCAAATCAAAAATCCGCGTAATACTTCGACGGAAAAATAAAAGCATTGCTGCCATTTGTATATGCGTGTGTATTGTGTATAGGCGTCCGTGTGCGTTTTCGGGTGTGCGTGTGTGTGTGTGGTGTGGTGTGTGTGTGTGTGTGTCGTGCTAACAAAGTTACACAAATTAGTGAAAAGAATAAAGCGTCACGCCTATGACGTAAAGAGTAACTTTTGAAGACAACGTAAGAACTATAAACTCATTCCGTCTGCTTACGCATCAAAAATAATTTCATTGTTTTGCAAAACTCCAAGATCCAATAATATAACCCGGTGTGATGTATTATATTTATACATTAATAAAGCAAAATAATCTAGTGATTGTTCTATTATTCAATCTACCAAGTGTTGTATAAAACAATAGCCAACCAGTGAGTGGATGGCAGTATGATTTTATAACGGATAAGCTCAGAAGAGCAAGAAGAAGCGGGCAGGCAAGACTAGAAGATTGCGGTTGAAGAAACAGCGTGTTTGAAGAGGAAAGGAGTGCGCACTCGTATGAGAGCAAGTGCCCACCCGTATGAGAGCAAGTGCCCACCCGTATGAGAGCAAGTGCCCACCCGTATGAGAGCAAGTGCCCACCCGTATGAGAGCAAGTTCTGGAAGAGGCCGCCCAGTACTTCAACGCCCAAGACATAAAGGGGGCGAGATCCTGTTGATCCAGCGACGGGGTATCAGATCGTTGACCCAACGACCGTCACCGGATCGTCGCCAGTGTTTGGCAAACAAGGGTTGCGCTGAGGTAGATATACTCATTTTATTTCACATAACACTTCGATCATATTGTTATTCTAGTTTTAACTAATCGATCATACTATCAAATCCGTTTGTGCGAGCCGTATTGTTACGCCGCATCTATCTATAACATAATATACGACTCAAGTTCTATTCCGAGTTCCGATCTATTTTATTCACTTATGGTCCAGTATAATCTCGTTGCACCATGATCGATTTATTGCCGGGTAGACTAGATGATCGACATCCTCATCTATCGATCACCCCATCAGTACCTTATCATCATGTCTTCTTCTTCTTCTTCCTTATGTAGAGCCGGGCCAAAATGGCGTTGAAGGCTCTGCTGTTTTGCTGAGTGTCAGCTGGTTGGATGGCTTATTGGGTAAAATAAGATTAAAACTATATACATGTACACATCTAGTGTGGATTTCCACTAGTGGCCAGCCTTGGGGTGCTGCAGGTCATTGGAGCTGCAGCGCAGGCGGCTGAAGAATGCCACTACTGTTGGAGCTGTAGTGGTCTCACTAGAAAGTTTGTTCCACTCCCTCGCTGTTCGGGGGGCGAAGGAGTTGTGCAGAGCTGGGTGTTTTGAGTGCTCCTGGAAGATGCGAGCACTATTCCTGTCGCGGGTCCTGGAGTGAGAAGGACGGCTGAGCGTGGAGTGTGGAATATCTACCAGCCCATTCTCGATGCGGTCTGTTGTGGTGCCTTCTGGTCTCGAGGCTGTCCCACTGGAGTTTCCGGAGAAGATCGGTGACAGTGCCTGGTGCGCGTTCAAAATAGTAGTTGCAGGCATAGCGAGCTGCTCTTCTCTGGACCTTTTCTAGGAGGTCGATGTCTTGTCTCTTGTGAGGGTCCCAGACAGTGGAAGCGTATTCCATTTCCAGTGTAGGACGAACCATGGTCATATAGGTGGCCTTGCGGACCTCAGCGGTGCAGTCTTTTAAGTTTCTGCGGAGAAAACCCACTGCCCTGTTCCCTTTGGCTGCCACCGTTTCAACGTGCTTGGTCCAGGATAGGTCCTCTGTCATGGTTACTCCTAAGTACCTGGCTGAGGATACTGCTTCCAGGATTTGTTCATGAAGAGTATATGCACAGTGGTAGGAACGGTGTCTGCCTGGCGAGATGTGGAGTGTGTTACACTTTCCTGCATTGAATCTCATCTGCCAAGTGTCTTCCCAATCTGCCAGGCGGTCAAGATCAGCTTGCAGCAAGGACTGATCCTTGGCACTGCAGACATTCCTGTGCATCCAGGAAGGTCTTCAGCAACCAACCGCACAAGAACCGTTCAACAAAATTCATAGGAAGAAGTGACATTGTGTCACGCACGAACTGGTACAGGTCGCCTCAGTGGCAATTGTGGAGTGTGGCCCGTCGATTCCCAGGTTGGCAGTGGACATGAAGTGCGTGATTCCTGCCGGGAGTATGCTTACCTGTCAACTCTTGGAGGGGGGGGGGGGGGAAGGAGGAGAACGTTTGGACTTGCCGGAATAGTGGGTTTTACGTGTGTAAACGAACACTCGTGAAACTGCAGTTCTTCGATGTGATCGGGGAATTCCGTGCATGTGAGTGCTATCTTGTGAGTTTCCGAGGTGAATTCGGAGTGTCGTCGTGTGTCTGCAAGTCAGTACGAATTGAGGCGTTATCCGCGAAGGTTTGGTTGGCATCGTGCTCAAGTTTGTTTCTGCCGTTGGGGCAGGGGTTCTGGGTATGCCCTCGACCGACTTCTGAAGGTTTGGCTACCCGAGTTTAGACTGTCGGTGTTTCGGTGTTCAGCGGCGGGTTCTGCATCTACCAGGGCGTTGGCTGTCTGGCAGTGTCCCGGCGACTGAGGGTGTCGTCCAGTGTGTGTCGTTTCTGTTTTGTCCAAGGTTCCGGCGAGTTTTCTTGCTTCTCCTGCACAGCAAATCCGTGAGGGTCGGCCTCTCGGGTTGGGGGGTCGTGTTACCTCCACTTCCACTGTCATCCCTGCCCATTCCTCTGCCTGGAGTGGGGACGCACCTGGATCCGGCAGGGTGCGTTCTGGACTGGACGCCGACTCCGTCTTCTGCAGTCCCAGTGTTGCAGTTCCAGCTACGGTTCTATCCTTTCTTCGGGGTGGGAAAGCACCTCGAGGACTCACTGCGGTACATCATCTGCGTGTGACTTGTGTGTAGTTGGTGCCTGCTAGGTAGAGGACCGGACTCTTTGATGCATCACAACTTTATTACAGCTGCTTCGTCTCAAGCGCTTCAGTGCAGGTCTTGTGTTTTGGTATTTCAGCCTGGGATTACCAGGTGATGTAATTCTTCACCCTTGTCCCTTCTGGCATTGGCCTTCAGTGGGCTGAGGTGTGTGTGTGTGTGTGTGTGTGCCTCCTGAGTGAAGGGTCATTACATATGAATGCGCATCACATGCGTGCACAGGTTTGCATAAGGGGCCATGTGATGATGGTCGCACATTGATGTTATTATTATAGTTGGATTCTTTTTGCTTTGTTTTTTGTTGTTGTTTTTCGTGTGGGGAAAACTGCCTGTGTGTGTTGGATGTAAAGATCTTGGTGTTTTCATCTGCCATTCTGTTGGTAAGACTGCGTGTGTGAATGCAAATAAAGCCTTCTGTTTGTGCACCAAATTTTCCTTTGTCTGTGTGTTTGTTGTGTGGCGTTCGTTCTCTCAGGTAAAAGGGGAGGGGTGGTTATAAAGGGGGTATATTCATACATATATCCCTGTCTACTGTCCTATACAGTGAAACATTGCAAAAACTGTGTTTTCCTTTTGTTCTTTTCGTTACTGATTTTGTTTATGTAATAGTAAATTGTGCATTGAGAACATCTTCACGAACCACACACTTCACCACTGCATCATTCACCTCGCCCAGGCCCATCAAAACACATATTCGCCAAATTATCATCAAAACTTAGTGTCATTAAATCATTCATCATTCTATATCTCGATCTCTGTTGTATAATGAAAGAGAAAGGGAGGAGTGCGGATTCCATTCTTCCGCAAGCCCAACAACTGAGTGTGACAGTGTGTGTGTGTGTGTGTGTGTGTGTGTGTGTGTGTGTGTGTGTGTGTGTGTGTGTGTGTGTGTGTGTGTGTGTGTGTGTCTAAAACGGTATCTTACATCATCAAATCGGTCATGAATTCTTACAGAAAGAGTATGAATAAAATGAGAAAAAGGAAGGTGGGAGGGGTGGGAAGGGTAAACGTCAGAATCTCTGAGTCAAGTTTTGAGGTTATGAACATACGTGAACAAAAAAGTCATCAGAATATTCTCCGGGTCGACTGATGACGCTGAGATCGATTTCAGGCCGTCTTCATACATCTGGAATAATAATTCATATACAGAGTGAGTGAATGAGTGAGAGAGCGAGCGACTGAGTGAGCATGTGAGTGAGTGGGTGAGTAAGTGATTGATTGATTGATTAATTGATTGCTTCTTTAATCAATTAATCATTAATTAATTGATCTATTCATTGACTGGTCGGTTGATTGGTTGGTTGGTTGATTAATTGATTGGTTGGTTGATTCATTTATCAATATCGCTCTAATCAAATAATTCATTAATCAGTCAATGAATCAATCAATTAATCAAGAAGTCAATTGATTGATCGACTCGTCAAGAGCTCTCTCTCTCTCTCTCTCTCTCTCTCTCTCTCTCTCTCTCTCTCTCTGTCTGTCTCTGTGTGTGTGTGTGTGTGTGTGTGTGTGTGTGTGTGTGTGTGTGTGTGTGTGTGTGTGTGTGTGTGTGTGTGTCCCCCGGCAGCGCAAATTCCAAAAAGTTAATGCCAAAAGTCATCATACATTGCAGTTTTTTTTCACAATGAACTGGTTTCACAGATATGTCATGCCAAAAGTCAGGATATAGCGGTAAAGTGTGCTGTGTCACTGTCCATGACACTGGAATCATTTTTTTTCGGGGGGGGGGGGGGGGGGGAGAGGGGGCCTTATCCACTGCAACCTCGCAGTGGCATTTTCCCACGGCAGTCAATCTGGTGGGTTGCCTCAAGACAACTATAAATAGACAGATAAATGAATACATAAATACTGAAACAAATAAACAACATTTTGGAGAAGAAATAAAAAAAAACCTGCTGAACCAACAAACCAAACTTCCATAAGGTGATTCAGGGCCGATCTCTCGAAATTTTGGGCGCGGATCTATGGTCTGGATCCGGATCAACCTGCCAATCCAAGATAAACAGGTATGCAAGGGGAATACCATTTCAGTCCATACCACGGGGGAAAAAATGGATACTGGATCAGTTCACATCAATGACGAAAATCATTACAAATCTTTCCCATGAAAACGATCGCAATGAAGTCAGGGGACCATGCTGACATCATAATACGAAAGCAATATATCTTTATGGAATATTAAAACTTACTGGTTTGCTCTGTAATTTCACTTCTAGAAAGGCGATCCAAGATGAAAGCACGAACCTTTCTCGCTAGAAGAGGGAATGAATGCGACTCGTATTTTGCGCCTCTGAAGTGACATGGCTGAGTAAGTTTCATCAAAGTGAGGCGTCTGCAGAAGAAAATGGAACCAATCTTAAAAGAAAAATATTCTGTTACTCCTCCGAACAAAAGGGAAAAAGCAAATTACAAGACAGAACACAACGCGATTCGACCTCTTTTGTCTCAGCAGACAAGACAAACAACATTAAGGACAATGACTTAAGCGCCGAATTCGAGAAATGAGTGAACGCTCGTTCTTCGTTTTCGTTGTCCTGAATGCTGTTTCTCTTGCTTAATGAAGACCACAGAGGTCGAAACGCGTCAGTGTCTTGTTTTGTAATTCGTTTGTCCCTTTTGTCTGGCGGAGTAATATTATAGTGTTTCTTTATGGCGGAGTAAGCCATCTGAATACCAGTATTGTTTCGGGTATTCAATAACGCACCTCAGCGGGAATACGTACAAAGTTGGCACACCTATAGATGGACGACACACCCACACACGTTAACATAATTCTACGCGTGTCGGATGCAAACTGTGTGTAGCAATAAGAGTCATTGTCTCTGACATCAAAACTCCGGAGCCTAGTTTTAAAAGGAATGTAAAGTAACTCCGCCCTAAACACCAAAACACTAAAATCAGCAAGACTATGTCCATTTGTAAGAGAACATACAGACTATGCATGGTGTGAAAGGGACTGCTTGGAGAAAAAAAAGGGGAAAAAAAGAAAAGAAAAAGAAAGAAAACTAGTAGTGGAAATTACTTCTTTTTTTTTTTTTTCCTTTGACCTAAGCTAATTTCAACGTCCATCTAGCGCCGAATTTGAGAAGATGAGTGATTTCCTCGTTTTTCATTTTCAGTGTCCTGAATAGTGTTTATCTTGCCTAAAGAAGACCTTGGAAATCGAAACGCGTTGTGTCTTGTCTTCTGGTTTATTTGTCCATGTTAAAGGGCGGATTTTTTTTGTGGGTCTAGGATTCGAACCGGGAGTTCTCATTTTCACGTCAGCGACTTTGCACTCTGCAGAGCACTCGTCTTCTTGCCTTTAATATCATTAGCATATATAAAGATACCACTTGAAACAGACATCGCAGCGATTGAAAAAAATAATACTTGCATGTCAGATCAAACATATCGACAAATGTATATGGAACCGATTCACAACTAAATCCGACAAAAATCCGAAAGGTATTTTTTTTTCTAAAATCAAAGATAGACATGTTCCTATCGTAGAAAAAAAATGTAACAAATCTTGATGAATAAGATAATGATGTGGGGTTTTTTGTGGGTTTTTTTCCACATGTCAACTGTTCTTTGAATGAAGTAACATCAGTCCTGCTGCTTATGCACACTCTTGTGGTTTGTGTGCCGTTGACCGGCTCTCTGCCGTGCCAGGATGGTCAGCAACAGTTGTTCAGACCGCTTCTTCCTGTGCTCCAGAACAACGTTGACTGCACAGAGCAGCGGGCTGAGAGCTGGGCTGACCGACAGACCCAGGACAGTCACGATGACCTGTACATCACTTGGAACGCTACTGTTCCTCACTGCCGACATCCACAACGCTCCCACCAGAACCCTGCACGCCGTGGCGGACACCATTACGGCGAGGAGTCTTCTGGTGACCAGCAGCTCGAGAGTCCTTCGGCTGGAATCTGTCGCTATGATCAACGTCCGGTTCAGACTCCAGCCGACCAAGCCTTGGGCTGCGACCACGACGGGACACAGACTGAAATTGAAGAGAATCAGAAGAACAAAGTAATGAGATGGATGGTGACGAATGTGATTCAGGTCTAAAGAATGGGCGCTGTGGTCTTTCCCTGGCCCGGGAACAGGCAGGCACAAGGCACTGTGACCGTAGAAACTCCAGCGCGGTGTTTCAAAGGACAGGGGAAGTGCGGCCAAAAGAAGGCCAGTGATCCATGTCACCAAACTGACCAGGTGAGCTGATTTAGGGACAAAGCAGAAGCGGCTCAGGGACTCACACACCGCCAACGCTCTGTCCAGAGTCATCACACAGATCAGGAAGAAAGACACCTGAACCGACAGGACAAACACCATTCCGGCAGACGTGCACGTGACGCTGGATCTCCACAGGACGTCTTTCCACAAGTACGTACCCTGAAACACTCTATCCGCTACCGTTATGATCATCAAATACGTGCCTCGTAAAATGTCCGACACACCCAAGTGCAGCAGAAACACCCCACAGCCAAATGACTGGAAGTGTTTCTGAATGATAATCCAGTAAAATAAGGCTGAAAGATTGCCAATCAGAGTGACAGCGACAAACAGGGCTAAAGAAATTCTGAGTACTTGACTCTGAAGTAGATGGTCGCAGGATGACACAGGGTCAGACTGAGACTGACACCGATGTGGGTTAAACTGTTTGGGGAGCACAGCTGGGCAGCACAACTTGTGGTTCGAGGATGTCACCGATTCCAGTTCCGTTAACTGGTAGAAAATATCTGAAGGAAACTGCTGGAGGGGGCACTGCCAGAGATCTAAAGAACGGACAGATTTCAGTGGCTGGAATCCTCCATCAACAACGTGGTTCAGCCCGGTGTTGGACAGGTTTAAGGTCTGAAGATGAACCAGATTCCTTAACTTACTGGCATTGAATTGACTTATTCGAGTTTCCGACAAATCTAGCACTATCAGATTTTCCAGCTCAACTATAGCTGGCACGCTGGAATGAATCTGAAGAGGGTTATCAGCTAAGGTCAGAATTTCTACACTTTGCATCTTTTCAAAGTCGTCAGCTTGAAGGTGGGTTAGGCGATTTTGACTCAAGTCGAGACTTTTAAGGTTTGGAAGCTCCGGTGCTTGAACATGAAGCAAAAAGCAGCCGGATAAACTCACATGAATTAACATGGTGTTGGGCACCAAGTTCGTCAGGGTCATGTTCGTTCTGTCAGCGTTTAAGAATCGGAGTTCCGGATGGTCAGCGGCAACAAAACTCTGGCTGCAGTAAAACGCCATCCCGAAGCATCTGCAAGTAGGTGGACAAGTGAAGTGACACAACAGCTCATCGTCATTCTGAGGGCACTGGCCATACCTGTCGTCACACATGTGCTCAGCGTGCAGGCACACACGGGCCTGGCGACAGCGGTAGTAACCGGGACACTCATACGTCTCACAGTCTGCTTCATCTTCATGTTCTGGGCAGTCGTACACTTTGTTACACCTCAGGTAGACCGGCAGACAGTAGTAACCGGGAGAGAGACACTGGAAGTGAGTTGAGGGACAAGATGTGTTGTGCTCAGCTGTGCGGAGAGGGCTGATCACAAGGAGTCCCCTGGAATCCATGTCAACGATGGCTGGCGGAGGCGGAGCCCCCTCATACTGTCTACGATAATATGTTTTGTGTTCGCCACAATACTCCTCATCGCTGCCCGAAACACACTGCTTCATGTAGTCACAACGCTGGTATTTGGGTATACACTGAAATCATACGGGTGACAGTGTACAGTTTTGAACTGATTCAGACAAGCCTGTTGTCATCTAACTGTTCCAGTAGTCAGTATACACTGTTCACTATTATTGGGTTTCTCCCTTCTTATGGTCCAAAAAACTATTAACATTTTATGATCAATAACATTCAACAGATTCTATCTATGTATGAGCGCATCGAAATCTCTATCAGCACATTTGTGAAATCGTCAGAAAACTCCCATTTCTTTTCAACTCCCCACTATCCATCCATTATAGCTAATTAAGATTCTGGTTGAAATTTTAAGATTGTGCACATAATGATGATATTATTTCACGGAAAACTGACCTTTTTCAAAAAGAAAATTTGCTTCTTGGTATTTCACAGTGTGCAGTAAATCTGTGGATTTTCACATTTCTTTTACGCTGACATCCACTGGTTGCACTCGAACGTTCCTCACCAGTTAAAGAATAGACCTTTAATACTGTAACTTTTGATGATGTCTGGCTACGTTCAGAATCCTGTCTGAGTTCAACATTGATTTCTTTTACCTCATGAAAGAAAATTAAGTGCATGAAACCCTTTGGTGCGTTGTGCAAAAACAAACATTCACGACAAAATATTCCGGATTTTCAAAAGGAAAAGAAAGAAAGAATCCAGCCGAGCTAACACTCCATGGGAGGAACATTAGACTATACCCGTCATAGAAAAATATTTCCAATGGGCCATTGCAAAAACTTATCCTTTTAGATAGTAAGATTATTAAGCTGGGGATCAGTGCATTTGCACGTTCCTTTTGTTACAAGGAATTTACACCAGTGGGTGAAAGTATGTCTTCGATGTTTTATTAATTACGAGACAATGTCGATGGCTCCGAAACTTCCATGAAGGTAACACGACAATGTAAGCTGGCTCCCTTCTTATTTAACAAGCCTTGATTTCTGAAATGCACTGTTGGCAGGTTCACTTGTTACATAACCAACCGTCACGGACAAGGCGTAGCACTACAGACTTCTCCAAACTTGTCTTTCAGAGAAAGCGTGCGGGGCGGTGAGAGGGGGGGGGGGGTTACAGTCCACCAGCTATCACCCATTGGTCGCTGGTCTTCAGTTTCCTCCGAACTGATCTCATCATTTTATGGAGCCACTCAAAGACATTGGGACATCTCCTATACAGCAGACAGGGTATTCTTTGGGGGACCAGGTGATTATCTTATTCTAGCTTTCTTAACCATTTTTTTTAAATCTCAGTAAGTGTTGGTGGATTTTCATTGAACTTTTCCTCTGGCGCTGCAGACTGCTGCAAGTTCTGGATTTCAAGTGGTGCTTCGCTCTGAGGGTGGGAATGTGTTATCCGCACATGCTGCTCAAGAGTGTCTGTGTTCACTGTAAATTATCTGTGATATGGAATACTGGAATAAGTATGCCATTTAAGTTCTCTGAAGAAGACACTGGAAGGTCGAAATAGTGGGAATATTTTGATGAGTCTGGTTGTTTTCATCTCTGTTTTATTTGCGTTGATAGATACAGAGATCGATAGACAGATAGATATATAATATGCTGTTTTATTTCTATTATATTGTGTTTATAAGTAGATAGATAGATATAAGGGTGTTTTTATCTCTATTATACGTGCGTTTAGAGAGAGAGAGAGAGAGAGAGAGAGAGAGAGAGAGAGAGAGAGAGAGAGATGAGAGAGAGAGAGAGAGAGAAGAGAGAGAATGAGCAAACTGCAGAGACATTCTGCATGAAAGGATCCAGGAATGTCTGTCGAACATGGGCGAGGAATGGAAAGCCTTCAAAGAATCCCTGTACAACGCTGCAGCTGATATCCTGGACTTTGTTAAACACAAACATACAGACTGGATCCATGAAAACGACCTAAAGATCAACAAGTTCATTCAGATGGTAACCTCTTTAACCTTCGACGACTTCCGGCCAAGACTAAAGTATTTGATGCCCTTCTGAGGAAGTTCTTTACTTATGACAGTGCACTGACTTCGCACTCCCGTGAAGACATCCAGTGCATCACAGATCGCTTTGCAAGGGCCTGTCAACGCTTTGGACTTACAATCAGTCTTGGTAAGACTGAGGCCATGTTCCGACCTTGACTGTCCGGAGCTGGCAATGCTCCATCACCACTGCTGTCATCAACAACACAGACATCAAAACTGTTGACAAGTTCAGCTATTTGGGCAGCACTGTAAGCAGCAATGGATCTCTGGATCCAGAAGTAATGTTGCGCATATTAAAGGCCAGCTCTGCCTTTGCAGAGTCTCAAAGAGTCTGTGGCAAGACCGTGGCATCATACTGCGCACAAAGGTTGCCGTGTACAGACCTGTGCTTCTGAGTGCTCTCCTCTATTTTTGTGACACTTGAACCACGTGCCGCTGACACATCCAACAACTCAAACCGTTCCATCATCGATGCTTGCGCAAGATCTGCAGCATCAAATAGGAAGACAAGAGTGTACGTCCAAGCTATAGGTCCAGAACAAGTGTACCCTACCCAGCATTGAGTGTATGCTCATCAAAAGCCAGCTCCGATGGACAAGATACGTTGTCCATATGGGGGACAGCAGAATTCCAAAGTTGTTGCTCTATGGACAACTGAAGGAAGGACAATGTGACCACGGAAGGCCTCTCAAGAGATACAAAGACACCTTGAAGCCAGCATCAGAAGCTGCAACATCGACACAGCTTCCAGGGAAGAAGTTGCCCTTGAGAGAACACAGTGGAAGCAACGGTGTACCCGGGGCACAAAGACATTCGAGCACAACAGAGTTGCCTCCATCCAGGGAAAAGAAGAATCTGAGAAAACAGGGCCCATCTTTGCAGGACTCCATTCCATAGGCGTCTGTGGACAATCCATCATCATCAGCTGATGTAATGGTTTATTTGTGTATGTATGTATGAGTGTGTAAGACAAACTACCAGGATGTTGACACGAATGCTTGTGTATCTATTTATTTCGATCGTGAATGCGTGTAGCTGAAGGGTCATTTGATGAGTGAAACAAATGGTTCCTTTTTTCTTTTTCTTTTTCCTTTATTCTTTTTTTTTTTTTTTTTGGGGGGGGGGGTGGGTTACAAAATCTGTAAGACAGACTACTAGAATGTTGACGTGGTTGCTTGTGTATGTATTCATTCGATTGTGAATGCGTGTAGCTGAAGTGTGGTTTGATCTGTAAAATGAATGTTTCCTTCTTTATTTTCGTTCGTTTGTTTTTTGTCCTTTCTTTGTAACAAATTCTATAAGACAGACAACTAGGATGTTGACACGGCTGCTGGCGTATTTATTCCATTGTGAATGCGTGTAGCTAAGTGTGGTTTTGATCTGTAAAAAAGAACGGTTTTTTTTCTTATTACAAATTCTTTACATTTGAGTCCACACATGTTCACTGTGTGTGTATATTTACATCAGTGGGTTTACTCGTAGTGTGGGTGGGGGACGCATGCATCTCTCGCTCCTCAAGATCGTGACCGCATTTTCAATTTCAGGAACGGACACACGGTGCTGTCCTGAGTCACCATCCCAGACCTGAGCACCATGGAGGCTGGACGGCCTACAGTTAGGTAGAGAAAGTGCAGAATGGACAGCATCAACCACTGTGCATGTCTCTTATCAATTTACATCACCAAGCATCACTGAGGTCACAAAGCGTCCGTCAGTGAATCTAAACACAGCTGGATGTCATGGGAAGGTCAGGGTGACATTTGGGGACAAGAATTATCGATCAGGTTTTTTTTAAAGCAGTCATGAAAGGCATTACCGACAGGTTTTGTTGTTGTTGTTTGTTTGTTTTGTTTTTGTTTTGCTTTGTTTGTCTTCAACTATGAAGCTCAATCAGTGGACATAACTGGCATCATATTGAGACAGAAGGAACACATTCAAAGAACACTTTCATGTTGGCAAATGGTGCCTTACAGACCTACATCACTTCAAAGGGGGAGGGGGGGGGGGACTGAAACTGTATAACCTATGCATCAAGTTGACAACAGTTCAGACGAAACTTGTAAATTTGTAACTATGATCGGAAACCAGTTCGTTATTTGCTGCTTAACGACTGTTCTAGTAATTTATAGTGATATTATTTCCGCCAGCAGTCGCCTCACTGTGAAACTATTCTACTCTTTAAGTTTTGTAACACAAAGGACATCACCATCGACTGCCACTACCTGATGCTTGTACTCTTCTTCGCAGTCGAAGGTGAGGTGCGAGATGCACGGAGGATGCACACAGAAGTCCTCGTCACTGCGATCACTGCAGTCAGGTCGGTGGTCACACACCAACATGTAAGGCACTTCCTGTATCTGATTCTTGCACGAGAAGGACGGGGGAGCTGGGTAGTCAAAGAACGACAGGCACGTCTCACGTGCTGCCAGCAAGGAGCTCACCAAACAATCGCTTTCTACGTCACACGCCAGGAACTCGTGCGTCACGTGCGACTCATTTGCATAAAGTCGCTCAGAGGGGCACGTCACGTGGGACATCGGAAAGACCGCGTGACCGTAAGGCGGGATACGGGACCGATTTCTGATCGCAGAATTTGGATAAGGTTCTTGGTTTGAATTCACAAAGCGCAGTTGTTTTTATTTGATTTTTCCTCCCACATTTTTGAAATCTTCCCGTGTTCCTGGCCTGAAGTTTAGGCTTGAAGACACCACAGTAAGGTCTGGGAGGTGGAGATCCTGCGTAGAATATTTCACTTCTCAACAGTCGGGTGAAAAATGCTGTGCTTTGATCTTCCCATTGCCAAAACAACTCGTACCTGCAGGGTTGAACTTCTTCAGTTCTCTCTCTCTCTCTCTCTCTCTCTCTCTCTCTCTCTCTCTCTCTCTCTCTCTCTCTCTCTCCTCTCTCTCATTCAGGAAGCACAAAAAACGTCTACGTACTGTGTATTCTTAATATTATTGTATGATGCATATGTACTTGCTTTCTCTGTTCATTTTCTTTCATGATGATAATGATATCATGTATATTGCGGATACCACCCCTTCAGTATGGGCTACAGCCTTAATCCAAATCTTGGTATTCGTATCCTCTCTCTCTCTCCTCTCTCTCTCTCTCTCTCTCTCTCTCTCTCTCTCTCTCTCTCTCTCACACGCGTACACATTCATGAAGCACAAAAAGTCTATGTACTGTGTGTTCTTAATATTATTGTATGATGCATATGTATTTGCTTTCTCTTTTCATTTTCTTTCACGATGATAATGATAGCATGTATATTGCGGATACCATCCCTGTTTTTGTGTGTTTGTGTGTGTGTATGTGTGCGTGTGCGTGTGCGTGTGTGTGTGTGTGTGCGCGCGCGCGCGCGTGCGCGCGCGCATGTGTGTGTGTGTGTGTGTATGTGTGTCTTTGTGTACCAGTCTGTCTCTTATCACTGAAACTTTTCAGACGAAGGCGAGAGCATTCCCAGACAAGTTTAACAGATTCGGGGTCATCTGATTATGACAGCTCGCTCCCTCTCTCTCTCTCTCTCTCTCTCTCTCTCTCTCTCTCTCTCTCTCTCTCTCTCTCTCTCTGGTGAGTGAGTGAGTGTCTGGCTCTGGGTGTGTGTGTTTGCGCGCGTGCGCGCGTGCGCGCGCGTGTGTGTGTGTGTGTGTGTGTGTGTGTGTGTGTGTGTGTGTGTGTGTGTGTGTGTGTGTGTGTGTGTGTGTGTGTGTTGTGTGTTGTAAGTGCGCGTTTGAAAGGTGGAGGGGTGGAGAGTGATTACAGACAGCGTGAGGAGACTTGGGGGGGGGGAGGGGGGGGTTAAGGGATGCAAGTGGATGAAACTCAAATGCGTGGTCCCAATTTTCCAAGATGGGCCCATAGCAAACTCAGCCCTGGGTAGGAGCCGACTGGGGCAGAAAAGTCCAATAAATAAATAGCTCTGATGGGTCTCGAACTCAGGATCTCCCAGCCGGGAGTCATCGACGCTAACTACTTCGGCATGGGCGGTAACTTATAAAATCTCAATCTCACCTCCATCACTTGGCTGCCGTAGCCAACTTGAGTTCAATGCAATGAGCATAAGACAAATGACTCGGGGATTGAGCTGCATACCAAACGTACATTTGCTCCTATGAAGGCAACAGCAGCGCGCACACCATCGAAGGTCAGGTACCCGACGGACGTGGTATGGCAGAACATTCCCAAGTGGGACATTTGAAGAATAGACGGGGACTTCAAGAGGCAGACTATAATTTTGAGAAGACTGGGAGGGCGGTGAAGACAGGCTCTCACACACGCACGAAACGCACGCACACACTCACACTCACACACACACACACACACACATATATATATATATATATATATTTGCGTCCTGAGTGGCTTTTTAACCCTGATTTTATATATATATATATATATATATATATATATATATATATATATATATATATATATATATATATAATGTGTGTATGTGTGTGTGTGTGTGTACAGAGGAGGAGAGAGAGAGAGAGGGGGGGGTCGTCTAATATCATCGAGGACGAACAGACATTAAAATAACCACTGAAAAGAGAGACGGGCGGACAGACAGACAGAGAGAGCAAGGTATAGAGAATGAGAGACATAGCTTGCTGAAACACACAGAGGCAGAAACTGAAAAGTAGACAGGTTGAGGGTAGAAAAAAGACAGGCTGAGGGAGAGACACGAGAGAGAGAGAGGGTGGGGGTGGAAAGGAGTGGAGGGAACAGACAGACACAGAGAGGAGAAAAGGGGGGGGGTATGATCTTGGCTAAATTTCTCGGTTGCAGCATTTATGTTTCTATACACGTTTCAGGCAGAGATGTCAGGGTCTATGTCTGTGGCTTGTGAGTTGTAACGTCGTTGTTGTTCGTCTGTCGGGTCAACGAGAACCACTTAAGTCATCTTGGAGCTGAGGGGGGGGGGGGGGGGGGGGGGGGGGGGGGGGGGGGGGAGATGATTTATGGATAGCAGGTGGCAGACCAAGCCGATGCGTGCTCGGAATGTGCGGTAACAGCTTGTACAGGGAATGTTGAAGACATGCTATTGCTTGCTGGCGCATCATCATCAAATTCGTCGCACAGAGTGACTGGCAGGTGAGTCAGGCAGCCATGAAGGTTTAACGATGATTAAGCGCGATACAGTGAATAGCAAAATACCACTACTCACCTTACAGCCCTCCACATCGCACTGCTTGACAGGCTTGATATCCTTTCGAGCCATCGACCCTATCAATGTTGCTCAAACATGCCGGCAATATGTTGACAATTTTGAATTGTGGATCTATATAGTTAGCTTATATCGTAGTAGATATTGTATGACTTACTTCCCTTCCAATCCTCGGCAAAAATGGTGCAGATTTTCGCTGATGTCGATTTACTAAAAAAAAAAAAAAAAAAAAAAAGGTCATATAAAGTATTCATGAGTTCAAAACGCGAAGAAGGTTACATCTAATGAATTTCACATATGTGAGCACAACATGAATCGCATCTGTGGGCACAAAATCAATTGAGCGGAGGAACGTGGTAGGGTTTGCCAACAGTCTGAAAACGCGCATGGTCCATTTCTTTTTTTTTCCCGTGGCAAAAGGTACAATTCTAGAATCAGTAGGCAATGTTGGAATTCTGAAAAATGCCTAGATAATTCTAAAATTGCCCACCAGTCCTGGAATGTTCAGTATATTACCAGTGCTAGCTTTTGTGAAAACCCAGCCAAGCATAGCCTTGGTTAATCCACGTCATCAGTTTGTCGAAGCTTCCCTAACGTGCTAATTACAGTTGGTCGATTGCTAGTGAAAGCCAATATAGACACTAGAAAAGAAAACAGGAATCCTCTTCAGGAACCGTTCTGATCTGAAGAAGACCAAAGAGGTCGAAACGCGATCTGTTTTGTCTTGTAATTTGTTTGTCCCCTTTTGTTCAGTGGAATAATAACATTTTGCCGTCTTTTTGCCAAGGACGTTGAAAACTCCCTCGGCGAATAACACAGTATTACAGAAACAAAGGAATCAATAGGACTTACACAAATGAGACGCATGCACATACCTGTCTCAACTTACATGGGACTGACATAAACCTCAAAAGTCGAAATTCCAAAGAAAGCCACTTCCTCAGACCGCAGAGACATGTAGCGCACCATCATGTCCCACTCTCTCTCCGTGTTCAGACTGGACAAAGTCCCTCCTCGTCGGATACACTCCATGGCAGCTTCGTACCACACCGTCATCGTGGGTGTACGAACAACTTGGTGACAGCTGTCGGTCAGCCATAGATGACCCACGTCACACAGTTCAGCATTGGTGTAGGGACACAGTTCTTCGTCCTCCCCACGAAGACAGTTCCACCTGTTGTTACAAGGAAAGTGTCCGGCAAACTCCTTCCAGAAAGGCACGGAACAGTTCCAGATGTTGCCCTTATCGTAGAAATCGTCTTCGCCCAATCGGGTCATAGTCAGTATGACGTCTTCGCTCATCTTCTTCAGAAGCCGTGACGAAGGATGCACGGTGAACTTCATCCGGAAGCCCTCGTCAAACTCCTCGTTGGTGGTCCCTGTCACGAAATGTAAGTGTACACCCGGGTGTGGATGGTGTGTTGGGGTGGATCCTTGATGCACATGAACCGATTCTTCAGCTGCATTGAATCGTGGCGGCCTTCGTACAGCGTCAGCATAGTCCCAGACCTGCAGCTTGACAGCGAATGTTCTGGGAAGCTGACCATGACTGCCGAACCGTTCGGGACCTCCAGGGCTGCCCAGCTGTCCAGACCAGTGGAGTGAGGTGTGGCCCCATCCCACAGGGGAGACTGGATATAGCCTGGAAAGGATTGGTGGAAAAAGTAGACAACACGTACCTTTCCTTGTCTTTTCACACTTATCGTGAGGGGTTAAAAAAAAAAGAATACAGGCGTTTTCGCATACCAAAAACACGCTTGCGCGTACATTTTCTCTCTCTCTCTCTCTCTCTCTCTCTCTCTCTCTCTCTCTCTCTCACACACACACACACACACACACACACACACACACACACACACGCAAACACACGCACACGCAAACACACGCACGCACACACACACGCGCACGCACACGCACACACACACACACACACACACACACACACACACACACACAGGCATTCAATCATGCAAGCGCACGGACGCACACTTGCACACACACATGCACAATGTACTGTTATCTTATGAATATTGTAACCTTTATTCCTTGTTTCATTTTTCTTCCGGTTGAAAGTGGTGCGAATGTGTCAGCGTACCAAACACCAGTATGTGAGTCATCATAATGAGCTGTGTGTGTATATCCTGACCTATACCGAGAGCTGCGCTAACAACAGCAGCGCTAGCTAGACTACGACCTGTCTGGAATGACAGAAACATCACAATCGGTTCCAAGATCAGACTGTTGCGCTCCATGGTCATTGCCATATTTCTCTATGCCTGTGAGACGTGGACTGACAGCTGAACTTAAGAGGATTCAGACATTAAATATGGGATATGTTACGGATGTGTCGGTGTGTGTGTCTGTCTGACTTTCACTCTCAGAAATTTGGATGCGTGTACGAGTTCACTTCACACACACACACACACACACACACACACACACACACACACACACACACACACACACACACACACACACACCAACCGAAACATAGACACCCAGGCAACAAGTCTCAATTCAACGTTGTTGTTGTTTTTTATGCTGCCCAAGCCATAAACACACAAATACACAAACAAAATAATATCATCAAGAGAGCTGAATTTTAATGTACGCCGTAGCTCTTGGCGTACACACTACAGAGGCATTATATAAATAGTACTATTTCTACTATAGGTCACGTCCAGCCCAATACGACAGTTCCTCGGACGTCACAAGTCACTTGCAAGGAGCGATGAAGAAAAGTCTTGTCATGGGTCTCGCACCGTCAGGAAGAGCAGCTCGCAGAGTCCAACACCGAACCGGAGCGACGGCTCTGTCCAACACAGGAGCGACGGCTCCAACACACAAGAGCTGCGGCTCTAACACAAATAGGAGCAGCGGCTCCAACACAGCAAATCGTTGGTTCTAACACCACACAAGCGCTGCGGCTCTGGCACAACAGATCGTTGGTTCTAACACCACAGAAGCGACGGCCCTGGTACACAAGAGCGACGGCTCTGGTACAACCGGCATAATAAGTCGCTGGTTCTAACACCTCAAGAGCGGCGGCTCTGGCACAGCCGGCACACCAGGTCGCTAGTTCTAACACCACAGGAGCGGCGGCTCTGGCCCAGCAGAAGCGGCGGCTTTGGCACATTTGGCACAACGGATCACTGTCGATCTCCAAATCGATCTCTCCACACCTCAGCAGGGTGGAGACGGGTGGGGGGTTGGGGGGAGGGTAGATCCTGGCTACGCCCCAGACCCGGTAGCAGTGGCAGCCAGTTCCCAGTCACACCAGGGCTACGACTTCAGCTGGGGAAACTGATAACTACCTTGATTATCTAGCCTACAACATGGCTATTATTCATCATGGTTATTATTCTTATTTATAACTTACAATTACTTTATATTTCACCAGGAGTTGGAAAAATTACCCATAGCCAATCTACAAAGTTTCAATACAATATTACAATAGAACATACTATGATTTTCGAAATCACGTTTTTCCACATAGGAGGGAAAGGATTTCAACATAGACCTTTTTACAATGTACCAAGAATACGATCATTGCATATAAGAAATGATTTCCGTTCGTCTCTTTCATCAAGACAAGAATGTTTTTATCATTTCACATAATCACGTTTCAAAGACTGATTTCCGTTCATCCTTTTTAGCAAGACAAAAACATTCATTATTAACAAAAACAGCCCTTAAATACATATCAAAACGATTTCCGTAAATTCTTGTTTATCAACAGATAGGTGTTCATTATACATATCAAAGGATGGTTTGAATACATATCAAAACGATTTCCGTACATTCCTGTTATCAACAGATGAATATTCGTTATGCATACATATCAAAACGATTTCTATACATTCCTGTTTATCAACAGATGAATATTCGTTATACATATTAAAGGATGGTTTAGGTACATATCAAAATGATTTCCGTTTATGTTCCCACATCAAAATTCAGACTACATCAGAAGGATTTCCGTTGGGCTTCCCACAACAGAATTCAGAATAGATCTTCCAACCATTAAAACACTATATTTTCCATCGCTCACTTCCAGAGCTTACTATCATTTGCATCATTATAATACATTAGCGAAAAGGATAAACACTTTTTTGCATCATTATAATACTTTATCGAAAAGGATAAACAACACTTTTTTTTCATAAAGCAATGAATTAGCTAAGCCACCTCCTTTTCCGATCACTTATCAGCATTTTTTTTTCTTCTTTCTATTCAAAGAAAGATAAACACGCTTTCTAAAAACAATTTCCTCCTATCACCCTATCAAGTCAAAAGATACAAAGAACAACAAATACTTTTTTTTCTAAAAGACCGTCACTAGGCGCTGAGAAAGTTACAGATGCCTATAGGAGGGGAGAACGATTTCGGTTTGAGATTTCAATTTACTGAGAATGGAATACCTGACTGCCACAGTAACTTGTCCGCAGTCCCTCTCCGGCCACTGGAAAGTTGCACTGCCGGAATTGCTGCAGAGACTGCCCGACCCTTTCAGCTCACCTGTCTTATACAGAGCGCAGGTGAGCAGCTGTCAGGTAAACTAACCAACCGGTTTTCCGGTGAACATGTTCCGGCAAACGCGGTTGTTAAAAATTTGTGACAGGACAAAAAAAAAAACGGTCCGTCACAGGATGCTTCTGCAAGATCCTTGGCATCTCATACAAAGACCGCATTACCAACTCAGAGGTCCAGATCAGGGTAAGGCAAGCCATTGCACCATATGAAGACCTGTTGTCCACAGTGAAAAGAAAGAAAATGAGATGGTATGGTCATGTATCAAGATCAAGAGTACTTGCCAAAACCATTCTACAAGTGCGAGGAGGCAGAAGGAGAGGAAGACAGAAAAAGATGGGAGGACAACATCAGTGCATGGACTGGCCTCACACTCAGCAACTGTCTGAGAGCGTCTGAGAACCGGGAGGAGTGGAGGAAGTTGGTTGCAAAGTCTTCTGTGGCGCACCAACGATCTTCAAGACTCCGGGATAGATGATAGGTGATTGGTGAGAGTTTAATTAATTTTAATGAGCTGTGTGTGTATTTTTCTAACCGATGCTGAGAAATCAATCTGTCTTGATCATCTGCGTGTGCTTTTGAACCTATGACTCCTACGGGTGGACAACGCTGATGTGGTGCTTGCGGTCAGCTGAGCTATAAACAGCATTAACGGAAATGAATCGAGTCGGGAAAGGGGACCATGGCCACAAGAGGTGGCACAGGGGTCCGCGTCGCACGTTGTGTTGAAAGCCAGTGTTCAGTGTCCAGCCCATGATGTTCCACGGCGTCAAACCTGGCCAGAGGGTGCACAGCTACAGATGCAGCTTTGGGGCACCCGTCAAGACCTCGAGAAGACTGAGGGATTCATCGTGGCGGCAGGATTACAGGATTGAAGATCTGACGCATCCCCCCTCCCCCCCCCCCCCCCCCCCCCCCCCCCCCCCCCCCAAAAAAAAAAGAAAAAAAAGAAAAAGAAATTAAACGCGGAAGTGTCGACAGCCCTAATCTACCACTCCATTACCTATCTCCCTTCTCCCTCTTCTCCCTCCCTCCTCTTTCATCCCCCCCCCCCCAGCCCCTTCCCCTCCCCACATAACAACTAACAAAAAAAATACCCTCACCTGAGTGATTCGACTGACGACGAACGTCCATCTGAGGGTGCTGCGACAATGACACAAAGGTGATGTTCAGAGGAGTGAAGAGTCGAAGCTGTGCACCTTGAGAGATCGCCACTGTCACAATGTGAGTCACGCTGAAAGCATACGGAGGATTTCTCCGTCCCCACCGCGAGATTGTATGTAGATTCTGTGATGGCCTCGCTTCAAGGATCCTGACAGGCAGGTCCTGAACGTCGTACGTGGGAGGAACGTCAAACCGCAGGACGCTGGATGGAGGAGCTAGCAGACGGACCCGGCATTGGCCTCTGTCCCCCCGTGTGAGGGTGTCGTTGAGGTGGATGGCTCCCGATCGGACGTGGAACTGCAGAGAGAGGGAACGGTTGAGGCAGTTCAGGACGAGGTCAGTCCCAAGGTCAAGGTATCTGTAGCTTTGGGTCACGCTCATCGTGGCGATCGTTGTGCTTTTCCTGTGTGTGGGCGGGGGGTAGATTTTAGATAACGATAGCATTAGTTGTGTTTTCCTGGTGGGGGGGGGGGGGTACATTTTAGATACGGTAGCATTAGTTGTGTTTTCCTGCGTCTGTGTGTGGGTGTGGGTGTGTGTGTGGGGAAGGGGGGGTACATTTTAATAAGGATAGCATTAGTTGTGCTTTTGTGCTTTACCTGTGTGAGGGGGAGGGGGGGTACAGTTTAGATAACGATAGCATTAGTTGTGTTTTCCTCTGTGTGTGTGTGTGGGGGGGGGGGTACATTTTAGATAACGATAGCATTAGTTGTGTTTTCCTCTGTGTGTGTGTGTTGTGTGGTGGGGGGGGGGGTACATTTTAGATAACGATAGCATTAGTTGTGTTTTCCTGCGGGGGGGGGGGGGGGGGGGGGTACATTTCAGATAGCGATACCATTGGTTGTGCTTTTCCTGGGGGGGGGGGGGGGGGGGGGGGTGCGATTACATTTTAGACAACAATAGCATTACAATAGTGCGGCAGATCCAATCACATTATAGCACACGACCAGCATACCGTAGCTTCTGTCCATCATATACTACTAGACTGCCCAATGTTAACGGTGCAATACAAATTACAAGCTACTGCTTAGTTTGAAATCATTAAACATATTTTTATATGACACATGTAGGCCTATTACGGACATCGCAGACGTTCTTGCCCAGTCAAAGCTGAGCAGACTGATGTGATTTTTAAAGTCTTTTCAGAAGTATTCTTAGTGGAGTGTCTATATCCTAACACGTGAAGGAGAGAGGTGAGAGAGAAAATGACCAGAGACAGTAGGTCTGACATTCTCAGTTACTTCTGTTGCCTTTTAACATCGTCAGATATCATCGATGATGAACAGACGTTAAAATAACCGCTGAACTGAACTGAACTGAAAGCAGCTTCATACGGTACAGTGAAACATGCTAGTTTAGTTCTGCAGTTATAGCCGGGTTCTGAAGTGCATAAGCACATATATTTGTTGCCAGTCACGACTGAATGAGACTTAAATCTAAATAATAATAATAGCAATTGCAGTGGCATTGTACTATGATACTGCATAGCATAATAAACAAAGCAAATAACACTAAAAGAGCTAATACTTCAACCAAGGTTCCATCCTTTGACAGTTCAGGAGTGAAAACAGAAATGGTAACAAGGGAGCTGATTAGTAAAGAAGTTACTTCCCTCGAATGTTATAACAAGAATTTGCGTAACATAGAATATCGAAGTTTATATCAACAGACTGTTTTAATATTCAATGAAAACATATTACTCCACGATTAGTTATAAGTAATAACCAATTTTATTTCATTTTATTTACGTTTTGTGAAAAGTTTGCAATAATCTTATCAATAATGTGAACTTTGATTTACGTTTGGTGAGAAGTTTGCAATAATCTTATCAATAATGTGAACAGACTCTGGATGTGTTTTTCTTCACCTGACGAAGTAAAAGCGGTTATGGGTATAAAAGGATAGTTACTCTCCTTGCACTGCATTATAAATGACTGAACTGTCCTGGGTCAGCTTTTTGATCCTGATCCATCAGCAGTTACTCCCCTTGCATTGTATTAAACTGACTGACCTGTCCTGAATTAGCTGTTTGATCCTGATCCATCACACGGATCCATCCGATCATGTCAAGGGTTTGTTCGTGGGTCGCATATTTTCACTAAGTTTGATTAAGATCACTTCTGTGGTGTGTGTGTGTGTGTTTAAAAATCCTGCTCACAAGTAAACCAGCCAACAACCGACGGCAAAGATGTAACATCCTTGTTTGAGGCACAGAGGTGTAGAGTGTCTCTCTCACACACACACACACACACACACTCAGCAACACAAACATACACTACCCCAGCATAGCATAAGCATGATTATTCAAATGGACAGACCGTATTCTCTCTCTCTCTCTCTCTCTCTCTCTCTCTCTCTCACACCACACAGCAACTACAACATACACTACCCCAGCATAACTATGATTTTGCAAACAGGCCGATAGGTACATATATAAACAGACAGATAAGTATATAGAAAGACAGACCGACAGATAGATAGACAGACACATTGATACGTACACAGATAGACAGAATTCAGACTGTGGTCAAAACTCACTCACTCGGTCAGTCCTGCGGAACTCCCATGAGTTTGTAGACTCGTGATGATCAGTCCAACAATGGCCACCAGAACAACGGCCCACAAACAAGACGTGCCTTTCGCCATGGCAAATCTAGTTCACATAATTATGGTAGACCAATGTGGACTTCAAACCGCCAATGTAGCTTACTACTTTGTTATTTTGCAGATCTTGGTCGCTGCTCCCTAGAAAATTACATGCGTAAAACTTACTACTTTCTGTTATTTTACAGATCTTGGTCGCTGCTCCCTAGAAAATTACATGCGTAAAACTTACTACTTTCTGTTATTTTACAGATCTTGGTCGCTGCTCCCTAGAAAATTACATGCATAAAACTTACTACTTTCTGTTATTTTACAGATCTTGGTCGCTGCTCCCTAGAAAATTACGTGCGTAAAACTTACTACTTTCTGTTATTTTACATATCTTGGTCGCTCTACCTAGAAAATTACGTGCGTAAAAGTTACTACTTTCTGTTATTTTACAGATCTTGGTCGCTGCTCCCTAGAAAATTACATGCGTAAAACTTACTACTTTCTGTTATTTTACATATCTTGGTCGCTGCTCCATAGAAAATTTCATGCGTAAAACTTACTACTTTCTGTTATTTTACAGATCTTGGTCGCTGCACCCTAGAAAATTACATGCGTAAAACTTACTACTTTCTGTTATTTTACAGATCTTGGTCGCTGCTCCCTAGAAAATTACGTGCGTAAAAACTATGGCTGGCGTCCCGCAAACACGCTTCGAAAACTAGACGGGCGCGCGCGCGCGTGCGTGCGTGCGTGCGTGCGTGCGTGTGTGTGTGTATGTGTGTTATTCGAAACTATTGTGCGCTCTAAATGTTGAAAAACGTGACTAAATTTCTCTAAAAGAAAAATAATAAATGAACACAGTGAACGTGCAGTCGAGCGCTCCCATTGGCATAGGATGCGCACGGCGTGTGTGTGTCTGTGTTGTACATGTGGTGTGTGTGTGTGTGTGTGTGTGTGTGTGTGTGTTGTGTGTGTGTGTGTGCGTGCGCGCGCGCGCGTGCGTACGTGCGTGCGTGCGTGCGTGTGTAAGTATGTGTGTGTCTGTCTGTGTGTGCGTGCGTGTGTGCGTGTGTCTGTTTCTTTGTGTATGTGTGTGTGAATGGGATACCATTTTCAGATACACACACCCCGAGTGTACTTTGCTCTCTCTCTCTCTCTCTCTCTCTCTCTCTCTCTCTCTCTCTCTCTCTCTCTCTCTCTCTCTAACATACACACACACGTGCTCGCACGCACGAACGCACGCACACACGTACGCACGCACCCAAGTACGCACACACGCACGCACGCACACACACACACACACAAACACACACACAGAGACAGAGAGAGATAGAGAGAGAGAGGAGGGGAGAGACCGAGACAGAGGCAGCCAGAGAAGAAGATCTTTCTAAAATAAGATTCTTTCTGTCACGGTCAAAAATAAACACAAGCAAAGTCGTGGTTAGTCGCCAGCCGGTTCGAATCGGCTTAAGCCCGACTCAGACATCCCGACGCCTTCAAGCATCGCCTCAGCCAATTTGGGCACAGCGGGGGGCTAATCCTCATCCTCCACGGAGACGGTCCGGTCCACCCAGACAGACTAAGTGGCTGGACCGACAGGTCTCGATAGGTCTGGTCAGACATCTGGGCGCCACCTAGACTCATCTAGCCAATTTACACTGACCAGTGCCCACACGTTAAGCCACACGGCGCCAGTTAAGTAGGAAAGGGGCGAAGGTAGTACGTGGTGGGGGTGAAATCTAGCTAATCAATTAAATGACCAATTGACCACCACAGAGAGTAAGGCGTGTAGGCTGGACTGTCATGATTTGAATATCCAATGGAATTAGAGGGAGATAACTTCGGCTACGAGGCGGTAAAAATACTGACCAATGGTACTCGCCCTTTTTGACAGATCGGAACGGGATAAGAAGGATGTGAGAGTGAGAGAACGGAGAACGAGGGGAAGAACGAACAGAGAGACAGAGAGAGAAAGAGGTTCTAGGTCTGCTTGAGAGAGAAGCAGAGAGATGAGGGGAGGAGAGAGAGAACCAAGTTGAGAGATTAGCATGAGATAGTCTGCAGAGGAGGACTAAAGAGAGATGTGGAGAGAGAGAATTGCTAACTAATGAAGAGGAAAAGAAAGAAAAGAAAAAAGAAAAGAAAAGCAACCATGTCCATTTGATAGAGCAGACTAAAGAGAGAGAGAGAGTGCATGCGTTAATGCAGGAAGGAAGAAAGGAGAACAGATCGATGTTGATAGTCACTGTTCCATCTTAACCGGGGTTCGACCTCATACCTGGCAGCGTCACTTCGTCAAGCAGAACCACAGACCAACGCCAGTGCCGGCAGGACCAACACCAGTGCCAGCAGTTGTTGCCGTGTTGTGAAAGTGACAGTGAAAGAAAAAAAAAAGGAAAAGAAAAAGAGACAGTGATTCGTGAATAGTTAAGATCACCTGGCCAGGTAAAGTAGAAATCTATTTATACCCGGGTTAGTTAATGATGATTTAGATAAATGATTTTGTGAAGTTCAGGAAAGAGAGAATGTTTTATTTTGTTTGATTCCATATGCATTGATTTTTCGTTCTATGATCATGTGTAGTAAAGTTATAGACTTTACTAGTGGTTTGATGTGACGAATCATGATATATGAATGAGATGTAAGCAAGCTGTGAGTGTGTTTGGGCTGTGCGCTAGTCCTTCCTCCATCGACATCACCCGAGGTTGGGACAATTTTTTGGGCGAGCCTGCCAGGATATTCTGGCCCATTTTTTATAATTGTTCAACTTCTCAGAGAGGAAGCTGGGTGGATTCAAGTATTGTAATCCTAAGACAAGGGGTTGTCTTACTGTATGTTCCCAAGATAGTTAAATACTAGCTTGGCATTGCTTCCAAGATATTTTAATACTAGGCTTGGCATTTCAGCCCCAGAGTACTCATTTCGCACAGATTGCCTATATTCGCCCCCCATAGTTGGGTCAGGCGCTGGGCGTCTTATAAAAACTAATTACGTTGTCCCAAGCTGATATTATCATCATAGGATTGTGCTTTTACGTCATCGTGTCGGTAACCACCAGTTTGGCTGTCGTAGTAATAAAATCTTGTTCAAAAAAAAAAAAAAAAAAGAGATATAATGGCGGAAGAAAAGAACACCCCTATTGAACAACTTGTGAGTGTCGCTCGTGATTTAGGCTTTTGGGGAGAAGAGTTGCGAGCATTCGTTGAAAACCCGAAAGATGGAAGGGATGAAGGGCGCGAAAGACGCCTTTGTCGCAGTAGAAGCGCAAGAAATAGAAAATTAAGGATTCAGGCTAATGATAATCAGGCTGGGGAAGAGACAGAAAGAATGAAGCGGGAAACGGAAAGATTAAAGGTTCAATTAGAGTTAGAGAAAGTGAGAATACAAAGGGAGACCACCGAGGATGGGGATTCAGTTTCCAGTGACTCTGTGCGCAGCTAGGGCCCCCCGACCAAAGTTGCCAAAGTTCTCTGAAGGAACCGATCCGATTGATGCATACATCAGTCGTTTCAAAACGTTTGCGACCAGTCAGGGTTGGCCTTCAGAAGAGTGGCAGTCTTTTTGCAGCGTTACTGACGGGTAAGGCATTACAGATTTTCACTGCGTTACCAGCAGAACAACGTCTGATTTGGGCGCTGTGAAGGAATCGTTGATGAAAGGATTTGACCTCACGAGGGGGGGTTCAGGAAGAAATTTCGTTCAGCTAAATTACAAGCAGGTGAAACGTACACTCAGTTTGGGTGCACGTTTAGATCACTATTTTGATAAATGGCTAGAGTTGAGTGGTACAAAAAGGAGTTCGCTGAATTAAAAAGAGTATTTAAATGAAGGAACAGATTTTGTAAAGTTGCGGCCCTGAGTTAACCATACATTTGAAAGAAAACAGCCAGAGACAGCAGGAGAGTTGTTGAAGTTCGCAGGGGTGTATAGGAGGCACGTTTGGGCACTAAGGTGCAGGAGAAACAGGTCCCAGGCACGGGGGAGAAGAGTGCAAGGAGGACCAGGGAGTTTCCTGCAAATTTCTGCAAACCAGTGGTGGGGCAGAAGGAAGGGAAAAGGGGACTTAGGTGTTTCATTTGTCACAAGAAGGGACATGTGGAAAGGGACTGTCGCATGAGGTTCAGAAGGCAGCACCTTGCAAGACGTGGATAAGGGTCGTCAAGGGAAACGACCTGCAGGGGAACCAAAGGGGATTCAGTCTGAAGAGGGTGGAGTGCAGCCTATGGCTAGCACTGGAAAAGCAGTCAGGGGTCAGGGATGGAGGGCACTAGGCTGAGTGGTTCGTTACCAGGGGAAGAAGGGTGGATCGCCAGCAGAGGGTGAAAGTGTTACGAGACACTGGTTGTTCATGCGGGGTAGTACGAACAACGCGGGTCGAGAAAGGGGATTTGACAGGGCAAATCCAGACCTGAAACTCTAATCGATGGCACTGTGAGGGAGTTTCCAGTTGCTAAGATAGAAGTACGTCCCCCTTTACTTCTCAGGCGAGTTGTCTGCGTTGGTGATGGGGGAAACCCCTTCATGTTTTGATCTTTGGGAAATATTCCAGGTGCAAGGATCCAGGGGATCCTGAGTTTTGACTGCTACAGGGGCAGCAGTTCAGACACGGGCAAGAAGGAGGAAAAGGTTTGATAAACCGTTAGTCGTTCCAGCAAGGAAGTCAGGCAAGATGTGTCGCCTGATGAGTTTTAGGGCAGGCGGGAACAAGACCCTTCGCTCGTGAAGTCTTGGATTTTGGCAAGAGGTGGAGAGAAACAGGAGGTTAGAGGAGGTGAGACAGAATTTCTTGTGAAACGGGCTGTTGTACCGAGGGGTTCACCAAGAGGAAGACAGGTAAGGTGACCACCAGTTAGAGGTCCCAGGGGTTATCGTGACACTGTCATGTCAGTGGGTCACGAGTCGCTCAGGCGGGTCATCCGGCACCAGCAAAACAGCTGACCGAATCTTTGATGACTTTCATTGGCCAGGAGCAATGGCAGACTTTAAAACGTTTCTGCATGTCATGTGATGTGTGTCAAAGATCAGCCACAAGAGGGGTAAAGAGGAAGGCACCTCTTAAACAGCCTCCTTTAATTGACACACATTCAGGAGGGTGGCTGTTGATCTGATGGCCCAATCGCGCCCGTTCCAAAGGGGGGCACAGTAATGTGTTGACGCTGGTGGACTACGCGACCAGATCCCCAGAAGCGGTTGCATTGAAAGGCGTAGATACGCAACAGGTCGCTGAAGGGCTGGTGGACATCTTTTCTCGCGTAGGGGTGCCAGCACAAAATTCTCAGTGACAGGGGGTCACAGTTCACCTCAGGCGTGATGAAGGAGGTCAACAGGCTGCTAGGGATCACACAGCTTCTCATACCCCATACCCCCCACAATGCAATGGCTTGGTGGAGAGATTCAATGGTGTGCTGAAGGGCATCTTAAAGAAGCTCTGTGAGGAAAGGCCAGCAGATTGGGACCCGCTACATTCCAGCGGCACTGTTCACCTACAGGAAGCCCCTCAGGAAAGCACGGCTTTCGCCATTTGAGCTGCTGTATGGGGGGACATTTTCGGGGCCAGTGTGCATCTAAAAGAGCTGTGGTCCGGAGAACAGGAGTCAGAAGAGGTCAAAACCACTTATCAGTATGTGGTGGACCTACGCAATAGGCTAGAGGAGACATGTAAGGTCGCAAGGGAGAGTTTGCAGGAGGCTAGGGTCGTCAGAAGAAGCAATATGACAGGAAGGTGAGGAAGCAATTCTCAAGGGGGGAGATCAAGTCCTGTTACTGCTCCCACGGATCACAACAAGCTGCTGATGCATTGGAAGGGACCATTCACCATCATTGAAAAGGTAGATCAGGACTACCGAATCGATGTGAATGGGAAATCAAAACTTTTCCATGCAAATTTGCTCCGCAAATATAAATTTAGCGTGAGACTCAGCACATAGGCGCAGCAGCAATCATTGATGGAGGTGAAGGAGACCAGAGGGAAAAAGGGGAGATTTTGTTGCCTGAGTTTCCAGGAGAAGAGTCATACAGGGATGGTCACCCGTATGAAGGGTTAAGACAGTAGGAGACAGGAGGAAGTTAGGGGGCTCCTAGAACAGTATAGGGCGTCCCTGACTGATAAACCAGGCAGGACAACTCTAGAGACATGTACGGTGGAGTTAAAAATGCAAAAACCCGTACATGTGAAAGCCTACCCGATCCCATATGCCACCAAGCAGTGATCGAGGAGGAGGTAGAAAAGTGTTGGACCTTGGGGGTATTGAACCGTCCAAATCATCGTATAGTGCACCCGTCGTCTTAGCGAGGAAAAAGTCAGGTGAGCATCGATTCTGTGTTGACTATAACGTCTGAACAGTGTCACCAAGGTCGATGCAGAGGTCATACCGAACATGGAAGACCTGTTCGCTCAGATCGCCACAAGCAGAGCCAGTATTCACCAGGATAGATCTGAGCAAGGGTTACTGGCAAATAGCCTTGAGTGAGGACTCAAAGGGGAAATCACAGCATTCTCCACTCCTATGGGGCTATACCGTGGCGAGTTTCTTCCTTTTGGGATGGTCAACGCACCTGCAGTCTTCTCTCAGATGATGAGGAAGTTAAATTTACGGGATTGGAAGGCGTTGTGAATTTCATGGATGACATTCTGAATAGCATCCGAGACATGGGAGGAGCATATGAGGCAGCTAGGAGCAGTTTTAGAGAGGTTGAGACAAGCCAATCTCACAGCCAGACCAACAAAGTGCCAGGTTGGTTTTCCAAGCCTGGAGTTCCTAGGTTTTGTTGTCGGAGGCGACACAAAGCAGCCAGAAGGGAAAGGTGGAGAAGATGATGAATTCAGAGAGACCAAAGACCAAAACAGAAGTCAGGAGTCTGCTAGGTTTTTTTGGGTTCTATAGGGAGTTTGTTCCAAATTTCGCAGCAATCACAGTCCTCTCAGTGATTTGGGCAAGGCAGGGAAACCAGCAGTGGTCGAGTGGTCAGACGCTGCAGAGCAAGCACTGCAGACGGTGTTGGAAAGACTAGTTCCCGCCCCATCTTGAAGCTACCTGATATGTCTAAACCATTTCTGTTGCGTACAGATGCATCAGGTGGTGGGATAGGTGCGGTATTGTTGCAGGAGCACGAAAGGGGTCGAGTCCGTATGCTAGCAGGAAGTGAAAAGTGTGAAGAAGGGACGCAACAGTAGAGAAGAGTGTTTTAAACTTCGTGTGGGCCGTGCAGAAGTTCCCCAAATACTGTATGGGAAAGAGTTCGTGATAGAGACAGATCATCAACCCCTCAAATTCCTGCAGGAGGCGCAGTTGAAAAACAGCAGGGTTCTGCGTTGGGCAATGGCACTGCAGCCCTACAGGTACCCAGTGCAGTACATTCCAGTCGACAGAATGTCGGAGCTGACTATTTAAGCCGTGTAGTCTAGCAAGCTGCAACTCAGAGGAAGTCAGTCATATCGGGGTGCTTGTTGATAATATGTGGTTTATTACAGTTATGTTGATTGGATATGGGTTCATCCCCGTTGGCTATGGTTCATATTTTCTGTGTGAGACTTGTTCATATTTTCTTTGTGAGACATGTTCATGTGAATGTGTTTTTTGCTTGGAGCAT
>CM031602.1:65128085-65148085 GCA_018398815.1 Conus ventricosus
GTCTACGGGGTAGGCTGCTTGCTCCTCACACTTTAATAGTTCGTCACAATCCATTTTTAAAACAATAAAAAATAATATAATACTTTTAAAACCATGAGTTTAAAGTTGGTTAATTATGCAGTGCCTATCGTTGGCGTTATAGTCTATTCAACCCTTGCAAAATGTTTGTTAGGGATAAAACCACCCAACATGGAAAAGATAGAAGATTCGCCGAAACTAGTTGCAACTTTATTTTTAGCTTTAACAACAAAAGATTATCTGATTAAAAAGCACATAGACAGCCTTTCGTATTATGATTATTTTAAATATTTTTTTTAGTTAATAAAAAGATGAGTGAAAAAAAGATTATCAATACGATTTACCATTCTGCTGTAATTAGCGGCCTTAGTATAGGCTATAGCGTTTTAGCAAAAAACATGTTTAAAATGAAGCCAGCTGACCTAGGAAGGTTAGACATTGAGGATGTTGTTAAGGTTATAGTTGTAATTACTACAGGGATTGCGTCAAAAGACTTTCTTGTTACACAGGGGATTATCCCAGAAAATATTAGTTCATAGAAAGATTAATTCATAAGAAAATAATTTATAAAAAAATGGCGGGAGTAGTTATGATGGTAGGAGGAGCTATTGTTAATGCTTTAGCCTTCTCTGGAAGCAATTATATGTTTAGTAAACTGCGGTCCGACGAAGAAAGAGAACGTCATAACAAGGCAATAGAAGATTTAGCTAAGGCGAGAGACGCTTACGAGAAAAGACGAATTGCTCACTTAGACTTTATTAATAAAAAGTTAAGGGAACAGGGACATGCAGAGCACACATTTACAGACGTTGATGAGGCAATGAATGAGTATTACTTAGTGACAGGAAAGAAGTTTCTAACAACACCTCCTCCAGAACTGTCTGACTTTTATGAGCCATCAGAAGAACAGAAAATAGCAGAAATTGGCTTTATTGTGGGTGCCATGGGAGGAATCTATATTCTTGCACAAACAATCTAAAAAATAATTAAAAATATAATTAAAATACAGTCCTTCTTATGGACAATACGAAGTACAAGATATATTATTCTCCTAAAGGTTATTGGAAAGGAAAGACCGCTATTGAAAAACTGAGTAAAGCTGCTAGAGTGTCTGAATCAGATGCGAAAGACTGGCTTTCAAAACAGGCAATTTGGCAAATATATCTGCCTGCCCCCAAAAGAATAATAAGGCCTAGATTTGTTAACTCAGTTCCAAATGACACCCACCAGATGGACTTGCTGTATCTTCCACATGATAAAGTTAGAAGAAAAAAGTTTAAGTATGCTCTGACAGTTGTAGACATGGCTTCAAGGTACAAAGACGCTGAACCTTTAACAGATAAAAGCTCAGCTGCTGTGGCTGTGTGTCTTTACAGCAAATATACATGCGAGGTCCATTAAAGTATCCTAGGATGATTCAAGTTGATGATGGAAAAGAGTTTAAAGGTTCTGTAAACCAGCTGTTTTTAAAACATCATGTTACAGTTAAGAGAGGGATCCCAGGCAACCATCGATCACAGGCCCTAGTAGAAAACTTCAATAAGAATCTAGCTAAACGCCTGTTTACCTATCAATATCACAGAGAAATTATGGACAGAACGCCTAACACAGAATGGGTTAGGAGATTTCCAGCAGTCTTACGTGCCATGAACAATGAAGAATTTAAACCAACAGGGTTGAAACCAGTGAACGCGATCAAGTTAAAAAAAATTAGCATTACTGAAGATGTGCAGGGGACTCAAAAACTCTTGCCGTTTGGACTAAAAGTAAGATACTTGTATGCTCCTGGAGAGGCAGAAGGCGATGTTAGAATTAGAGCCACAGATCCTATATGAAGCGTAGATGTATATGAAGTTGAAAGAATCATGAAAACAGACCCTTCTGTATACTATTTAAGAGAAACTCTCTCGTCTAAAAAGCCTGCCCCAAAAAGATCGTTTGTTCGCGAAGAGCTGCAAGTTGTCCCACCAAACACAGTAAGTTAACAAAAAAATAGTGTTTATTTTTTTTTACTTATTTTTTTTTGTGCCTATTTTGGTTTTATTGATAAATATATTCCAAAAAAAGAGTGTTCAACACATATATTGAAAAAAACCATTATGGTCGGATAAGAAGGCTTGGAGGAAAGTTACAAAAAAACAAAATGCATATAAAAGATTTATGTGCACTAAACAAGGTAGTGAATACATAAAGTATATAAGGATAAGGAATAAATGTGAAAAAATAAAAAGAAAAGAAAGGATCGAGTTCGAAAAAAAAAGTTGCATCTAATTGTAAAGATCAACCTAAAAAGTTTTGGAAATATGTACAATCACAGACCAAGACAAATATTGGCATTAGTCCACTGAATACAAAAAATGGTGGTTTAGCAGTGTCAGATGAAGATAAGGCAAATACATTAAATGACTTCTTTTCTAGTTTTTTCACAAAAGAAGATAATAGTAATGTTCCGATCTTGGAAAGTGGTTCAAGGTCCAGTGGAGTCACCATAACAGATATGTGTATTACACCCAGTGCAGTTAGAGAGAGACTTAAAAATATAAACCCAAATAAATCTTGTGGACCTGATATGATACCTGCAAGAGTTCTTAAGGAGTCATATAATGAGCTAGCATTACCTTTCAGTATTTTGTTTAATAAATCAATTGAATCAGGTGTGGTACCAATGGACTGGAAGTCTGCAAATGTGACAGCTTTATTTAAAAAAAGGTACTAGGACAGATCCTGGAAATTATAGGCCAGTTAGTCTTACATCAATTGTTTGTAAGATTATGGAATCAATTATACGGGATGTGATTGTAGATCATATGACTTTGAATAATTTATATACAGAGTGCCAGTATGGTTTCCGTAAACATCGATCTTGTGTAACACAACTTCTACTAGTCATGGAAAATTTAACAAAACTCTTAGATAATGGCAACAATGTAGATATATTATATTTAGACTTTAAAAAGGCCTTTGATTCTGTTCCCCATGAGAGGCTATTAGTGAAATTATCATCTTATGGAATTACATGTAGAGTGCATACATGGATAATGGATTTTTTAACTAAAAGACAGCAAAGAGTTAGAGTAGGAAGCTCATATTCAGATTTTACGGAAGTTCTAAGTGGTATACCACAAGGGAGTATCTTGGGTCCCGTATTATTTACAATATTCATAAATGATTTGCCAAACTCGGTGGAAAGTATTTGCAATATATTCGCGGACGATACAAAAATTTATAATACAACTTATAATCATGATACATTACAAAATGATATTGATAGTTTATCCAGATGGTCTGCCACATGGAATTTGCATTTTAATGCGGACAAGTGCAACGTGTTACATGTTGGACGTAAGAACCCAAGATACCAATATACAATGCTAAACAGTAATACTGGCGAGCGTGCAGATATTTCAACATGTGATTATGAAAAAGATCTTGGTGTTACTTTTGATTCTGGCCTAGTATTCGATAAGCATATTCAAAACTCTATAAATAAAGCTAATAAAATGATTGGTATAATTAAACGTATTTTTAGTCATATAGATAAAGATATTTTTACTAAAATATACAAGGCTTTCGTTAGACCTCATTTGGAATATGGCAATACAATTTGGTATCCTCGATTAAAGAGGCAGTCTGCTGCTTTGGAAAGAGTACAAAGAAGAGCAACAAAGCTTGTAAAGAATATACAAAATCTTACCTATGAAGGTAGGTTAAAAGCTCTTGGACTGCCTACTCTAAAACAAGACGAGTGAGGGGCGATTTGATCCAAGTCTATAAAATTTTAATTGTGTTGACAATATTCCTATTTCAAAATTTTTTACTGCATCAAGAGTTGATATTACCAGAAATAGTGTGAATAAAATTTATCATGAATATTATCGCACTAACCTAAGAAAATTTTCTTTTAGTAACAGAGTAACAAATCTTTGGAATAAATTAACCCCTAACATTAAATGTGCACAAAATACTAACCGTTTCAAAAGCTATATCGATGATAGTGTACTATTGAAGACTATTTATTTTGACTATGATAAATAAAGACTTGAGCGAGTTAAAGACCTGACCGTGTGAAGACAGATAACGCATAGAAGGGACATGTAAAGCCAGTTCTGGCTATAATTGCTAAAGGCAATTGTCCCTACAAACCTAAACCTAACTTAGCATATAGGGTAATCATTGTCTGCCCCACCGATCTAACCATTTTTGACCCTAACTGTGCTTCGGACCTAGCGTAGTACTTTTCATCGTCTGAAGTAGACAGTTGTTGGATTTGTTCAACACTTAGTTCAGTGCCTAAATACTGCTTAGTTTTTCCACAAGCAGCCAGAGAGTATAATCTTTCTTTATGGCAGTGGTCTGCTGAGTGGTCTGCTTGCTCCTCACACTTTAATAGTTCGTCACAATCCATTTTTAAAATCAATAAAAAATAATATAATACTTTTAAAACCATGAGTTTAACGCTGGTTAATTATGCAGTGCCTATCGTTGGTGTTATAGTCTATTCAACCCTTGCAAAATGTTTGTTAGGAATAAAACCGCCCAACATTGGAAAGATAGAAGATTCGCCAAAACTAGTTGCAACCTTATTTTTAGCTTTAACAACAAAAGATTATCTGATTAAAAAGCACATAGACAATCTTTCGTATTATGATTATTTTAATTATTTTTTAATTAATAAAAAGATGAGTGAAAAAAAGATTATCAATACGGTTTACCATTCTGCTGTAATTAGCCGTCTTAGTATAGGCTATAGCGTGTTAGCAAAAACATGTTTAAAATGAGGCTGGCGGATATAGGAAGGTTAGACATTGAGGACGTTGTTAAGGTTATAGTTGTAATTACTGCAGGGATTGCGTCAAAAGACTTTCCTGTTACACAGGGATTATCCCAGAAAACATTAATACATAGAAAGATTAATCTAGAAAATATTGATTTATAAAAGATGTCTGGATTAGTTCTGATGGTGGGAGGAGCTATGTTAATGCTTTAGCCTTCTCTGGAAGCAATTATATGTTTAGTAAATTGAGGTCCGATGAAGAGAGAGAACGTCATAATAAGGCAATAGAAGATTTAGCTAAGGCAAGAGACGCTTACGAGAAAAGGCGAATTGCTCACTTAGACTTTATTAATAAAAAGTTAAGAGAACAGGGTCATGCAGAGCACACATTTACAGACGTTGATGACGCAATGAATGAGTATTACTTAGTGACAGGAAAGAAGTTTCTAACATCGCCACCGCCAGAACTGTCTGACTTTTATGAACCATCTGAGGAACAGAAGACTGCAGAGATAGTTTTTTTTTTTTTTTTTGCAGTTGGCATGACCTCAGTCTATCTTGTTGCTCACTTTCTTGTGTAAAATAAAATGCATTTAAAATATGGACAATACGAAGTACAAAATATATTATTCTCCTAAAGGGTATTAGTCTAAGCATTTGGTGTTAAATAGCACAAGAATTGTTCGCAAGGTGATGAAAGCATAAAACTCACCAGAATAGTTCACAAGGACCCACTTTACAATTTCAAGGCAGGAACCACCAAGATTTCAATGTTGCATAGCAACGGTTGCTATTCTAATCATTTTCCTTAGCAACCGGCAGCAACATACATTGTCTGAAAAACTGTGAGGAATTGTTGGGTTTTGTTTTTCTTTATCATGACTCCTTGTTTCAAAAAGAACATGTACTACTGCCTTTGCAAATTTTTTACAACTAAACTCTGTCATAAAATCCAATTTAGGGCGAGTCAAGATTATGAAAATGCCGTTAAGCTTTAAACACTGTTGTCACAGTCAGCTTTGCATTTGCAGTAGGGTGTGCATTCAAGGTGCGCCTCAACACAATGTGCAGTCTGTGCATTCTCCTCGGCAAGAGCACTTCAGTAGTTCTGGGCAATTGCACTGACTTCAGGCAAATGAGACCACAGGGGCCTCCACTGTTCTGGGCAAGTCCATCCCCACTCACTTGGAGAGGGCAAGTTACGTTCCGGTAGCGTGGTGCAGCCCCAGTAGTGCCCACCTTGTAGTACTGCCCTTTTCATGTGTTGCTGTAGAGCAGCCTTGGTTGGGGGTAGACCTGATAACTGGCGTCCTTTGTGTATGAACAGATTCTTTCTGACTTCATTGATGGAAAGAGAGGTTGCTGTCTTGTCATAGAGTAGAATGGTGAATTTCTCTAGAAAGCCTCTGTCGCTTCCACAATTTGTTCAGGTGCATTATGCAGCTCACAGAAGGTGGCAGTAAATTCATCATGTGCCTCCCAACATTTCCATGCTGTCTTCTTTCCCACCTGGACCAGATGAGACACAGTATCACAACCTGTGTAAGCATGGAACACAGGTAGTGCCAAGGATCTTCTGGTCCAAGTGAAGCACATATTTCATGAGCAGGATGTACTTAAAGTCCTGCCACAACCAAAGGCTATCCACAGTTCTATCTTCTGTCTCTGGGCCAGATGCTGTACGACCGCCACTGCCAATACACAACGTCAGTGTCCACAGTTCGAACAAGGATCTGTGGAAGCCCTGCATAACAGCATCATTGACGTGTACCATGATCCTCGAGTCTGCTTCCTCATGGTTGCAGGGAGCAATGCTGCTGGTGTCTCGTCCAAGGTGAGCATAGTACATTGGCACCTTCAGTAACAATGAGAGGCTGCTCCCTTGGTTCGTTTTTCAACAGCTCGTTATTCAGGAATGTAAATAAATTTGTCTTGTTATCAGCCAGGCGAAGAAACTGATTCCAGTTCTTTGGTGTGGGGCTAGATGCCACAACTCGTCTGCGCTGACTAAGACCAGTGACTCGCTGTTCTCTTGTCTGTGCCTTGAGGCTGTTATTGAAGTACTGGTCCACACAGCATCAACTCTCATAGCCTGACTTTGAGCATTGGTTATGTACGGAACAAAGACTTTGTCAGCATAGTCTCCAAATGTCTTGCAGCCTTCAGGTCTGAGAAAGTGGACAAGTGTCGCACCATCCATGATTTGCACATCAGTCTTTGGTCTCACATCATTGGATGACCCTACTTTCTTTTCAAGACATTCAATGAGATCAAACGTCTTCCCTGGACCAGCCCTGATGTGGCCCTCTGCGGTAGGCTGGGCTATAAGCAACATTCTCTTATCTTATCTTCCTGGACGTAACTGTCCGTAGGCAGAAAGAGATGGAGGGAATGGGAGTTTTTCATGACAGAAGAAATTGTCCAAGTCACCTTTCCTTGTCTGACATGCAACATACAAACTTGCAAACAATGAGGATTCCATATGAAGAGATTGACTTTGTCCCGCGATTTGTTTGATGCTTTGGCCTGGACATTGAACAGAACCAACTTGTTTCTGCTACATGTTGCTGTTATTGGCTTTGTATTTGTTCTCAGCCGCTCCTCCACAAATGCTGTGTACTGCTCTTGACCTTTTGATGCGAGAGTGGTTAAACACTTGACTGATTGCTCATCCATGATTCCTTTGTATGCAGTCTGTAAAGATCCTGGCATTCCTCCTCAAATGGGCTTCCATGTCATCCATTACACTGACTACTGCTTGAACCTGTCCAGCAAACAACTTTTGGGTTGATCGGGTTTGTTCATGGTGGTTTCTTGCCACAAGTTTGTTGTTTCCCTACCATGGTCGCTTCAAACTCAGAAATGACTCTGACAAGTTCTGGTCCAGCACTGCCCATCTCAAGAGGGAGTTTGCATCCTGAGTAAGCCCAACGATTCCACCTTCATCCTTCATAACTCCATTGTTCTGTTCATGGCAATGGTCCAACAGCAATGAGAGAGAACTTTCTCTGAGATTTGGCCACAACAAACTTGCCTTGCTGAAAATTCTTTGGCCACATCTGGATGGGTCTGAGACAGACAGCTCATGTCACGCACATGTATCCACATCCAACGTGCGTAGTGGGTGTGACCGGACTGAAGAACCAAGGTGTCAGTTTCTTCAATCAATCCACGTACAGTTCACACGTACCGACATCCAACGTGCGTAGTGGGTGTGACTGAGACTGAAGAACAAGGTGTCAGTTCTTCAATCAATCCACGTACAGTTCAAAGTCACCAGTACGTAGTGATCGCACAAACGTGAACAAGAGAAGTCCAGATCTAGACTTGTATGCCAGTACATGAACTGAGGACTTTCAGTCTTTCGCCGTTCACACCATGCACTAAAAGTGTCCGTGGATTCTTCGGAACTGTTTGCCACATATCTGTCGTAAGCCTTCTTGAGAAGGATGTACAATGCACATGCAGTGACTTGGGGCTGACGGGTTCGAGTCACGTGAGAAGCCTTTAGGAAGGACTCAGCAATGCCTGGTGTTGCAACATGAGCTTCTTGGAGAACTTCCACCCAACCACTTCCTTCAAGCCAATGACCCAAAGCTTTGAAGCCAGTCATTTCCCTGTGTAGACCCCCAAAACACAACTAACTTGTCCTCACCAAACGATTCAGACATATTCCATTGCAGCTGCTTCAGTTTAGCATACAGGGGTTGGTCCACACTAATCACTGGAGTCTGGCCAGGGTTGAGGTAATGAACTGCTGACTTCACCACTTCCATGCATTGCCGAAGCATAGATGGTGAGCTGGCTTCCTCAACAAAGAGAGGCAGCATGACATTCACAGATGGTAGAATGTCTGGTTCTGGCACTCTGCTAGCATGGTATGCTGCCCAAGACAAAGTCGACTCCGCTGATATATCATCTGCATGATGCTTCTCAACATGTCTCAGCCAATCATACTCATTTGTCCATGTCCTTGGTCAAAGGGTTGTTGTAGAATTCATGTCTTCAGGGATGGGTGGGACAAAGGCGTCATGTTTTTGGCAACCGTGTCGGTTTCAGTTCAGTGTACGAAAAGGGTAGTCCCTCATTTTCCTGAACCCCTCTCTTGAGTTACGGAATGAGCTAATCCTTGGCCTTTGTCTTCATCTTCACAAACATCTTGGGAAGTGAGGTTTTGGAACAAGGACAGGCTGGTGCCATGGAACGAACTTGTAGATGTTGCAGAGCTAGGATGTGATCGATGTTGTCAGCAGCGCTGATGATGAAGTGCCCTTTGCGAAGTTGAGGAGGACAGACTGTGCCAATTTCATGGAATAGTCACATACGTTATTTCAATGACGTGAACAAGTCCATTGTGCGGTTGTATGATGCTGACATACCAAGAGAATATAGACTGTCAATCAACTTCCTATTTCTGGTCAGTGCATGAGCATTAAGACCTACATAGACAGGGAGTGGTGTCTCACGATCTTTACTCTGATGCACTTGTTGAATTTTTTCCAGAATCTCTGCGTCTCTTAATGCTGTTGTACACCAACAACTGAGCAATGGATAGTACTGGTTGGCTGAGGTTTGTGTTGCATTTTTGATCAGTGATGTTTGAACCATTGATAAGCATGCTGACTAGTGACAGAAGGGATCGAGGAACAGACTCCACTTGGCTGTTGTGGTCAAACGATCCAGAGAATGTTACTTTGTGAGCAAAGATGTCCTGTCGGATCATTTCAGCAATTAGGGTCATCATGACACTCTGCTCGTCTCGACCAGTCTGATATTCTTCGCGGAGATACAGCCAACATCATCTTCACAAGCCATAAACACATCTCGTCCTTGTTAGTGCTATTTCATAATCCTTTGGACCATTTTAGGAGTGAATATAGGAACAAAATAAAAGTACTAAGTCATAACACCTCATAGTAATTCGGAAACTGCAATGTTGCAGTCAGTTGCTAAGGAAAATGTTTGCCTAGCAACCGTTGCTATGCAACATAGAAATCTTGGTGGCTCTGTTCTGAAATTGTAAAGTAGGTCCTTGCGAACATTCATGGAGTTTCATGCTTTTATCACCTGAGAGCAATTCTGGCACTATTTCCGTAACTATATTGGAAAGGAAGACTACTATTGAAAAACTGAGTAAAGCTGCTAGAGTGTCTGAATCAGATGCAAAAGACTGGCTTTCAAAACAGGCACATTTGGCAAATATGTTTGCCTGCCCCAAAAAGAATAATAAGGCCTAGATTGTTAATTCAGTTCCAAATGACACCCACCAGATGGACTTGCTGTATCTTCCACATGACAAAGTTAGAAGAAAAATGTTTAGTATGCTCTGACAGTTGTAGACATGGCTTCAAGGCACAAGAGACGCTGAACCTTTAACAGATAAAAGCTGAACTGCTGTGGCTGTGGCTTTACACAAATATACATGTGAGGCCCATTATAGTATCCTAGGATGATCCAGTTGATGATGGAAAAGAGTTTAAGGTTCTGTACACCAGCTGTTTTAAAATATCATGTTACGGTTAAGAGAGGGATCCCAGGCAACCATCGTCACAAGCCCTAGTAGAAAACTTTAATAAGATATCTAGCTGAACGCCTGTTTACCTATCAATATCACAGAGAAATTTGGACACTACGAAGTACAGAGCACGCAACACAGAATGGGTTAGGAGATTACCTGCAGTCTTTACGTGCCTTGAACAATGAAGAATTTAAAGCAGCAGGCCTTAAACCAGTAAACGCAATCAAATTTAAAAAAAAATTAGCATTACTGAAGATGTGCAGGGGACTCAAAAACTCTTACCGTTTGGACTAAAAAGTAAGATACTTGTATGCTCCTGGAGAAGCAGAAGGTGCTACAGATCCTATATGGAGCGTAGATGTATATGAAGTTGAAAGAATTATGAAAACAACCCCTCCCATGTATTATTTGAGAGAGACTCTCTCTTCAAAAAAGCCTGCCCCAAAAAATCGTTTTTTTCGGAAGACCCTAAATTTGGTCCCCCAAACACATTTGAGGTAAAAAAAAAAAAAAGAAATTTTTTTTTTTTTTTAAAAATTTTTTTTGAAAACAATTTTTTTTGGGGGTTTCTATTTGATTAACTAAACATGTGTTTTTTTTTTCCCAATTTTTCCTTTTTAAATTTGGGCATCAGTGTCAAACCTGCCCGTGAATAAACTTTTTTCTCCCCTCCCTTTGAAGAGCCCTTTCTATAATCCTCCCCCCATCACCTAAGCTTCTAAAATTTCTCTCCGAAATTTTTTTTTCATCCTTTAATGATTTGCTTTTTCTTAATCTTTTTTTTAAACAAATTTTTGCTGATGCAAAGGGCTACAAAAAAAAGTGTGTTTTTGGGGGGGGAATTTTAGGAGTTATTTTTTTTTAAAACACACTTACAAAAAAGACATGGGGGCCTTTAACCAAAACCCAAAGGGGCCCCAAAAATTTTAAAAGGGGCGCTCCCCCCCGAGCTAAAAGGAAACCCACTAGACCCAGCACTTACGCTACCCTAAAACTGGGGAAGCCAGAAATTTAACAAAAAAGAAAGAGTATTTAAAGCTTTAGCATCTTCTTCGGGTTACCCCCAAATACTTATCCAATAGGCTTTCTATTTTTTTTAAGTTCATTTTTTGCCCAAACCCAAAAACTTTGAACCCCCCATTTTTAATAAAATTTAAATTTTTATAAATTTTCTTATTAATCCCCCTTGGCACCCACTTCACCAACGGAGTAAAACGAAATAAAATCAACATACTTAATAAAAATCAAGTCGAGTACGGGTTATTTTGTTTTTGTCAACTTTCACTTTAACCCTTTTCCAATGATAAAAAGGGTTTTAAATTCATCTCCTTTTTTTAAAATTGAAATTTAACGAGCTTAAGGGGGGGCATCAATTTTTTCCAGCCTTTTTTTGTACCCCCCCTTGCTAACAAAATTTTCCCGGGAAAAAACTAAATTAGACTCTCCAGGGGTAATTAATAAAAAAAAATCAAAGTACAGTGCTGGGCATTGGGGGTTTTTAAAAAAATTTTCTAGGTTACGGTGTCATCCCCCATTTAAAAAAAAGGGATTTCTTTCTGCTCAGCCATATTAAATTTTAAAAGTATCTATTACAGCCCGCTTTTTTCTGTTGTGTTCTAGATCAAGACAAAGTAAAAAAGGGGGCCTGCATTCAAAGCCTTTCGAAATTGTGTTTTTTAATAAAAGGGGTTTTTAAAAAAAATTGGGGGGGCCCCCCTTGCCAAAGTAAATTTTAAAAAATCCCACTTAAATTCGGGGACGCAAAAACCCATTTAAATTGCCCTTGTCTAAAAACCTGTATTCATTTTTGCCGTAAATCATTTTGTTTCTAGATTTCTTTTTTGTTCTAGTTTAGGATATTGCTGTCTTTTTTGTTTTCCAATTTCTGTCTTTTGTAAACCCCCCATCATCTGGAAATTCAAATCCATAAACTTTTTCCAAATCACCCCACATTTTTCAAACCACTGTGCTGCTAGGTTTTTTAAAGCTCTATGCAACGCATTTAGAGCTAGCTGTGCTTTTTAAAATTCTGGCCCTTGAGACATTTTTTTTAATTTTAAAAATTTAAATAATAAAAAAACTATTGAACTGGGGGTCAGCCCTGTAAGCAAAACTTGGGGTTTTAGATTTTTCAAACTGCTCTTTTTTTTTTTTTTTAAACTCATCTTTGCCCCAAAAATTATAAAATTTTTAAATTAAAATTTTAAAAAAACAAACTTTGTCCTTAGTGTAAAATAATAAAAACCGTTTTTAACTGCATCAAAAACCCTTTTTAAAAGACAGCTTTGTATTTTTGAGTTAAAAAGCCACACAAAACAAAGGCTGCGACAAAAAAAAGGCAACTTTAAAAGGGAGCTTTTTTTTTTTAACAATGTCCGTTCACTAAACAGTCACCCAATAATAAAAGTGTTTCATTTCCCCCAAATAGTCTATAGAATTTCCCAAAAACAGTCGCTCATTTGTCGCTGGGATCAACTAAAAAAATTCTCGATTTCCAAATAAATTTCCTTTTTTTTAAAAGACTTGTTTGGGGCTTTAAAGGTTTGGCAAAAAAATTTAAAAAAAAAAATGCTCGTAAATGAAACCTGTATATTGTTTGTAACAAATCAAGTACGAAAAAAAAGTTTTCCCCAAAACCCCAGTAACCCCGCAGATAAAGAACATTCGGGTCTTTTGGGAAAAAACTTCCAAAATATCCCTCTGTTTTAAAAGAATATTTCTTCTACATTTTTTAAAAAGCCACGTTTTTTTTAGCCTATTTTTTTTCAATGTTTAACTGAGCATTTACAAAACCCCTAAAAAAAAGCTTTTTTTTGGGGCGTTTTCCGTCGCTTTCTTGTGAATATTTTTTTTCATAAACCCTCTTGCCCTACCCTTTTTCCCCTTCCAAACAAACTTTTGTCAAATTGGATCAAAATCCACCAAGCCCAATTTGGTTTTTTAAGTAGTCTTCGAGTCTTAACCCTCATAAAGGGGGAATTTTTTTACATACCCCATCAACTCAGATCCTTTGGGCCCACCTTTCCCGCGAACAACTTTTTTTTTCATCAAAGGGTTGGGGAGGGGAAAAATCCGCGACCGGGAAAACAACTGATCAACTTGCCATTTTTTTGCCCCATCAAAAAATTTTCAATTTTTTATTTAAAAAACCTTTTTGATTCTCTTTTAAAAAAGGGGTTGTTTCTTCAGTAAAAAAGAACAAAAAAACCCTTTTTAATTTCTTCAGAGACTGATTTAGATGTATGTTCCAAGAGTGTCTCGCTTTTTTCTAATTTTTTGTATGGAGTGTAAAAACTCTTTTAAAAATAAAAAATGTTTTTATTTTAAAACCCGGGTTTTAAAATTTTACGGCCATTCGGGGGTTTGTAACAACTCCCAAAAACCCAAAAGAGATGCCCAACTGTGTATTTACCCAAAGGGTCCCTTTAGACAAAAACCAACAGAATCGCTAGGGTTTAAATGTCAGTTCATAAGTAAAGTTTTTTTTTTAGTGCGCCTTGTAATATGGCATATGCGTCTTTAACAGTTCAAAATCGAGGGATGCAGAATCTGTTGCCAATTGCTTCTGCTACTGCCTCATCTTTAAAATCATCCTTGCATCCTCCGCTTTAACCCTGTGCTTAAGACCGGTTTGGGCTTTGTATTCCCTGATAAACTTTCTCTTTCTTTCTTTTTCAGGCAGCCATGGGTCAGAATAGGGGGCAAAAATGTCTGCCTCGCCTAGTACAAAGACTTCTCTGCCCTCCAGTTAGTTTGCTATATTTTTTAAACGATTCCCCCTCCCAAATTAGCAACAACAGTAGCATTAGGGTCTGTCGATGTAATATCTATTTTGAATGATAGTTTGCAGTCCCGGGCATTATAACATCGCCAGCGCCAAGATCGGGGAACTTGACTATTAAAGTTTTGTTCAGGCTGAACTGTTGATGGAGTATTTACAACTAATACAGTCTGCCTTATCCCTTTTACGCAGGGGGTTCCTTCTCTTTTCTGTATGGATCGGGGTCAAAACCCATATGAGTTCATTTTTATAAAACAAAAAAAAATATAAATAAAAAATATGGATGAGATTATGACGCGATTAATCCTATTGAAGAAGAAAAGAAGAAGAAGAAGAAGAAGAAGAAAAGAAGAAGAAGAAGAAGAAGAAGAAGAAGAAAAAGAAAAGAGAAGGAAGAAGATGAAACAGAACTGGGCCCTTCTTTTGCAAAAAGAGCTTGAAGGAGGGGGTTTTCTTTACCCCCTTTAAACAACGTCAAGAACTATTGCGAGAAAGAATTTAATCATTCTATAGAAGCATAGGACGAGAGCAAACCAGGCGGTGCTTGATCCTAACGATTTTGAGGAAGATAGTGGGCATTTGTAATAAGAACTGGTGTAGGGGGCCGTGTAAAAGCAAACTTCAACGCAAAACCCAAACACGTTTTTTTAAAACTAAGCACAACAAGGAAAAAAACTCTCTTTGCTGGGCAGAACAATTAAACCTTTAGAGCTTAGAGCTGAAGCCGTTAGTCGTTTACAGATTTTGGAGCGGGGGCTGCCAACACAATCTGAAATACAAAACATACCTCTTCAAGATTTAACTCAAGAAGCAGAGGGATGCAATTAAAAACACCAGATGAATCAATTAAAAGAGCAGAAGAACTAATAGCAAAAAATTGAAACGAGTTTTTAATGAGGAGACACAATTAAAAACAATTGAAGATTCCCCTTTGGGCCTATGCGTGAAATCCTGGGGTTAATGCTGCTCTACGGACAAAAAGGGGGCGAACTAGAAAACAATTGGCAAAACTTGGTGAGTGGATAGAGAATAGAAGAAGAAAAAAATAAACTTGCTGATGCAGATGATAACAATTTAGGGCGAAAAAGAAAAGGCTAGACTACAGCAGAAAATACAGGATTTAAGGTTGCTAAGGAAAGCCAGGTTAGAAGTGCTGTCTACTAACAGAGCGCAGGTAGCATCCAAAACAAGCAGATAAGAGAAACTATAAAAAAAATACTTTATGAAAACACTACGCTGGCAGAAATAATAAGGACTCTGTTCAGGGAACAGGGGATTTACAATAAATTTGTATATTAAAAAGCTGTTGGGTTTGCTATCTCTACACTCGTTTATGCTTTAACCGGCAGTGCGCCAACAGGGGCCCGTAGCTCCTCCCAAAGCCTCAGCCTGGTAAAAGTTGGATTAGAAAATAATGCATCATCTAAACAAATTATTTAAATAAGTTAGCTGCCAAAGCGCTTGATGCTCTGTTTGGCATAATAGGGAGTGTTGTTAGTTTGGGTTTTGCCTACTATAGGCAAAGTTGTGGTTATATGGCTGACCATCTGGGGGACGTCAGGAGTTCTAGCTGTGGATTAATTTTTAGTGAAATAAAGTATGACCAAACCAGTAAAAGTAAAAATACAACGAGGGCTGTCTTTTCGCTAGTAGACTGTCATGTGAGGCAGATCAACAGGTCGAGTGCTTTCTGGGCTGCTTTCTGGCTGTGGAATGCTTATAACTGGATCGCTTTCTTCAGGCTAGGTACTTTTTAAATGGATGGAGCAGGCCTTGTGTTTAAGCCTTATTGTGCCCTAAGTTTTGGTCGTTCCAGCTATGGGGGATTTCATTGTTATAATTCTTATCATGCCAATCTGCAGTCTAAGGTCAGAAGGTAGCATGTATACTCCATGGCCTACAACAAAGTGAACCTTTGACCTAGCATGTGTAAGAACGTCTTGATACCCTTTTTATCTGGCAGGCAAATCAACAGCCGAGTTAATAGCATCTCTAAATTATCTAGAAAAAGTTTTCTGGCATCAAAGCCCGTAGATTGATCTACTATGCTAGACTTGGTCCCGTGCTTGTGCTCCTAATAGACACCAAACGTATGTCCGTATGGAGTCATTAAGTCTTTGCACTCCTGGCATTGTTAGGCCTTTACTTTCATCTAAGATAAATGTTGCCCAAGCATTAGGGTGTTTTTGTTCTATGGATCCAATCGAACTTGTTTGTCTGGTTGAAAAGAGGTGTGGCCAGGCCAGTAGTCATAATTATATTATCTTTTGCACCCCACAAATACAATGTGCCTAACCCATGATTGCGGGCTTTAACTTTTGTCTAAAGTCAGTTGAAGGATTAATGTTAAATTCATTGCAAATTCTTTCATATGCATTAATGTCCATTGGGCTTTTGAATGGATTAAACGCGTGTCTATGGGAAGGGGCACTTGTAGTTAAGTTAGTATTTGTCTGTACTGGTAATAAACATGAAAGTTATATACTGACCTTACTAAAAGACTGGGATGGTTTAAATGGGTTTTTAAATGAAACACCGCAGCCAGTAGTTGCGCAGTAAATGGGAAAATTTAATGATTCTGGAAAAAAGCCATAGGGCGGGATGGGCCATGCTGTGGCACTCTGTCGCTCTTTATTGGTGGATTTAAATATCTAGTTAGCAGGTTTACAAGTCTAACCCCGGGAAACCGTATGATTCATCTACGCAATGGTTAAATTGCTGAAGTCCAAAGATTTGGGGTTATGAAAACGCTCCTACATCGTAAGTAGCACTTTTAAATTTTATTTAAAAGGTTCCATTTTTAAATTTTTTAAAATAGTTATAAAAAGATGTACATCTATATAACCCAACAAAAAAAAAGTGTGTTCTTAACGTACCCAATTCTCAATTGGCGCAGGAGTTGTAGTTGCCTTAAAGAAAATTTGGGTTTTTAAAATAAAACGGATTAACATATGTTAATAAGATAAGAATAACTGGGTGGTTTAAGGACGAACAAGGCAATCTATTAAAACATTTAAAAATACCCGATGGCTACTACAGCTTTTGTTCTTTAAGAGAAGTATTTGCAATTTTGGCATTAAGTTAAAAATTAATGAGGCAAATTTTATAATTACTATAAATTTTTCCCCAGAACTTGATGAAAAAAGGGGGGGGAAGTAGTTTTTCCTAGAAGCCTTGCTCAAATTTTGGGCTTCCTGATAGTGGTGAAACAATCATATTAAAACCATATGACTTAAAAAGCGGTCTTTATGGTTGGGGCAGTAACCACCGATTTTCTCGTGAACCCAATTTTGTATGCCATTTCAACATTTAAAAAAAATATAAATTTGTTTAAGGCCCAGCCTCTATGTTCTACGGCATGCCGAAAATTAAAGGCGGGTTTTTCCCGTTATCGTTATTAATTTACGGAACAGTCTTTTTAAAGAATTAATTGGGGCCCGTCCTATAAATTCATTAATTTAAAAATAACTAAAAAGAGGGAAAGGCCGGTTGTTTTTTCTGTTTTTTTTTAATAGTGCAAAAGTAATGAGCGTATTGAAAACCCTTAATTTTTATGCCCCGGGAGAGAAGGTAAATTGCGGGTTCAACCCCAAATAATCCTATTTTGCACAAACCCCCTATTTTAAATTGCGATTCGTAAATTTTTTTAGAGGTTTTTGTGTTTTAATTTTTTTTGAAACGGGTTTTAATTTTTGGCCAAAATGAATGAGATGGGCTATTTGTTTGTGAAAAGGGGGGTTTTGTGCAAAATTGATGGGGGAGCTTTAACCCCCGTATTTTACATTATCTAGAACATTTTTTATGGGGTTTTGTGTGGACATACATTGGTTGTGTCTTATAGAGAACTTTTATATCATTTTGTGTGGAATAATTGGGGTGCCTGTTTAGAGAACATTTATATACATTTTGTGTTCTACATTGGTTTTTGGGTCGGTGAGAACATTTCATATGGCATTTTGTGTGGACATAATTGGGGTGCCTGTTTTAAAACATTTCATAGGCTTATGTGTGGGCATCATTGGTTGTGCTCGTGTAGAGAACATTTCATATGGCATTTTGTGGACTACTTTTTGTGCTTTATAGAGAACTTTTTTTACGGGATTAGTGTGGACATAATTGGTTTTGCTTGTATAGAAACATTTCATATGACATTATGTGTGGGCATAAGGGTTTTGCCCGTATGAGAACATTTTTATATGGCTTTTTGGACTACATTGGGTTTTGCCTGTTGAGAAATTTTAATGGCATTATCGTGGACATACTTGGTTGTGCCCGATAGAGAACATTTTTATAGGCTTACGTGTGGCATACATTGGTTGTGCTTTTGAAAATTTCATAGCATTATGTGTGGACATACATTTGGTTGTGTTGTAATAAAAAATTTTTTATGGCATTATGTTTGGACATAAATTGGTTTCTTTTAAGAGAAAAATTTCATATGGCTTATGGTGGACATACATTGGTTTTGCTTTGATAGGAAAAAATTTATTGAACCAAACCTTTTGGGGGCTTTCTCATTTATTAAGCTTCCCAGTAAGGGGCGGGAGAATGCACTCAATAAGTTTGATTTAAATTTGGGGCTAAAATAGGTTTTATCCTAAGGTGGGGGGGGGGGGGGGGTCCAAACCTTGACGTGATGTTTTGAAGACGTCTTTTTTTTTGAATAATACGTAATTGTTTGTTTGCTCACTCTCCCCGGGGTAAAATAAGTCGTACCTATTTTCTTTTTGGACCAATCCATGTTATACCACCATATAAAAAAGAATGTTGGATATTCCAAGTAAACTACTTTTTTATTTTATGACCGCCGTCCCGAAAAGCTCTGTTATTGTTGTTTGGTTTTCCGGGGGGGGGGGGGGGGGGGGGTTTAAAAAAACACTAGGGAGTGATATCTGGAGTCCCCCCGCCCAGAGAAATGGGAACGATCACAAGACAAAACACAAGCGTTTCGACCTCTTAGGTCTTCTTCAGGTGATATATAACGAATAAAACAACGAAAATTCAGTTAGCTTTGATCGCTTCAGATCGTTTGGGTTCAACGCAAGGAAGAAGGCGTTGAATGAGAACGAGGCAGTGGGAGGAAAGACGTTATTTCAATGCTGCTGCAAAATATTCTTTCACTAGTTTCAGGACATCGCAGGATGTGTGGGCTTTAGTTTTCGTCTTTTGCCCTTGCCCTTGCTATTATTATGATATATGTACTTTACTTATTGATCAACCTCCTCATCTTCTTTATTCACACGGTCTACAACTTAGCATCTTCAACTGACGGACGTCAAATTCAAGCGAGAAAAATATTAGTATCAGAGTTTTGTGTCATTCCAGTTCCTTTTATGGATTTACCTTGTTGAGGCCGTGTGATCGCATGTGAATTTAGTCCACATCACCACGCTGACACAGAGTGGAAACCTTTCACCTACCGTATTCGTGGATGTACATCAAGTTATCACGTCTCGGCTATAGCACACCTAGTTTGATTTTTGAGTACTTGCGCAACAGGTCCTTTTCGCGCCCTGCATCAAATGGTCGTCGTATGCATCTGGCGAGGGAGCCTGGCTGAGTTTGTTATGGTGCGAGACTGTTATAACCACGCTTTGTTCCTGGTGAGGGTATCTGTGCTGTTCTGGGTTTGTGCTGGGCTGTCAGTGGTGTGGGTTTGAATTCTTCAGGGTTTGTTGTGCTGTATCTTCAGGTTCTGCGCTGGGACTTGTTTTGGGACGGTCTGTGTTCTCTGTCGTGCCGTTATCTTCAGGATCTGCGTACCATCGTTTCGGTGCTTGTGGACATTGCTGCATCGTCTGCGGGTCGTGAGTCTTGTGACGCTTAGGCATATATTTATATGTTTGTATGTGTGGTGTCTAGTCCCTGTACTGTATATTGTTTCATCCATCATCATCATCACAAATATT
>CM031602.1:65153085-65170573 GCA_018398815.1 Conus ventricosus
TGACCACAGTCTGAAGTATGTCTCTCTGTCTACGTAATCAATGTGTCTATCTATCTATCTATCTATCTATCTATCTATCTATCTATCTATCTATATATTTATTATCTGTCTATCTATTTATATATACTCCCCGCAACAAGTTAAGGAACGCCCTACGTTTTTTGTACCTTCTTAAATGAAATGAGTAAAAAGGCCAGGCCGCCCATTTTGGAAAAAAATGCAGCAGAACGGTACTTGAAACATTGCTCGACACACCGGTATGATTCCTGTACTCACCACTCTGCCACTCAATGCCTCGCCAGCGGCGGACATTCGTGCAAATGAGGAAATTGCACTGACCGTGGAACAAGCCCTGCTGACCAGACCGGGCATGTGCAGCGATTCGGCAGGTTGCACGTGCAAGCACTGACAACTGTGAACACTGATCCGCACAAACTGCACCAAAATGGGTATCAGAAAGGGCATTAAAAACGACACAACCAGACATGCCTCCAAGAAGACGACTGAGTGCAGTGGACTGCGGGCGCGCTCTGGCGTGGCTAGCAGAGGGTGTGTCTTTACGAGAGGTGGGCAGACGTCTTCAGGTGTCGGCCTCAGTCATTCACAGACTCAATGAACGTTATGCGACAACAGGCAGGACGGAAGAACGGGCGCGCACTGGACGTCCTCGTTGCACCAGTCGACGGGATGACCGATTTCTCTACCTGTCAACTTTACGAGACAGAACTGTCACAACACCCATGCTGAGACGTCGCCTCATGCAAGCAGCAAATGTCAATGTCAGCGTTTCCACTGTCCGCAACCGCCTTCATGAATTTGACCTCCAGTCTCGTCGGCCAGCCATCCGAATTCCACTGACTCGGGGTCACCGACAGGCCCGCCTGGCGTGGTGCCGCCTCCATCAGCATTGGAACAGGCAGCAGTGGTCGAGGATCCTCTTTACCGATGAGTCCCGTTTCACTGTCTCATTCAATGATGGCAGGAGACGAGTCTGGCGCAGACAAGGAGAACGATTCACTGCCGCCACCATTCGTGAGGTCGACCGTTATGGAGGTGGTTCGGTAATGGTGTGGGGTGGTTTTCATCTCCATGGCAGAACCCCCCTGTACGTCATCCATGGATCTTTGACTGGTCAGCGTTATCGGGATGAGATCGTCCGCCCCATTGTGCAGCCAGCTCTCCAGGTCATGGGTCCTGGTGCGACTCTCCAGGATGACAACGCCCCTCCGCATCGAGCCCACGTGGTACGAGACTTCTTCCAGCAGCAGGGGATCCAACGCATGGAATGGCAATCGCGCTCTCCAGACCTGGCACCGATAGAGCACCTGTGGGACGTCCTGGGTAGACGAGTTGCTGACAACCACCCTCCGCCCGCTGATGTGGCCCAGCTGACCCAGTTCCTGCAGCAGGAATGGCAGGCCATCCCGCAACAGACCCTTACAACCCTGGTTCATTCCATGCGGCGTCGGTGCAGAGCATGTGTGGCTCAGAATGGCGGCCACACCCACTATTGACTGCTGCTGACTTTTCAAATGGGGGTGTCTCTTTTTTATTACTGATTGTTCAACGACGTGTGAATGGCTTTCATTGAAATTGTAGCCACAGGTGGCTGAATGACTGGGCGAAACATTCGAGTAAACTGTTTTCCTCTGTCTGTATTAAAACACATTTAACAGCAATTTCTGTAAGCGTTCCTTAACTTGTTGTGGGGAGTGTACCTATCGGCCTGTTTGCATAATGATCGTTATGCTGGAGTAGTGTATGTTGTAGTTGCTGTGTTGTGTGTGTGTGTGTGTGTGTGTGTGTGTGTGTGTGTGTGCGTGCGTGCGTACGTGTATGTGTGAGAGAGAGAGAGAGAGAGAAGAGAGAGAGAGAGAGAGAGAGAGAGAGAGAGAGAGAGAGAGAGAGAGAATACGTCTATCTATTTGAATAATCATGCTTATGCTGTCCTGGGGTAGTGTATGTTTGTGTTGCTGTGTGTGTGTGTGTGTGTGTGTGTGTGTGTGTGTGTGTGTGGTGAAGTAACTTCTTTACTAGTCAGCTCCTTATTAACATTTCTGTTTTCACTCCTGAACTGTCAAAGGATGGAACCTTGGTTGAAGTATAAGCTCTTTTAGTGTTCTTTGCTTTGTTTATTATGCTGTGCAGTATCATAGTACAATGCCACTACAATTGCTATTATTATTATCATTTAGATTTAAATCTCATTCAGTCGTGATCGACAACGAACACATGTGCTTGTGCACTTCAGGACCCGGCTATGACTGCAGAACTTCACTCTAGCATGTTTCACTGTACTGTGGGAAACTGCTTTCAGTTCAGTTCAGTGGTTATTTTAACGTCTGTTCATCATCGATGATATTTGACGATATCAAAAGGCAACAGAGATCACTGAGAATGTCAGACCTACTGTCTCTGGTCATTTTCTCTCTCACCTCTCTCCTTTATATGTTAGGATATAGACACTCCACTAAGAACACTTCTGAAAAGACTTTAACAACATCACATCAGTCTGCCCAACTCTGACTGGGCAAGAACGTGTGCGATATCCGTAATACACGTGTCACATAAGATATGGTCAATGGTTTCAACATATGCAGTATTTATACCTTTGATTTGTATGGCCCAGTTAACATTGGGCAGTCTAGTAGTATGTGATGGACAGAAGCCTCGGTACGCTATGCATGTGCTATGCTGTGATTAGCTATCCCACACTATTTCACGCTATCGTTATTTAAAACGGACCTTTTTCCTTCCCGCAGGAAAAGCCCAACTAGCGCCACGATGAACGTGACCCCGAGCTACAGAAACCTTGACCTTGGGACTGACCTCGTCCTGAACTGCTAAAACCGTCCCTGTCTCTGCAGTTCCACGTCCGATCGGGAGCCATCCACCTCAAAACACCCCACACGGGGGACAAAGGCGAATGCCGGGCCCGTCTGCTAGCGCCTCCATCCAGCGTCCTGCGGTTTGACCTTCCTCCCGTACGACGATTGGGACCTAGGTGTCAGGTTTGATGAAGTGGGCCATCACGGCCTGTGGAGCAGAATCCACATAGATCTCGTGGTTACGTCAAAAAATCTCCGTATGCATTCAGCATGACTAACAATGTGACCGTGACGATCTTTCAAGATGGATTGTTTCAGTTCCTTCCTCTAGTGAACATCACTCTTGTGTGTCATGTCACAGCAGCCTCAGCTGGACGTTCGTCGTCAGTCGAATCATTCGGTTAGTTTTTTGTTTGTGTGCTTGTTGTTATGGGGGGAAGGGAAAGGGGCTGGTGGTCGAGGGGGGGGGGGAGGGGGGGAGGGGTAGGGGGATAGGGAGCTGAAGGGGGATGGAGGGAGAAGAAGGGAAGGGAGATGGGTGATGGGGGTGGTATATTAGGGTTCTCAACACTTCTGCGTTTGACTTTTTTTTTTTTTGGGGGGGGGGGGGGGGGGTGGGTGGAGGGGAGGGTGTTGCGTCAGATCTTCAATCCTGTCTCCACGATGAACCCACAGTCTTCTCGAGGTCTTGACGGGTGCCCAAAGCTGCATCTGCAGTTCTGCACCCTCTGGCCAGGTTTGACGCCGTAGAACATGATGGGCTGGACACTGCACACTGGCTTTCAACACAACGTGCGACGCATACCCCTGTGCCATGCCCAGTGGCCATGGTCCCCTTTCCGACTCGATTCAGTTCAGTTAATGCTGTTTATAGCTCAGCTGACCGCAAGCACCACATCAGCGTTGTCACCCCGTAGGAGTCCACTATCAGCATAGGTTCAAAAGCACACACAGATGATCAAGACAGATTGAAATTCTCAACATTCGTTAGAAAATACACACACAGATCATTTAAAGTGATTGAACTCTCAACTATCCTCTATCACCTATCACTTGTCACCTATCACCATCACCTATCCTGGACTCTTGAAGACCGTTGGGGCGCCACAGAAGACTTCGCAACCAGCTTCCTCCACTCCTCCCGGTTCTCAGACGCTCTGAGGCAGTTGCTGAGTGTGAGGCCAGTCCATGCACTGAGTTTGTCCTCCCATCTCTTTCTCTGTCTTCCTCTCCTTCTGCCTCCTCGCACTGTTCCTTGTAGAATGGTTTTGGCAAGTCTGTTTGATCTTGATACATGACCATACCATTCATTGTCCTTGTCATGTGACGTAGCCTCACATCAAGGATGTGACGCTCCATCACATGTAGTTTAGTGATATGAATCATTTCCCCATGACACAACTAAAAAGAAAGAATATTTATGTGGCTTGACTAGTGTAGCGGGCGTCCCCAAATAATTGTGAGTATGACTCATTCAAGAAACAAATGTGGTCATTGGGTGAAAGTGACCACTGAGTGATAGTTTAACAAGGGCTGCTAAGGTGCTGGTCATGTGTTTTAAAACACTGAGTATGCACTCACTAGGAGGAGGGAGGGAAAGAATCAGTTTTAGCCCAGCAGATGGCTAGAGACTCGAACCTGTCAGGACGTTGGTCCTCTCTGCTGACCAGTCATTACCAGGTGAGCGATAGATAGTTGGGGAAAGCTACAGGGGAAAACTTAAGAAAAGAGAAAGAAAGAATTCATATGTTGAATTAAGAAGAGGTTTACTTACACGAACCTTATTCGTGTTTCAGGCCCTTCACCTTTTACCTTCGCCTGTCACCCTTCACCTTTCACCCCATGAGGTGGTTGAAGATGGCCATGGTGTGGGGAACACACCGGTAGGCAGCCCAGGAATTAAGGACTCCAGGGAGAGGAGTCGGGAATTCGCCCATCTCTCCAGGGACAGGAGAAGACGAGGGAGAGGAGTTGGAACTCATCTCTCCAGTGACAGGAAAAGTCGAGGGAGAGGAGTCGGAAGTCATATCTCCAGGACGGGAGAAAATCGAGGGGGCGAGATGAGTCTGAGAGAGACAGGGAATCATGAAAGGATGGAGCGGTCTTAATTCGGATGCAGGCATAGCATCAAGGAGTGAAGAATCATTTATTTTCCTGGTCTGGATTTTGTGGCCAATGTTGTGTGAAGGCGTGACTTATGAAGTCTTGAGTGAGTTAGTTTGCCTCTCAGTGGAAAGAGAGCTACATGTATAAAATCTTTTATAAATTGTTTGATGTGGATTTAGTAAAGTGTTTTTCCCGAAGGAGAGGGGGAGAAGAAAAAACATTCGGTAGTGCGCCTTTGGTTGACTGGAAAGATTGCGATGTGCGTATGGAGTAAATGCTGTCATGAATGCGCGTGCGCAAAAGTGACAGTGTGACAGGTGGTGACCCCGACTCCAGTTTCACCGACGTAGCTGCCGTTGTTTTGTTTCCCTAGAAAAAAAAAAGAAGAAAGATTTCTATTTTACCTTCAGAGGAAGGATTTCTATTTGTGCCCTTGGGGCCTGAGAAAAAAAGATTTTGATTTGTACCCTCAAGGGTTTGGAGGGAAGGAAAAAAAAGAATAAAAAAGATTTTGATTTGTACCCTAAGGGTTTGAGGGAAGAAAAAAGAAAAGAAATTAGTTAATTATTTATTGTGTATAATATTTGCATTTGTTTTTTTTTCTATTTTTATATGTGTTCGGGTGGTGACATTTCTTTTGGTTGCTCTACTCCGTTAAGGTTTTTTTTTGGCAGGATTTCTTTTTGACCCTTTCCCCCTCAGGACCGATTAGCCTCAACCTCCTCTTGCTCGTACCTGGCAGCAAGGGGGCAGGGCGTTGAGGAGTCGCTGTCCTTCCCCTAGAGTATTAGATTTTGTTTTGTCCCCTTCCCCAGGACTGATAGCCCCAACCTCTTCTGTGTTTAGCAGGGGGGCATGGCGTTGGGGAGTCGGTAGTCCTTCCCTTCTCGTAAATATCTATTTCTTTCCCTTTCCTATTGTTTCATTTTGATTTTTTCCCCTTGCCCCTCAGAGTGTGGATCAGCTTCACCTCCGTCACGCAAATAGTGTAGGTGGTGGAGTTGACTACCGCTCAGCCCAAATAAACATCATTATCTTTTGATTATTTTTTTTTCTGTGTGTTGCGAGATTTTCTTTGCGTTTGGGTGAATGAACATTTATTGATTGATTGTTTATTATTTTATATCTTTACTGTAGTGTTGCGTATATTGTGCGTGATTTTTTTCCCGTCTCCAGTTTTCACGGGAGACAGTGACCACTAGGGTGCTGTCTGAGGGCTTCTTTTGCTGTTCTTGATTTCTTCTCACTGTTCCGATCCTGTGTATCCTTCATTTCCTTTTCACCCCCTTTTTCAAAACCTCTTAAACCTTCTCCTCAATAAGCTCCTATCTAGTTTTCTTTCTACATTTTCATCTTTTAGGTAGGATTTCCGTTAGTTTGTGTTTCTTCCCCTCTTTTTAAATTATTTGTGCTTCCATTTGTTTGGTAAATTTATATTCATTTTTTGTATAAGGCGATACATTTGTTTTGTAAAGTCATTTGAAATTAAGTAAGAAAGAAAGACTGACAACAAGAACATTTAAAAAACTAAAACTTTATAAAGAATTTATTTCCAGAAAACTTTAGTATTGTGTTTTTTTCCTTTCCTGGGAAAAACAGATTAGCATTGAACGTCATTTTTTTTTAAAATTACAAATTGATACCTGTTTTTCAAGAACAAAATACTTCTGGGAAAATACATTCCTTGTGTTTCATATCTACCTTGTTTTAGTAAGCCGTTTTCTGTTTACACCGGAAATTGAATTCTTTATTTGTATATACTATAATTACGTTTTTGTGAAACATAAACGCCATCATCTATCGCCTTATTTTTTCATACTTAGAATTGTTTTGTGTTTATATCTGTTGACGGTTCATTATGGATGATTTTGATAAATATGTTCAACAAGCGGAACGCTTGGGTTTTGATGGAGAAAAACTTACCAGCTATGTGCAACAATGCATAGATAGGGCAGACAGGCTAAGAGAGAGAGAAGAAAATAAAAGGAAACTAGAAAGTGAAGAAAATCTAAGGAAACTAGAGATTGAAGAAAAAAGACTACAGAGGGAATCTGAAATTGAAGAAAAAAGACCACAGAGGGAAGCTAAATCTGAAGAAAAAAGACTACAGAGGGAATCTGAAATTGAAGAAAAAAGACTACAGAGGGAAGCTGAAGAAAATAGACTACAGAGGGAAGCTGAAGATAAAGAACGTCAATTTAAGTTGAGGCAGTTAGAACTAGAGACTGATGCTGAAATTAAAAGATTACAGGCATCGAGAGAACCTCCACCAGCTCCACCAGTTGGTTCCGCAAGCGCGCCTAAACCCAAAAAAACGGCATATATTCCAAAGTTACCGCCTTTCGAGGAAAAAACGGATGACATCGATAGTTTTCTTTTCCGATTTGAAAGTCACGCAACGTCTTGTGGTTGGCCAAAGGAAAAAGTGGACATTGTATATTGCGTCGTTGTTAAGGGTAGCGCTTTGACACTGTACCACACACTCGCGGCGAAGCAAAATTTAACTTGGGATCAGTTGAAAGAAGAAGTCCTCAAGAAATTTCAATGTTCTGCTGATCTTTTTCCCGCGAACGTTTCCGTTCTGTGCGCCCTGACAAAGGAGAATCGTTTCCGTCGTTTCTAATCCGTATGAGTCATTGTTTGGATCGATGGATCGATTTATCAAAAACGAACAAAACTTTTTTAATCACTGCGAGATCTCCTTCTTAGAGAACAACTTTTCCAGAGCGTGAGCAAAGATCTGGCCACTTTCCTTAAAGAAAGGCAATTTGAAAGCGTTGAGGAAATGTGTAGATGGCTGATCAGTATTGTATCGCTCACCCAGATAAGGGCGTGGCTAGGAAAGGAGAATTTTCCATCTTTGAGTCTCATGCGTCATGTACTATCCCATCAGGACAGGGAAGTTACAGGAAAGGAAATCGTTGGGTCATTTCTGAGTCCTCAAGGATATACTTATCCTAGGAACGGACAGGGATCTTTCCGCGGTTCGAGTGACTTTCATCAGTACCAGTACTCACCGCGGAAAGACCCGTCACTCCTCAGCACGTTCCGAGGTCGTGGACAACGACCTCCGCGTAGACCTTTTGGGCCAGTTCGTGGACAGAACCGAAGTTCACAAAATCAGTCAGCTGCCCATCAGACAATGCGATGTTTCTATTGCGATTGCAAGTTCCATTTGAAAAGGAATTGCCCTTTCAAACCAAAAAGATTCAAAAACCGCATTAGTCTCCACTGATTGTGAAGAAGGCCTTGTTTTGGCACCAGATCAATCGGTTGATGGACTGGTGTTAGAAAACGGAGCCATCAATGGATTGCCAGGCTTCGGTTTTGCGAGACACTGGGTGCACCACTGCTGGTGTACGGGAAATCTTTCGTGCTTCAAAACCAGTATCTCAACACTGTCCAAAAGTGTAGGTCGTTTGGAGGCAAGATTGAAACGTTTCCGCTGGCGAAAATTTCAGTCGATACACCGTACTACTCCGGATTTCTTACCGCCTGTGTTATTGATAACCCAGTCTGCGACTTGATCTTGGGCAATTTGCCAGGTGTCGCTACAGTACATGGTGGTGCTGGAGGATCGTTCATTCCTTGTCTTGTCAGTAACCAGATCAGACATCGTAGAGCAGGGAAAGGCTACAAGCCGCTAAAAGTCTCAAAACTGGATGAACTCCAGATTACTCCAGATGATCTAAAAGAAATGCAGGGAAAAGACGAGACGCTGACGACAATACTTTCTGCTTGCTAAACAGACTGTCACTGACATACCAAAGGACAAACAGTCAGTGATAGAAAACCAGATGTATACACGGTCTTTGCAGATAGAAAAGCAAAGGTACGTTCCTTCAGTGTAGGGGATAAAGTCCTTGTACTACTCACTGATGAACATAACAAGCTTCGTGTTATGTGGAAGGGTCCTTTTCAGGTGGTCGAAAAAATTTCTGCAGTTAATTATAAGATCAAAATGGCAAACACTGAGAAGGTATTTCATGTGAACATGTTGAAGAAGTATGTTGAACGTACAAATGTTGCCATCAACCAGTCAGTTGAGTTTGGGTATGGCTTGTGTCAGAAACTGATGTCAACATGACAGACATTATCAGTGATGAATTTGTACCCAATGTGACGTACAGGGACAGATCAAAGGTTGTGAAAACAGCAAATGTAGGAGTGTTAACATCTACCAGTGCAGATGATGTTGTACCCCTTCCTACTCTGTCTGTCAAAGGTGAAACCTATGATGATGTGATTTTGTCGAATGATTTGTCTTCAAGTCAAACAGAACAGCTCAAAGAAATTTTGAAAGACTTTCAGGATGTGTTGACAGATACCCAGGTACAGTTACTGGTATTGAACCCCATAGTATTCAGTTAACTACTGAAATACCAGTGCGAACCAGACCCATAACCCCTCCCATTTGCAAAAAAGAGGTTGTCGAGAGAGAAATCAAAGTAATGCTGGATTTAAAGGTCATAGAACCTTCTACATCTCCGTACAGCTCACCAGTTGTATTGGTGGACAAACCTGATGGATCGGTGCGTTTTTTGCATCGATTACAGGAAATTAAATAAGATCACTGTGTTTCGATGCCGAGCCCATCCCAGACATTGAAGAACTCTGTGTCAGCTCTCAGAAGGAAATTAATTTGTGAAAGTAGACTTGACTAAAGGATACTGGCAGATTCCAATGGCTGAAGCTGACAAGGAAAAGACAGCATTCAAACACCTTTGGTCTTTTCCAATGGACGAAAATGCCATTCGGTTTTCAAAATGCCCCAGCTTCGTTTGCCAGAATGATGCGAGCCCTGAAACTTCATGAATGTGGTGCAGTCAGTTTTTTGATGACATTTTGTTGGCTGCAAAGTCATGGATTGACCTCCTTTCTAACTTACGAGCTGTTTTTTCCAGACTCAGAAGTTTGGTTTGGCTGCGAGACCATCCAAAATTCGTGCCGGTTTTTCAAACTCTCGAGTTTTTTGGGTCACACTATTCAGTGGGAAAAATGATGCCAGAAGGAAAGAAAGTGGAAAAGATTTTATCTTTACTTAAACCCACTACAAAGAACAGATCAGGTCACTCATCGGATTGTTGTCTTACTATAGACGATATGTACCCCACTTTGCGTCCCTGACGGCCCCTTTGACTGAACTGACGAAAGGACGAAGAACAAAAGTATTGTGTGGTCTGATGAGTGCAGAAGGCTTTGGAGTGGTTCAGAACACCCTCAACTCATTTCCTGTTCTTTGTTACCCTCCCTCTCGGAAGACTTTATTTTGAGAACTGATGCCAGTTCCAAAGGAATGGGAGCGGTACTGTTGCAGGAAAAAAGTGCTTTGTTACATCCAGTGCAATACGCCAGTAAGAAGTTCTCAAAGACAAGGAGAAATACTCCCCTATTGAGAGAGAGTGCTTGGCTATTGTATGGGCATGTGAGAAGTTCGCCAGGTTTTGACTGGACGAAAGTTTCGGTTACAGATGACATAAGCCCCTGACGTTCTTGAAATCGTCAAAGACTAAGAACAGCAGATTATTAAGATGGTCTTGGCATTGCAGGAATTCCAGTTTAACTGTTGAACCAGTGCCTGGAACACAAATGTCATGGCAGATTTGTTGTCACGTGCATGAATATTCATGGACAAATGTTTAACTGTTTCAAGGGAAAGACTATTTCCCGTTTTGTCTTTCTTAATGATTACGGTGTGATCACATTTGACAGTGCATTGTATGGCTACTGACGATTTAAATCAAGTGGTATTTATGCATAATTTGCTTGTTGAAGTGACTATATGTTTTACAAGCAAAAACTACTTGATGTTGATGTATTACATATCTATTCTTTGCTTTATTCTTTCGTAAACAATGAAAAATCATCATGTACTATTTATGTCTAACTTGCTTGTGAAGATGAATATATATGTATGTGTGATGAGCAAATAACCCTTTAGAAATGTTTATACACATGTTTTGATTGTGCAATGAGACAAACCAATTGTTTTCATTTGTCACTGTCAACAATGGAAAGCATGTGACTTTCAATGGACTATAACATTACATGTGGAAAAAACTATGTTTAACTATGTTTATTTGTTACATGTCTATTGAGAAACATTTACACTTGGAAATATCTCCTCATTTTCATGAGGGTTTTGAAACATATGATGTGAACAAAGATCAAGGAAATATGTGCTTCACATCTTAATGTATGAACACAAATTTGTACTTTGAATTGTTAATATCCCTAATTGTTTTATCCATGTAATTTGTGAAATGTATTTTGTGAAGTATGGTGATCAATTATGAATTTTTTTTAGAAGACTGAAAGTTTGAATATGCTTTTATGGTGGATCATGATGATTGATTCTATACGTTGATTATTAATTTGGTGAATCATGTGTGATGGTTACGCATTTTGAGATTCATGGCTGAAGATGTGTTTAAGTGAAGTTGTATATCCTTTAAAAATTTTCTGGAGAACATTTTTTCATCCCAGATGGGGGGTGTCATGTGACGTAGCCTCACATCAAGGCATGTGACGCTCCATCACATGTAGTTTAGTGATATGAATCATTTTCCCATGACACAACTAAAAGAAAGAATATTTATGTGGCTTGACTAGTGTAGCAGCGTCCCCAAATAATTGTGAGTATGACTCATTCAAGAAACAAATGTGGTCATTGGGTGAAAGTGACCACTGAGTGATAGATTTAACAGGGCTGGTAAGGTGCTGGTCATGTGTTTTGAACACTGAGTATGCATCTCACTAGGAGGAGGAGGAAAGAATCGGTTTTAGCCCAGCAGATGGCCTAGAGACTCGAACCTGTCGGACGTTGGTCCTCTCTGTGACCAGTCATTACCAGGTGAGCGATAGATAGTTGGGAAAGCTCAGGGGAAAACTAAAGAAAAGAGAAAGAAAGAATTCATATGTTGAATTAAGAAGCAGGTTACTTACACGAACCTTATTCGTGTTTCAGCCTTCACCTTTTCCCTTCGCCCTTTAACCCTTCACCTTTCACCTGTGAGGTGGTTGAATGATGGCCATGGTGTGGGGAACACACCGGTAGGCAGCCCCAGGAATTAAGGACTCCAGGGAGAGGAGTCGGGAATCGTCATCTCTCCAGGGACAGGAGAAGACGAGGGGAAGGAGTTGGAACTCATCTCTCCAGTGACAGGAAAAGTCGAGGGAGAGGAGTCGGAAGTCATATCTCCAGGACGGGAGAAATCGAGGGGGCGAGATGATGTCTGAGAGAGACAGGGAATCATGAAAGGATGGAGCGAGTCTTAATTCGGATGCAGGCAAGCATCAAGGAGTGAAAGAATCATTTATTTTCCTGGTCTGGATTTTGTGGGCCAATGTTGTGTGAAGGCCGTGACTTTATGAAGTCTTGAGTGAGTTTGTTTGCCTCTCAGTGGAAAGAGAGCTACATGTATAAAATCTGTTATAAATTGTTTTGATGTGATTTAGTAAAGTGTTTCCCGAAGGAGAGGGTGAGAAGAAAAAACATTTGTTAGTGCGCCTTTTGGTTGATTGGAAAGATTGCGTGTGCGTATGGAGTAAATGCTGTCATGAATGCGCGTGCGCAAAGTGACCGTGTGACAGTCCCTTTTTTACTCTGTGGACAACAAGTCTTCGTATGGTCCAATGGCTTGCCTTACTCTGGTCCGGACCTCCAAGTGGGTTTAAAGTGGTCTTTGTATGAGTTGCCAAGGATCTTGCAGAAGTATCTTATCTCTCATGTCTGAATCCTTCTTTCAAGTTCAGCTGTTAGAGTCCACGTCTCACAGGCATAGAGAAATATGGCAATGACCAGGGGCGCAACCATCTGATCTTGGAACCGATTGTGATGTTTCTGTCATTCCAGGGCAGGTCTTAGTCTGGCTAGCGCTGCTGTTGTTTGTGCAACTCTCAGTATAGGTCAGGAATATACACACACAACTCACTATGATGAGCTCACATACTGATGTTTGGTGTGCTGACACATTCACACCATTTTCAACCGGAAGAAACAAAAATTGAAACAAGGAATAAAGGTTACAGTAGTCATGAGATACGAGGGCCACCCCATAAGTTCTCGGATGCGCAGAAACCACTGACGTCATAATTTCAATTTTTATAGAGCAGAAACCACTGACGCATAATTTCAATTTTTATATCATCATCACAAGCGATGTCATAATAGCTATGACACAAAAATGATAAAAAATCGTCAGAGCCAAATTTGTTCTAGACAGCAAAATGGATGGCAAGGGGAACGGTTTTCAAAGTGTGTGCAGGAGCCTGTCTGGAGAGATTTCGTGCCATGATTTATTATGACTATCTTCAAAGGAAGTCTTTCAAGGAAAGTTTTATAAGTTTGACAAACTGTTTTAGCGACAAGGCTCCATCTTTGTCCACAGTCCATAGGTGGTTCAAGAATTTCAGTTTGATACAATGTCGTTGGAAGATCGTGACCGTTGTGGACGTCCAGTTTCAGTTATTACCGATGGGAACGTGAGCACAGTGAAGGCCATGATTACAGAAAATCCTCGAATCACGGAGGATGAACTCAAGGATACTCTAAACCTTTCATCAGGAAGCTTAGACCGCATTCTTCGGCACAATCTCTCTGTACGGAAGCGTTGCGCTCGTTGGGTGCCCCACCAGCTGGCTTGGGAGCAGATGAGGGCTAGTGTTGAGGGCTAGTGTTGAATGGTGCCAGTTTATGCTGCAAACATTTGACGGAGGAAGATCAGATAGGGTCTTCAATATCGTCACAGGTGACGAAACCTATGTTTACCAGTATGAACCCGAAACAAAGCAGCAGTCGTCAGTTTGGCAGTTTCCAGGGGAAACCCCACCTGTGAAATTTAAGAGATCAAGAAGCTGCACAAAGCAAATGATTGCAGTTTTCTTCACAAGATCCGGCCATGTGACTACTGTACCGCTTCTGGAAAGAAAGACCGTGAACGCTGAATGGTACATCAACACCTGCCTGCCAAAAGTGTTCGAGGCTTGGAGTGCACGGCGACCACGGACGGTATCCACCACCTACTCCTCCACCACGACAACGCCAGCGCCCACACAGCAGCTGCAACTTTAGACTTCTTGCAAGAGAACAGCGTGCAGCTCGTCACTCATCCTCCGTATTCTCCTGACCTAGCCCCTTGTGACTTCTTTTTGTTCCCTCGTTTGAAAAAAAACAACAGAAAGGAAAACCGTTTGAGAGCCCTGAAGATGCCCGAGCGTTTGCCGAGGGCTTGATTTTTGGTATACCCAAGTCGGAGTGGGCTGGGGAGATGGATTCGTGGTTTAGAAGGATGGAAAAGTGCATACACGCTGATGGAGGATAGTTTGAAAAGATGGGCTAGGTAAGAAATGCCAGTGTACTTCCATCTTTTCCCATCCGAGAACTTATGGGGTGGCCCTCGTAACAGTACATTGTGCATGTGTGCCGGCAAGTGTGCGTCCGTGCACTTGCATGCTTAAATGCCAACGTCAGTGTGTGTGTGTGTGTGCGTGTGCGTGCGTGCGTGCGTGCGTGCGCGCGCACGCTTGCGTGTGTGTGTGCGTGTGTGTGTGTGTGTGTGTGTGTGTGTGTGTGTGTGTGTGCGTGCGCTTGCGTGTGTGTGTGTGTGTGTGTGTGTGTGTGTGTGTGTGTGTGTGTGTGTGTGTGTGTGGTGAGAGAGAGAGAGAGAGAGAGAGAGAGAGAGAGAGAGAGAGAGAGAGAGAGAGAGAGAGAATCTATGCGCAAGTATGTTTTTTTTTAAAAATACGAAACCGCCTTATTCCTTTTTTTTTTCACCTCTCACGATAAGTGTGAAAAGACAAGCGATGTACGTGTTGTCTACTTTTTGCACCAATCCTTTCCAGGCTATATCCAGTCTCCCCTGTGGGATGGGGTCACACCTTACTCCACTGGTCTGGACAGCTGGGCAGCCCTGGAGGTCCCGAACGGTTCGGCAGTCATGGTCAGCTTCCCAGAACTTTGGCTGTCAGACTGCTGGCGTGGGACCACGCTGACACTGTACGAAGGCCGCCACGAGTCAATGCAGCTGAAGAATCAGTTCTCGTGCATCAAGGATCCACCCCAACACACCATTCACAGCCGGGGTGTACACTTACATTTCGTGACAGGGTCCACCAACAAGCAGCTTGACGAGGGCTTCCGGATGAAGTTCACCGTGCATCCTTCGTCACGGCTTCTGAAGAAGGTGAGCGAAGACGTCACACTGACTATGAACCGATTCGGCGAAGACGATTTCTACGATAAGGGTAACATCTGGAACTGTTCCGTGCCTTTCTGGAAGGAGTTTGCCGGCCACTTTCCTTGTAACAACAGGTGGAACTGTCTTCGTGGTGAGGACGAAGAACTCTGTCCTTACACCAATGCTGAACTGTGTGACGTGGGTCATCTATGGTTGACCGACAGCTGTCACCAAGTTCTTCGTACACACACGATGACGGGGTGGTACGAAGCTGCCATTGAGTGTATCCGACGAGGAGGGACTTTGTCCAGTCTGAACACGGAGAGAGAGTGGGACATGATGGTGCGCTACATGTCTCTGTGGTCTGAGGAATACGCTTTCTTTGGGATTTCGACTTTTGAGGTGTATGTCAGTCCCATGTAAGTTGAGACAGGTATGTGCATGCGTCTCGTTTGTGTAGGTCCCATTGATTCTTTTGTTTCTGGAGTGCTGTGTTATTCGCTGAGGGAGTTGTTAACGTCCTTGGCAAAAAGACGTCAAAATGTTGTTATTCCGTTGAACGAAAGGGGACAAACAAATTAAAAGACAAAACAGATCGCGTTTCGACCTCTTTGGTCTTCTTCAGATCAGAACGTTTCCTGAAGAGGATTCCTGTCTTTCTTTTCTAGAGTCTATATTGGCTTTCACTAGCATTCCACCAACAGTAATTAGCACGTTAGGGAAGCAGCGACAAACTCTGATGACGTGGATTAACCAAGGCTATACTTGGCTGGGTTCTCACAAAAGCCAGCACTGGTAACATACTGAACATTCCAGGACTGGTAGGCAATTTTAGAATTAGCTAGGCATTTTTCAGAATTACAACATTGCCTACCGATTGTAGAATTGTACCTTTTGCCATGGAAAAAATTAGAAATGCACCATGCGCGTTTTCAGAATGTTGACAAACCCTGGCAAACCCTACCGCGTTCCTCCGCTCAATTGATTTTGTGCAGACCGATGCCATTCATGTTATGCTGACCTATGTGCAATTCTTTAGATGTAACCTTCTTCGCGTTTTGAATTCATGAATGCTCTATATGACCTTTTATTCTTTTTTGTTAGTAAATCGACATCAGCGAAAATGTGCACCCTTTTTGCCAAGGATTGGAAGGGAAGTAAGCCATACAATATCTACGCACGATATAAGCTAACATATATAGATTCACAATTCAAAATTTTCAGTATACTGCTGACAGCATAACGGACAGGTATGAGCAACATTGATAGGGTTGATGGCTGGAAAGGATATCAAGCCTCTCAAGCAGTACGATGTGGAGGGGCTGTAAGGTGAGCAGTGGTATTTTGCTACTCACTGTATCGCGCTTAATCATCGGTCAACCTTCATGACTACCTTGCTCACCTGCCAGTCACTCTGTGCCACGACTTTGATGACGATGCGCCAGCAAGCAATAGCAGGTCTCCCGCATTCCCTGTCCAAGCTGTTATTGCACATTCCGTGCATACATCGGCTTGGTCAGCCAGCTGCGTATCCACAAACCATCTCACCCCCCCCCCTCCTCCCCCCTTCGCCCCCCCCCTCTCCCCCCTCAGCTCCAAGATGACTGAAGTGGTTCTCGTTGACCCGACGGACGAACAACAACGACAACGTTACAACTCTTAAGCCACAGACATAGACCCTGACATCTCTGGTTAAAACGTGTATAGAAACATGAATTCTACAACCGAGAAATTTAACCAAGATCATACCCCCCTACCCTTTTCTCCTCTCTGTGTCTGTACGTCTGTCTGTCTGTTCCCTCCATCCATTCCCACACTCCCCCTCCCCTCCCCCCCCCTCTCTCTCTCTCTCTGTCTCCCGTCTCTCTCCCTGAGTCTGTCTTTTTTCTTCGCTCAGCTCTCGACCTGTCTTCTTTTCAGTTTCTGCCTCCGTATCTTTTTGCAAGCTATGCCTCTGTCTCTCAGTCTCTTTACGTTGCTCTATCTGTCTGTCTTTCTGTCTGTCTGTCTGTCTGTCTGTCTCTCTTCTCTCTCTCTCTCTCCTCTCTCTCTCTCTCTCTCTCTCTCTCTCTCTCTCCCTCTCTATCTCTCTCTAGTGGTTATTTTAACGTCTGTTCATCATCGATCATATTAGACGATTTCTCTCTCTCTCTCTCTCTCTCTCTCTCTCTCTCTCTCTCTCTCTCTCTCTCTCTCTCTCTGTCTGTCTCTCTCTCTCTCTTTCTGTCTGTCTCTCTCTCACTCCCCTCTCTCTCTCTCTCTCTCTCTCTCTCTCTCTCTCCTCTCTCTCTCTCCTCCTATATAATATATATATATACAACACAAAGTAAAGTGTGTGTGTGTTGTGTGTGTGTGTGTGTGTGTGTGTGTGTGTGT
>CM031602.1:65177336-65199901 GCA_018398815.1 Conus ventricosus
TACATTACATCCATAAAGAACAAACGTTCCATTGAAATGGACTGCACAAGGAACTGGAAAAACATCTCTAAAAGACCATTAAAAGAAAACTACAGACTGGCCTGCAACCGTAACTCACACACACACACACACACACACACACACACACACACACACACATGCGACCTCTGCGAGACACGAGTTCTTTCCGTCCAAAAGAGATCTTATTTTAGCCTACATATCTCTGTTCATCTAGAACGGTAACAACTTTACAGGAAAGAAGAGTTACACCTCATACTTTATTTGACTGAAGATATCATTTTTGCATATCAACCTTGATTTCCGTGCACTCTTACAGGTTTGTTTACGTGCCCTGTCTGCCCAGGGATATAACGTCCCCGAGTCTCGTTCCATGCGTAAAGCGAGTGCCGTGCCGCACTCGCCCTGCTCGAAAGCTTTGTAGTAAGCACACACTGACACGGTTCGTTTCACCACGGTTCACACGATCACGGTGTACAACAACCCCATGAGACCGACCCTGTGCAAAAAAATGCTGAAGTCCTTAGTATAAAAAAGTAACGACAATTACCCTTTTTAAAAATGAATGATGTCTAGGGTCCGGAACGTACGGCGGACTCAATGTAATCACTGTTGTTGGGCCGGATCTGCAACGTCTTGTACACACCTACTAATCAATCGGTTGATCTAGACCTAATACCCATACGCATGGAAAGAAACGCACACATGCACACGTACACGCACGCACACACACACACACACACACACACACACACACACACACACACACACACACACACACACACACACACACACGTGCGCGCGCGCGCGGAGAGAGAGAGAGAGAGAGAGAGAGAGAGAGAGAGAGAGAGAGAGAGAGAGAGAGAGAGAGAGACTGATTGAGAGGGAGAGAGAGAGAGAGAGAGAGAGAGAGAGAGAGAGAGAGAGAGAGAGAGAGAGAGAGAGAGAGAGAGAGTGATGAGAGAGAGAGATTCCACACATGTAGACATGCAAGGATGGAGTTAATGAGATTTTGACACTGACAGACATGTACATACACAAGTATGAGGTAAAAGAAAGACGGGCCAAATATGATTTAAGAGGGACGGCTAAAGCTGTATGTAAAAGAATACAGATAGACACAGACTCGGAGAGGGATTAGTTATCAACCACACACAAAAAACACAACCCACACACACTTTGAGACAGAAAGTGAGAGATACAGTTGGTGGAGGGGGGAGGGGAAGAGACAGAGGGAACAGAAATGAGGGAGGGGGTATACAGTTGACGAACACTAACATCGGGTGAAAATGAATTGGCCTACCTTAAGCTTGCTTGAGGAAAAATATCCACGCTGCAAATATCTTCACTTATCTAGGGCTGCTTGTACAAGATGTCTCGTCACCAAAGGTCTTGGAATCATTGTTCCAGAAAATGTTCACTGCCGGTCTGCAGCACTAAGCTGCAATCTCACCCACGGTTTACATCAGTCATCACATTTTTTTTTTTTTTTTTTTTTTGGGGGGGGGGGGGGGCATGCCCAGTTCTGAGAGGCAGTGTAAGGCCAGGTCCATGATCAGTGCCCTCTGACTGCCACGGGACACACACTGCTGTTCATGCTTTACACAGCCTGTCCAAGCTTTACACAGCCTTTTAATGCTTTGCACAGCCTTTCAATGCTTTATACAGCATGTCAATGCTTTACACTGCCTGTCCATGCTTTACACAGCCTGTCCAAGCTCTATACTGCCTGTCAATGCTTTACACAGTCTGTCAATGCTTTACACTGCCTGTCAAAGCTTTGCACAGCCTGTCAATGCTTTACACTGCCTGTCCATGCTTTTACACTGCCTGTCAATGCTTTATACTGCCTGTCAATGCTTTACACTGCCTGTCAATGCTTTACACTGCCTGTCCACACTGCTCTCTGATTGCCACAGGACATGAACTGCTGCTCATACTTTACACTGTCTGTCATGCTTTACACAGCTTGGCAATACTTCATACTGCCTGTATGCTTTACACTGCCTGTCAATGCTTTTATACTGCCTGTCAATGCTTTACACTGCCTGTCAATGCTTTACACTGCCTGTCCACACTGCTCTCTGATTGCCACAGGACACGAACTGCTGTTCATACTTTACACTGTCTGTCAATGCTTTACACAGCTTGGCAATACTTCATACTGCCTGTATGCTTTACACTGCCTGACAGCACTGCCTTCTGATGTGCTACACAAAACTTCGTCTTACATTAAATCACAATGATTTTCTCCTTCACACATTTTTGGCATGTTTGTTTATGTACATATTTTGGCACGCTAGCTTGTTTGAATCCACTGCTCACGTTCAATGCCGAAGCAAGACTCGTCAGATATGATGTATGTGGTTGGGTCAAAAGGGTGTTTCTTAGCATACAATAGGTTTGAGGAGCTGAAGTAAAAATCTGAAAGGCCCAAAGCAAGGTTTCACAAGAATACTTGTTTACTGGCAATGTGAGTAGTTTCAGTCGTTCCACTAAAAAAACTTACGTCTGTCTTTGGGTGTTGAGAATTCTTCTCTTCATCCTCTCCTTTGGGTCTTCTGGCCTGAGCACAAGTCTTGCAGAGCATCAGTGAAAAAGTTGCATCTGTTGCTTCACGTGATTACCCCCCTTGCTGGTGGTTGAGAAATGTGACAGTAAGGAGTCACACTGTGACCTACATGTCAGAGCAGGAGAAGGCCTCAGTCCAAACAATCCACTTTAACCACCTGTCTGGCACCCGTCCTGCGAAAGAATTTTTTTTTAATTATAAGATACTTGAATATGATGGAAATACATACATATGTATGCTTTTCTCACAGGCTCTGACGAGTACACACTCACGCACGCGCGCACGCACACACACGCACGCACGCAAGCATACACACACACACACACGCGCGCGCCACACACACACACACACACACACACACACACACACACACACACACACACACACACGCGCGCGCGCGCGCGCGCACACACACACACACCGCGCGCGCGCGCACACACACACAAACACACTTACAGTTTACTCACACACAAGCACACTTACACACACAGAAGCACACTTACACACACACACAAGCACACACCACACACACACGCGCGCGCGCGCGCCCGCGCGCACGCACGCACGCACGCACGCACACTCGCACACTCGCGCACAATTGGGTTAATGACAATCAGCCTACAGTGATACTTACTAACTTTTTCGGCGAAAATATCCACATTCAAATCAGTGACAACCCACACTGTATTGTTGACACCAAGGTGGGCGCTGTGTTGACTGAACAGTCCTCAGCCCTGAAGAAATTCCAATAAGACTGGCCTGTGCTGCCATGTACAACCCTGTAGAAACTCCAATAAGACTGTCCTGTGTTGCCATCACTAGTGTCAGTGGTGGTGTGGAACTGGCATAATTTACCGTCCACTCTGTACATTCTGATTTGAAGTCACACACAAAAGTATGATTCTGTCAGTTTCCATCCAATCCCAGAATGCTTTGGCACGCCTGCCGTGTGCGCTTCTTCTCAATTTTGGCTGGCGAGCCTTAACAAATATGACGGACACTTTGGGGGAAAAAAAGATGGATAGTCATCGTCAGTTCATTTTGGATTTGTTCTGACCTTGTTACAGATTCTGCTGTTTCAAATAAAGCCTTCACTGAAATGCCTAGCACACACAACAGAACTCGAAGTTGGCTCCAAGTTTGCGCGAGTCTATGGTGACGGTTTTCAGCACAAAACGCCATATATTCTCTGTTACACTCAAAGCGGCACCTGGCTTTTCTCAGAAGAGCAGTCAGAACAAAACATATTCATCGCACAGTCCAGCCGTTGACCCATACCATATCTGACTCTGAGGCAGGTCTCATGTCCGTTTCTTTTTCTATGTTAGCGCAATACACATCACCCTTCATTTTTATGTCGTCTGCTTCACTTTTCGCAGTGGCGTAGAAACACATGGAGCCCACAAATCATGCATCATCTGCGTTTTTTGCTGAAATGGCATTGAACTAATTTACTAACCCTAAATTCCAGGATAAAATCATCCTTTTCACATTCAACCTTTTTGTTTTGTTTTTGTTTTTGTTTTTCACAGAGCAGGGCGATCTTCATCTGGTCATACATTGCTGCTACTATTTGACCTTTCCCACAGCCCCGAACTCTGACCTGTATATACACACCCACAGACGTCGCTATTCTGAATCACCACGAGAGGAAAAAAAACACTGAAATTTTCACATTCTTGTCATAATTCTCCTTACACTCAAGCACACAGTACTTCTTTGGCAAGTTCGAATCATTCACTGTCCAAATAAATCGCAGCTGATTATTAAAAGACAGTACTAAACGATAAATAAACGCACCAAGTATTCCAAGAATACGCCAATCAAATCTAGCGCCTCTAGTCCACGTGCGAGCCATATTCTGCAAGCCCTCACGCGCCGGCGGTGACGTCAAACGCCGGCCGCGTGTGTCTAACCATCTACATCTCGAAGGCCACGATGTGTGTGTGTTTGTGTGTGTGTGTGTGTGAGAGAGAGAGAGAGGAGAGAGAGAGAGAGAGAGAGAGAGAGAGTTGAACGGCTGTCAATTTATCGCAGCTTCCACCCACTTCTTTTGAACTGGTAGCTATCAGTTGCAATGTCTGCTCCTGTACTTGATATTACTATACGTCCTGCAGTGACTGTCTGAATGCATTTTGCTAGAAGAAGAATTTTGCGGTTTGTCTGGTTTTCCGTCACACGGTCGAATGATATCCTGGTATTTCTCTTTATTTTTATGTGCTGAGAGGTACTTCTTCCAATGACCAAATGATTATGTGGATGTGTTCAAAGCTCTGTCCTCTCCCTCAATGAGCCTACGCTTTGTTTCCCCTTTGCTCTCACATAGCCAGTATTGTCTTTCACAATCTTGGCATCAACATCTTCCACGAGGAAGGTGACATCTTTCTCTGAGTGTTTGTTCAGGATGTTTTGTAACCTGTTGTTCATCTGATTTTTCTTTGTTTTCTTCATCATTGACAAGTTAGCACCTACACAAACATTTTACAGATGATTCCATGAAAATCTTGTTCAGAGATGTTCCACCTGATGCCATCTTTGAATTCTTGAAAGAGATCAACATTTTTCATTGGATCTGAGATTTTATAAAGGAAAGATTATTAACAAAACTCTGGGCGGGTTTTAAGAAGATGTAATTCTAAAGAGTTGTGTGAATGAATGACTTGTGAGTTGACTTCAACGCGGTGACAGCCCTGTTATGGCCCTTTGCGTTCGGCTGGGCTGTAAGCAACATTACCTTCACTTACCTTACCAACCATTTGCACTGGTCATCTTGATCTTTGTTTTTCGGTCTTGAGGGATGGTGCCATGATTTGTGAGCTTGGCAGCGTATCAGTGCTGTATCTGCTGATCTTGACAGCACAAGTCTTACTCCTTCTGTGGGAGAGGGAAGGGGGGAAGGGGTGGGGTGGTCAACCCCCCTGCCCTGAATAAACCCCATCTCTACTGACATCTATCAGCGTTTTGGAGTTCAAACTGCGCTCATCGATTCTCGCCGATTCCTCGCGGTGCTAGATGGTACCCATTCTGCTGCAACATGTGCAGTCTTCCTTGCCTCATCCATTGTCCTTACGTCCCATAATCCGATTGTGATGATCCTTAGCTCTGAATGTTAATGTGTAAACAGTTTTGCTTCAATCCACACGGCTATAATGGTAAGGAGAATTCTCCTCTGACGGTTACACTGCAGCATCCTTGTGATGATGGGACAGGGATAGCAGATCATGTTATCACGTGCCTCTGTCTGTCCTGTCTCGTTTTACGTGGAAGAGGGTTCGTTTCTTTTGGATGAAGCGGTTTCATCAATCAAGTTTACCAACATAGTACATTCTTATTTCTTTTAGGTGAAGCGGTTTCATCAATCAAGTTTCATCAATCACGTTTACCAACATAGTACATTCTTATTTCGTTTAGGTGAAGCGGTTTCATCAATCAAGTTTCATCAATCACGTTTACCAACATAGTACATTCTTATTTCTTTTAGGTGAAGCGGTTTCATCAATCAAGTTTTATCAACGTAGTATATTCAGTCTCTTTCAAACATGTACACAACAGTCCGCATGCAGTAACATTCACTAGTCCACGGTTTAATGCGCGGTTCGGTCGTGACAACGGTCTCTGCGTTTGGTTGGTTCATAAACACCCAGGACTTGACGTGTGCTCGTGGGGAGAAGTCCAAGGACTGTATGGGCTTGAGAGCTCACGAGCCATAGGCCATTGGGAGAGAACTCGCGCAGATAGCTGGGAGACAGGAGTTGCGTCCCTCGTTACCTTTGTTTTAACCCTGGTTGTAGCGACTTCGACAACCCACAGCAGCAGACTTGGGGCACACTCAATCATGTAGGGGTGAATGTTGGATAAGTGACCAAATAGATAGATAAAAAAATAAAATGATAGTGAAGCTACCTCTATTGTGCCTGTGCACGCACACCCGCACACGAATTTGTGCTCGCACGCACGCACGCACGCACACACACACACACACACACACACACACACACACGCACGCACGCACGCACGCACGCACGCACGCACGCACGCACGCACGCACGCACACACACACACACACACACACACACACACACACACACACACACACACACACGCACGCATGCATGCACACATGCATGCACACACACACTCACACACGCGCGCGAGCGCGCACAGACACACACACAGACACACACACACACACACACACACACACACACACACACACACACACACACACACACACACACACACACACACACACACACACACACACACACACACAGAGAGAGAGAGAGAGAGAGAGAGAGAGAGAGAGAGAGAAGAGCAAGAAGAAGGAAACTCCATCTACAACGACCCAGACCTGTAAATAAACGACTATCTGAATGCTCCCATAACAATTCAAGAAGTAGAGGAATGTCTTGCTAATCTGGGCACCAGAAAAACATCAGTGGGTTTAGACGGTATCTCTCATGAAATGTTACGTCATGTGCCACCTAATGTAGAACGCTTTATCTCAGTATTCATTCAAAAATTGCTGGGAAGATGGCAATTTGCCTTCATCATGGAAGCATTCTGTCATAGTTCTTATAAATAAACAAGGAAAATCTCGAAGTAACATAAACAGCTCCCGCCCAATTGCCCTAACGCGACGTCGCATACGTGCAAACGAATGGAAAGAATTGCCCTTAACAGATTACTTTATTTTTGTAACAAACATCAAATTATCCCTATAAATCAAGCTGGTTTTCAGAAAGGCAGATCAGCAACAGAACATCTAGTGAAACTCACAACACATCTTAAACTACTATTCGCAAGTCGAAAAAACATCCTGGCAACGTTCTTTGACATTAGGAAAGCATACGAAACAAGTATGGCATGAACGAATAAACTGAAAACTATTGGAATAAATGGATCCATGTATAACTATGTCAAAGTTTTCCTTCAAAGTAGAATTATTTAAACAAGATTAGAGCAATCCATATTCCAACACTAGACTACTGGAAATGGGTCTTCCACAAGGATCAGTATTATCTCCAGTTTTATTTGATATCCTAATTGCAGATATAACAAAATGCTTATCCAAAGACATAGTTTTAGTCAAGTTTGCTGATGACATATGCCTGTGGATGAAAGTCACTATGAAAAGGAAAACCTCATTAAGATCCTTAAATTACATAAAGATCAAATACCAACATGGATTAAACAAAATCAGTAGTTTCTTACATGAAAATGGATTGACACTTTCGACAGGGAAAAAAAAACAAACAAATCTAATGCTTTTTAACTCTGAATATGACCCAGAGAAACTTCCACAATTTACCCTGAATGGTCGGTCTTACAATACGTCAAATCTGTTAATTTCCTAGTAGTATATTTAACATCAAAACTCTCATGGAACCAACATATTCAAGATATTTTGAATAAAGCAAGAAAAAGTTCAAACTTTCTAAAGATCATAAGCAAACAAAAATGGGGACAAGATAAAGAGAGCATAACACTCCTATCCTCGGCTCTTGTGCGCTCTTTATTGATTTATGCTCAAGAAGTCTTCTTCAGTGCTCCACAGCATCTACTTAATAAGTTGCAAAGTGTAGACTGCAAAGCATATAAACTTGCTCTTGGAGTTCCCACACATACATGTAACATTGGGACTTATAATGAAACTGGAATCTTACCTTTGAACGAGTTTCGAAAAACGTCCTCCTCTAAATTTGTTTCAAAGGACCTTTCACAGAAAAGTCTCTGTACAAATTAAGTATCTCTCAATTCAGAGACAGATTTTGTTAAAAGAGCAAAAGACATAAAATCAACTCAATCTATTCAGTCATACACATTTACTCTTCTTAAAAATTAAAAAAAAAAAAAAAAAAAAACATTAACCAAAGTAAAATAGCTGTCAACTCGTCCTTTCCACTCATTCCCAAATGGAAACAAATCAAAGCAAATTATGACAAAAACTATACTGAACTGAGCAAAAACGATCCACCATATCTTTTAAAATATTATATAAATTCTCATTTGGAAAATCAATACAAGGATCATTTTCAAATTTTTACAGATGGCTCAGTGTTAGATGACCATAGAACAGGAGCAGCTTCTATAATACCAAAATTAAAAGTAGAGAAATTATATCATCTTGGCATACACTTGTCAATTCTTATTACAGAATTAGTTGCTATTTTAATGTCCCTAAAGTATGTTTTAAATTCTTCCATAGAAATTTGCCCACTTTTACTGTGCAGTAATTCAAAGTCAGCTCTTTCTGCCTTATAGTCTTTAAATCCAAAGATTCGTTGTAAGACAATTACAGAAATCAATTACGTGACACATCTGCTATCGATGAAAAGAATAAATGTGACTTTCTGGTGGGTGCCCTCACATTGTGGAATCTCAACAAATGAGAAAGTTGATCAAGCTGCTCCCAGATCAGCTCGAAATACTGAAGGCACGACTGCACTGAACATTCCGTTAGATCTATCAGAATGTTATACTTTGAGTAATCAAGCATCCTTTAACGGTTTCGAAAGGTAACTGAAGGACACATATAGTCAATATTATCACAATTGTATACAACCAAATCCTGACGTTCACCACAAGACTCAATTAGACAAATTCGAAAGTCCGATATCCAGAGAGGTAGTAGTAACCTTAATTCATATGATGCGTTTGAATTCACTTCGAACCAAATACAGCAAAAATCTTATGTGCGTATGTGGGGAAATTCTCAGTGGATGTCACCTATTACTAGATTGTCTAAAAGCAAATAATACAGTGCACAAGGCTGGTACTAATATTTCACATGATAGATCGACACCACTGACATTACCTAGTATGTTAAATAATTATGCTTTTCTTTGTTCGTTATGCCCACATTTATTACACAGTCCAGTAGAAATGTATTTTTTTAACTTTCAACAACCCTTTTTTTTTTTAAACCAAATTACACACACACACACACACACACACACACACCACACACACACACACACACACACACAACACTACACACACACACACACACACACACACACACACACACACACACACACACACACACACACACACACACACACACACACACACACACACACACACACACACACAATCTGCTTGCAATCACGTTAAGTGGGAAGACGTTAAACTGAAGAAGAAGAAGAAGAAGAAGAAGAAGAAGAAGAAGAAGAAGAAGAAGAAGAAGAAGAAGAGGAGCAACAACAACAACAACAACAACAACACACACACACACACACACACACACACACACACACACACACACACACACACACACACACTCTCTCTCTCTCTCTCTCTCTCTCTCTCTCTCTCTCTCTCGCGCGCGCGCACACACACACACACACACACGCACGCACGCACGCACGCACGCACGCACGCACGCACGCACGCGCACACACACACACACACACACACACACACACACACACACACACACACACACACACACACACACACACACACACAGAGGCGCTCGCATTTCTGACCTTTGGGCGTGGAGGGAGTGGGGCGGGGGAGATATCAGACCTGTCCCACCAGCCACAAGTCACAAGGTGTTTATTTTGTCCCTGAAGGAATATGATTATCCAACCTGTGACACAGTGACCATGTGCCCAGGTATTAGGGTATCGCCGTTACCTGGTCACTGATGTTTACTCATGGTGTGTGTGGATGTGGGATGTGCGTGTGTGTGTGTGTGTGTGTGTGGGGGGGGGGGGGGGTCCACCTGTTGAACCTTTGGACTTGTTTCAGTGACTGTGGGACAGCAGAGGGGTGGGAAGGGGTGAGGATGTTGGCTGTGGGGATGTTGGCAGGGGGGATTAGGCGGAGGAGATATGGGTATTAAGAGGTCTTGCACACACACACACACACACCCCACACACACACACTGATGATACCATTTCGATTAGCGATAGAGAGAGGGGGGGGGGGGGGGGGGGGGGGGGGGTTTACTGAGCTGAGCTTTCCCGACTGAAAATGTTAAAAACAAACAAACAAACAAAAGCAAAAAACAAAAAACAAACAAAACCGCCAGATCGTTAATTTTGGCAACAGGGCAAGTGAGAAACGACTTACAGATATTTGTAGTAAAGTAACCCCTCCTCTCTTTTTCCACATCGTCCATTCTAGTCCTTTCCCACGGTACTTGTCTCACCCTTCTCTCGTCTCCCCCGCCTCCACCCCCCCCCCCCCCCCCCCCTCCCCCTCCCCCCCAGTCTCTGCCTTACTTCTACCTCCTCCCCCCCCCCCCCCCCCCCCCCCCCCCCTCTTTTCCTACCCTGGTCCCGCTTCTGAGATTCTCTAGTTATGAACTTTGGAGACTAAGCTGCGATTCCTTTTTTTTTTTTTTTTTTTTTAGTCGCATCAGTCCTGCTGCTTGCCCCCCCCCCCCCCCCACCCCACCCCCCTTCCACCCCTCTCCCTTTCTCTTAATTTACTTCTGCCCCTATCTTCTCTCTTTATCCCCCGTTCCCCCTCCTAATTTCAGGATCAGGATCAGGATCGGGGCGTTGTATTAAAACAACTTAGCCTATTTAGGCTTTTTACGCCCCTTCTACTTTTGGTGTCTTATTGGTCCGGTCGTTGACAAGCTCAGTCTTCTTCAACCATCAAAGTCATATCTAAATTTGATTATTGGTTCATGTTTATCTATGAGGTTCTTGAATGTATTTGTACTTGGTGCACGTTTGATGTCAGCTATTAATTTATTCCAATAATTGGTTACCCTGTTAGTAAATGCAAATTTTCTCAAATTAGTTCTCGAACATTGTTTGAATATCTTATCTTCACTGTAGTATTTATCTGTGGAGTACAAAAAAGCATGCTTTGTCAGTATCATCAAAACCATTAAATACCTTATATGTCTGACTCAAGTCCCCGCTTACTCTTCTTGCTTATAGTGTTGGAGGTTGTACATAATTTAATCTTTCTTGGTTTGAGTAAACCTTTACACTATGGATCATCTTTGTTGCTCTTCTTTGAACGTGTTCTAGAGCTTCTGATTGTCTCTTTAACATTGGATACCATACAGTCTTGTCATATTCAAGAATGGGTCTCACTAATGTCCTAAACAATTGTAAGAAAGAGTCCTTTTCTATAAATGTAAAGCTCTTTTTATTATTCCAGTCATTCTGTTAGCCTTGTTAATACTATTTGCAATGTGTTTATCAAATAGCAAGTTTTTGTCGAAAGTCACATCTAGGTCTTTCTCTTCCTCACATATAGACACTTTTATTTCCTTGTCCCCAATTTTCATTATATAATCATTTTGTGGGTTTGATTTACCAATATGAAGTACTTTACATTTTTCTGCATTAAAGTATAGATTCCAAGTATCAGACACATTACTAATGTTTCAATATCCTTTTGTAATTCCTGATGCAATTTTGGAGAATTATATATATAGTTTTGTGTCATCTGCAAGAAATTTTACATGTACTCTTTAGTTCAGCAGGGAGATCATTTATAAACACAGCAAATAATATTGGTCCCACAATACTGCCTTCTGGTATCCCACTAAAGACATCAGCACTTACGAGAGAAATAACTACCAATCCTTACCTTTTGAGTTCTTTTTGATGGAAAGTCTCTAACCCAACCAAGTACATTGCCTACTATTCCATAAGACTCCAGTTTCAATCATAACATTTTTTTTTTGTAAGTTGTCTGTCACGACCAACCCCTGGAGGTCTGCCCTGACAGGATCGGTCTAGGTGGGAGTGAAGGGAGTGACTGACCTCACACGCCCCGCAAGAGACCACACAATAAAGATTACGATACAACACCCCATTTATTCACACCAACATACATTCATAATAAGCATTCCAACACACACACAACATGCACAATCACAATCAAGCATTTCAACACACGACATACACACAATTAAGCATTCCAACACACACAGCATGCACAATTATAAATAAACATTTCACCATACGACGTACACAATCACAATCACAACATTTCAACACATATAACATATACACATTATAAATAAACATTTTCCAGCATCCATCCCTTTCCACACCATGGAGTGCCTCCACACCCCTGCCTCTCCCAAGTCTACTGGGAGCACCCTGTCGCACTAGGTGCTCCGAACCGGGTCGGCTCTTGAAGAGAGTCATTCAAGGCCGACACCCTCGACACACACAAGCAGGCAGTGAAGAGTGCGTCCCCGGGGGGGGGGGGGGGGGGGGGGGGGGGGGGAACGTGGCGTTGTTACTGGAGGTCCTGGACGGGGATCAGGGCCGGCCAGTCAAGCCGGCGGGCTTTTCTACCAGTCCGCGGTCCCGACCAGAGCGTGGCCTCAACAGCGCGTGGCACCAACCAGTCCGCGGTCCCAACCAGAGCGTGGCCTCAACCAGCACGTGGCACCAACCAGTCCGCGGTCCCAACCAGAGCGTGGCCCAACCAGAGCGTGGCACCAACCAGTCCAGACTCCGGGTGAAGCCCCCGGGAGGGGGAAAAACGTAGCTGGGAGGAGAGAAGAAAGGGAGGGAAAGAAGAAGGGTACTGGAACCCGCCGTCAGTACAGTCTGACCCATGCTTGGTTAAATCTAACAGTCCACTCGCGTGATGGGCGAGGGAGGTCTACTAAACACACCAACAACACCAGCTCAACACAGACCTGAGCGTAACACAGCACACCAACCAAATCAGGAATGTTCATTAAAGTCTTCTCCACACGAAGCAGGAAAAAGACTGCATTAAATTAAACAGGCTATAAAACAAATATGAATTATCTCATCCTTCTCTCACTCATGCTTAACATTTCCTTTCTTAGGAAATAAACCAACACAGCAACCATCGCTTTATAACTGCCACCCATTTGCAAATAATAATTCAATGGCATAATTATCACATTTTATAGCCACATTCAAAATAACACAAATCTCCAACCACGCATCCGAACGACAAATCATGCGTACGCACGCTCGCAACATAAAACTCGTTCTCCTTGCACACACAAACAGACGGTGGCCGAAGGATAAGAGTCCGGTGAATGTGACAGGGCGGACGAGCGAGACCAAGCAAGTACCAACCCTGAATCACCAGGTTCTCTCCCATCCCACCGACTACCGCATCACGAGATGCATAAACAGGAGAAAGAATTTTGGATATAATTTAGGATGGCCAGGTTAAAGATTGAATTAACCAGTGAAAAGGTCTCAACAATATTTCTTTTACAATTTTGCAAACAAAAGAAAATTGCGCAAAAGAGAAGAATAAGCCGGCTAACAACAACAAACCAAAACAAACAAACCACGGAACTGATGCTTACCAGCTACCCGTGGGTGACCCCGAAGAGGCGGGTCAAACGACTCTCTCTGCCCTCTGTCCAGTCGAGAGGACAGAGGCGCAGATGCGGAAAAAGAAGAAGTGATGTCCCTCTCCTACAGGCCGACTGTAGGAATTGAAGATACCGACTGTACCTTCGACGATACGGTGAAGAACCAAGACCGGAGCAGGCGCTCCCAGAGAACATCTTCCGCTCGAGTGAAGAGCTAACCTCCCTCAGCGATGCGGCCAACATGCCACGCTACGTCACAGAGTGAGCATACTTCAAACTAAAAGAAATGAAGCACGTGCGACAGGTAAAAAGACAGGCGAGAGGCCGATAGACAGCAAGTTCGAGAGAAAGGTACCAGCCACCCGTGAACCTGCAGGATGAATAGCACGGGCAGTGGAATTAGAGAGAGAGAGAGAGAGAGAGAAAGCAAACCGAACGTGAGCTGAACTACACCAAGGTGCAACCGCACCACAAGCCACACTAAGGGACGGACACGTGACAACAACAACGATAATAAACAAATGAATAATTCCGCCACCCCAGTTGGGTCAAACGTCGTAGGCCTCGTGACAAACTCGTGACAAACCCCCCTTCTAAAAGCATCTGTTTCTCTGAGATACAGTGCTCCTTTGAACCTTGACGCATGTGCAAATTCACAACAATGGGACCGAACCCAACTCTCTGTGATCGACAGAGTACGATAAATCCAATACAAACATTCTACGATAGAATCACACCGAGAAATACATAATACTACATTTATCAAACAACTAAGCGAACCTTCCAACCATGAAAGTAACAAATCCGAACCATTGGTGATTCACTACCGTTAACATCACTGAAGTGAAAACTGTCACTACACCTGATACAGAGACCAAAAGGGGATATAACCCTGGTTGAGGGGAAGTGTCCCTCTGACTGATTTTCCAATGTGCTGACTACGGAGCTCGGCTAAGATAGTCAGCATCCGTATTACAGGAACCCTTGATATGACGGAAAGTGAACGCATGACTCTGCAGTTCCACTGCCTAACTCATGAGTCGACGACTGACTGGCCGGATCCGGTCCAAGCACTGGAGAGGATGATGATCGCTCTCCAGTACAAACTTCCGGCCGTACTTCTTCTTGGCACGCCAGTGCGTGTCCAAATCTGCCGGAGAGCTTCAGCAATAGTAGGGGTATCGATAGTCCTAAGCGGGGCAGCCTCTGGGCATCGAGTCACGTAGTCCACCACTACCAAGATGTAGCGGTGACCGCGATCGGATAGTGGCTTAATGGGTCCCACCAGGTCGACACCGACCTTGCTGAATGGCTCCCCAACCAGAGGCACTGACCCTAAGGGAACACGCTTCAAGCGTCCCTTAGGCGTTGTCCGTTGGCAGACATCGCAACTGCGGCAGTACTGCCTAACCTGCGAGTTCATCCCTGGCCAGAAGAAGTCCTGTCTTACTCGCTCGAGAGTCCGCTTGGAGCCCATATGACCTGCCATGGGGAATCGTGGGCCTGCCGGAGAACAGATTCTCTCAAGCTTTGGGGAACAACAAGCTGCTTGGCCACACGATCTGCCTGAGTGAAAACCCTAAAGAGGATCCCCTTGTGGAGCTGAAGCTCACCTTGGCGTGTCGGGCAGACGAGCGGGACGATCTAACCAGTTGTCGCAGGCGTTGGACATCCAAGTCCCTGGCCTGAAGACGGACCATGGTAGCAGGATCGACCCTGGCCAGAACCTCGTCAGAGATCGGCTGTAGAACGGGACGCAATTCCTGTTCCTGCTTCTTAGCTTTGGCGCGTGTGGTAACTCCCACACACGCCTGTACGGGCAGATCCGTAGACCACGACTGACTGCGTCCGTCCCGCAAAGGTGACGGTATTCCCTATGAGAAGGAATACATAGGTCGCTCCACCGCGATGGCCCATACTTCGCCACAGAAGTAGGGGGTGGAGATAGGAATGAGTACAGAAGGACGGGTGGAGGTAAAACCAGCCTCCAACCCGCACACATCATAACTAGCGCCCCGCCGGGCCTCAGGGGAAACCAAATCCTTATCAACAAAGAGCGTTGATGCTCCCGAATCCCTGATGGTGTCGACCAAGGAGGAACCAACAACAGAGAGAAACACTGGGCACTCTGAATCACCAGAAGCTGGGATGGAACCCACGTTAGCCGAGGCACGAGACGTTGGAAAGGACTAGCCCCACGACTACCAGCGGCTTTAAGGACAATCTTTCCTAATGTGGCCAGACGACCACAAAGAAAACACAGTCGGGGCGCTGAAATCCCCGATGAACTGCCTGCCTTGTTCACCCCGCTAGCAGTTGTCGGCGCCTTATTGCCACTAAATCCTGTGGAGGGCTTCCTCTCCGTATCTGGGCGATGCCCATAAGCCCTGCGAGCTTCAGCAAACACCTCAGCGGTATGAATCGCAGCCGCGAAATCCTGAGGTGCTGTCTCGCCTATCCGGATCCTCAACTCTGGGGACACAGTGTTGTGAGCTGTTCAGTGAGGATCAGATCCTCCAGCTCCAACTTAGCCAACTGACGCCAGTACCCTAGCGTTTTGCGCAGCCTATCACCAAACTGCACGAAGGTCTCGTCGTTATTCTTCTTCATGGACCTAAACTTCCTCCTGTACGTCTCTGGGGTAAGGTGGAAAAGCTTACGCAGAGCCAACTGCATGTCTGCATAAGACGCGCCTTCATTTAGAGTGAGCACACACTCCCTTGCAGCACCAGATAATCCAGAAAAAAGGTGCATAGCCTTTTGTTCCTCAGACAATTGGTATGAACTAGCTACCTTGTCAAATGCTCTAAGAACATATCTATGTCCTCACTGGGTCTGAACTCTGGAGCTTTAACTTTGGCCTCTAACTCTAATCACCTGCCTGGTGATTAACCCCCTGATTTACAGATGCGGGGAGCCCGCGAAAGAAGTTGTTCCATCTCTTCCCTGCGTAGAGCCTCCTGTCTGGCAGCCTCCTCTCTACGCTGATCCAACTCTTCCCGACGGAGGGCTTCCTGCCTGGCAGCCTCCTCCCTATGCTGAGTTTTCTCCTCCCTACGCTGAGCAGCCTCCTCTCTGCGCAGAGCAGCCTCTTCCCTACGCTGATCAGCCTCTTCCCTACGCTGGGCCTCCTGTCTAGCAGTCTCCTCCCTGCGCTCTTCCCTACGCAGAGCTTCCTGCCTAGAGGCCCTTCCTTACGTAGGGCTTCCTGCCTGGAAGCCTCTTCCTTACGTAGGGCCTCATCCTCCCGTCGCTGTCGCTCCAGAACATCAGGACGGAGGTGATGTCCTGGGCGGGGTTCCACCACTCCCGACACGGGAGGATGACCCGTCTGACCCGTCCCTTGGGTCTCGACCCTATCATGAGGAAAGTCTCCCGGGGCATACTCCTTACGAGGGGAAGCATGGAGAAGAGAGGGCTTCGGTTTCTGTGACTCAACAGAAGCCCACAGTTGCTTCACTATACTCTGACGCTTCCGAGCGGAAGTGCCAGTCGGGGTCTCAGCAGGAAGATCCCCTAGCGAAGAAGTAGTGAAAGTACTCACTGGACTATCGGCTACAGCACGGGAAATAAGTAGAAGTTACTGTAGTCGAAGTACTGGTACTAATAGTAGGGACTACATTTTGAATACCTTCTTCTTCGACGCAACGCGTCGCCACACCACCAGCACCGACGTTGCCATGACAACAATATCCTACGGTTCTCAAATACAGGGGAAAAGACGATTCCACTTGAAAAACAAATATTTTAGGGGGGGGGTGTATATGTGTGTATGTGTGTGTGTGCGTGTGTGCGGACAAGTTCCGGCTGCTCCCACTCTGGCAACACCGCGCTCCACAGCACGAGCAACAGTGCGGTGGGGCTCACCGAAAAAAACAAAAAACAAAACCTATGTCCGGCTGCCCCACTCTGGCAACACCGCGCTCCACAGCACGAGCAACAGTGCGGTGGGGCTGGCCGGAAAAAAAAAACAAACTGGCAGACGGAATCCGGAGAGAGGAAAAAGGGACACTAACGTCCGATACAACCCCCTGTACTCAATAACCCGGTAAAAAAAACTGGCTAACTACAAAACAGAATGGCAGACTGAGCGGCAACAGAAAGGCAAGACTTACGGCCGTACCTGCGTAAGGCACCCGGCGGAAGGAGGAGTCTGGTCGCGGTCGACTCCCCAGAGAACAGTAATATGCCAATCCTAACTCACTTTCACCCTCAAACAGTTTTCGGGCGAAAGTGCCCTAGGATTGGCATATTACTGTTCTCTGACAAGTAAGACTTCAATAACCAAAAAATAACGATTATCTACAAACAAACAATACTGTGTAGGATTATCCGTTTTTAATACTAATTTACTAAACTTTTCAGATTTCAGTTTTTTGCTTAATCCTATGTTTTTCCTGGTCATTTTCAACAACATCATTTTCACGCATACATATCATCAAATGCATCTCGGTCTTTCATGTGAAATAAAACTACAGTCTTTAACTGTTCTCTAAAGTCTTTTAAAACTGAGTTATATTTTTGCATAAAATCCACACATTATTCCAGCATGTCTTCCACTGAAAGCAAGTTTTGATAAAGTGTTTCTCTTTTTAACTATGTCTCTTTCTGCCGAACAGTCATCTATAATAAATAGTGTCTGCGTTCCTTCAAACAGTCTATAAAAACTGTTCTAAACACTCACTTAGTTTATTGCTAGGATCAACTAAATATATGTTATCATCTGCCCATATAAACCTTCTATTATGATATGCTTTGTTCCATTTAAGTGTTGGACAGAAAACCGCAATATGAGCAAAATATAACGATAAACTGTTTGTAACAGGTCGAGGATAAATATTGTTTTCCCACAACAGTCTGTCCACAAATCAATGAACAATGAGGGGTTTTTGTCATAAGTTTAACTGCTCCATAGTTTTTATACAGAATTTAATCTAATCCAGTTATTGTTTTTATCATACTCTCCGTCAAAACTTGTTCAGTATAATAAAACCCTATGAGGCCTAAATGTGTAAGATTAATCCAATTTAGTTCTGTAAGATTGTTTCTATTTAAGTCAACATTGATTTTGTTGCTTGTTGTTATGATCTTAATATCCTCACCATTGTGAAGAACGACAATGGTAACGTTAAGGCGTTTAACGTCTAAGTTTTGCCAGCTAATATTAATTCCTTTTATAAGGACGCCAAAAACGCCCACAACCCCACCCCTCCCCACATTTTAAAAGACAGAAATTTCAAATATCATTGTGAACGTGTCCCCTTTTTTTTCTGTTTGGGAAAGAACTGAAATTTTTTGTAAAAGCTTTTTTTTTAAAAAAACGTTTTTTTTCTGTGGGGATTTATTTTTTTTCCCATACGGCGTTATTTCAATTTTTTTGGACTATTGTCGTCCGGCATAAGACTTCTGAAAAGGGCCCCAATTGAAGCTTTCTGAAATTTTTTTGCGGCTAAAATATTAAAAAAAAGGGCTTTGATTAAATTTTATGTCCCATTCTAAATATGGTTCAAATGCCATTTGAGGTCATTTTTCGAACAAAATTTTATATTCATACGGGGCCCTTTTTTTGCCTCTAATTGCCATTGTTCAGTTTAGGAAATTTTTTTTTCCCAAACCCCCTTTGCGTTTATAACACCATCTTGTGTCCCAAAAAACATACAAAGCGCCTATTTCACCTTTCTGTTCAAGTCCGCAACATTGCAAGGTCTTTTAATTCTAAGGTTATACACCTTCAGGCCAAATGTAAACCCCTGATTTCTTCTGGCCCAGCGACATTTTTTTAGAAACGTTTATTTTTTTTCCCAAAAACAATTGCGGGTTACCATTTCACAACTTTCCCCCCCCCGCTTTGTTTTTTGATTTTTTTTTAAAATGATCCGACCCCCCACAAATAATTTTTAAAAATGTAAATTAGGGAATTGTATAATTTCTAATCGAATATGCCTTTCCCGACGGAAAATCTTAAAAAAGTTGAGGGTCTTTCCCTCATATAAGTTTTTTTAGGCTTACATCCAAATAAAATAGAGAAGAATGTAATGCAAACGAGCGGATTTTTTTCCCTCATAAGTATTTTTTTTTTGCTGCAACCTAAAACTATGAAGGGCAGAGGGGATTGTAAAACCCAACATTTTAGCTAGCTCTTTAAAAAAAAAAAATAACCTACCCTTTTTCAAGGGAAGGCCAACTTGTTTTTTGATTTGCATTGTTAAATTTGAGGCAATGTTGAAGTTACCTTGCTTCTTTTAGCGAGCAAAAAACCCCTAAAACCCCATAGGTTAACTGGCTAACTAAAAGGCCCCTTTATTAATTTTCTAATCTTTTTTTATTTTCCTTTTGGGTTTGCTTATATAAACCATAGATTTTTTTAGAATTTTATGGAGCGGACCGTTCTGGTTCCGCAAAATTTTTATTAATACATGTTCTAAAAAAAAAAAGGGCTGTCTTGGGTTGTTATTGTTTTCAAAAAAAATTTTTTAAAACAAAATTAAAAAAAGATGTTCAATATACGGTGCAAAAAATTTTTGTTTGGGGCCCCACTACAACTTAAAAAAAAAGCAACATACTCTTTCTGCTTGACCCAACTGCTCTTTCTAAAAAGGTGATACCCATTTTAAGGGCAAACTTAAACCCCCCCATTGAAAACGACCCATCAAGAAAGCGTGGTTTGTCTCCGTGCGTTTTTATCAGAACATTAAAATTTTCTGTGTTTTGCGCATCAACTGGGGGGGGGTGGCTATGCGATCATTTAAAAACACCATGATCCTTGGTGAGGGCAGTGTACAGATTTCATTTTTATCACACCCTTCAGACGTATTTTGACTGAACTGCAAGCGCCATTACCAAATGACAAACCATTTAATCCACTCAGCAACAGAATAGACATGAAGGCTTTTGAAAGGATCTGTAACGAATTCAATATTAATGTTAAGACAGACTTTAGACAAAAGTTGGATCTTAATCATGGCCTAGGCGACCTTTATTTTCGGGGCACGCACAGAAAGTATAACTATGACTGGCATCCTCCTTTCAAAACTTTCTTTTTTGGCCCAACTGTTAGCCCGGGTCCCTACAGTAAGAGCATAAAACAGCATGGACAACATTTATCTTAGACACTTCTAAGGGCCTAACTAGAGCGGGAATAGAACGAATAAACGACTCTATTCGTACTTACGTTTGGTGTTTGCTAGGTTCGCAAGCACAGGCAAGATCGAGCATAACTGATCTTCTACTGGCTTTGACGCACAAAAACAATACTTAGCAAATTTAGAGGACGCCATTAATTCTACAGTTGTTTTACCTTCAAGTATTCAAAGGTACCAACATGTTTTACAATACGCAAGATCGAAAGTAGACTTTGCTGTTGGCACTGGTTTATACATGCTGCCTTCTGACCTCAGACTCCAGATAGGTACAATATAAACTATAATAATGAAATTCTTATAGCAGGCAATGACCAGAAGGTTGGGAAAAAACGACATAAATTCTGAGCCAGTAATATTACAAACAATAAAAGAACACCCCAGATTAAGTCATCCAATCCCCGAAGCCCAAACCCCCAAAGTCATTGAAGACTCAGCAAAGCTCGGGACTCTGTTCGCGAAGTCAAAAATAATGACCATGATATGAAAAGACAGCGCTTGTTCTTGGATTAACTGGCCTAGGATTACTTGGTCTTTATCTTACTAAAAATTAACCCAACTATTACAAGAACTAATGTCCATAAGTGCTCGGCCATAAAGCCAACTACTTTGCTTGCAGTAGACAAAAGCCAGCTAACAATACCCCTAATATACCCGGTAAAGAGGTCTATAGCTTTACTGGCTAATTTTTTTAATAAATTCGCAAGATGATCAAGCTGTTTTTTTTACCCATGATTTATCAGGTGGAGGCGATGGTGGTGGAGGCACTGAACTTTGACCACCGCCGCCTGTAATAGCCAACACCAGTGTACTTATTGCAAATCCTAAGGCCGTTATAACGCTTGCCAATGTGACTCCTGCTCTCTAAACAATGTTCTTATTCGTTCTGCTAGCGTTGCGTCTTCATATAAAATTTTTTCGATTGTTTCTCTTATTCTATTCACTTGTGTTCGTAATTGGTCTCGGTTAGTAGTCAGCGCTTCTAGTCTTGCTGATCTTTCTTGTTCAAGATCTTTTAGTCTTTGTCTTATTCTTTCTTTAATATCAGGCCCTAAGTGGCGTCATCAGCCTCAACGAGTTTTTCTTTTTCTCTTTTTATATGCTCATCTAGTTCACCTAGTTTTGCTAAATTGTTTGTTAATTCGCCTCTGATGCTTCTCAAAGCATGATCAAGGGCCGCTATTTCTCGCATGGGTAGCGGCGAGTCGTGTATAGTCTTAATGCTGTTTCTTCTGAAAAACTGGTTTCTGCTTCTATTGCATTTATTATTTCATCTGCCGATTGATTTAATTCTTCAAGTTCCATGTTTTGTATTTGGTTAGCTGTTGGGAGTTCCTGCAGTGTGTTTTGAAGTTTAGAAACTTTCTTCCGCCCCTTTAAATTTTGGTCTAAAAAGACCAAGGCGATTTGATTTTTTCACACTGAGTCTTTGTATAAAATTTTACTCTTGGCTAAAAACTTGATGGTCGGTTTAGTTTTAAAACCAACAAGTTTCCCTTGTTTGTTTTTTAAAAAAAACCAACCAAAAATTTTTTGGGGG
>CM031602.1:65200901-65283401 GCA_018398815.1 Conus ventricosus
CCCCGTCTTTTTCGGGGCCCTTGGCGGCCACCTCCATAGCTTTTTTATTCTTTTTTCTCCGCGTCAATCCCGCAGTTTATAAAGCGAAATCTTCCAAAAGCAAGCGCATTCACCACAGCGCCGCCTATCATTCATTACGAGTGAAGCCATTTTTTATAAATGTATTTTTTCTTACATATTTATATTGCTGGAATTATTCCTTGCTTAACTAGAAAATCTTCGTACAACGAAGCTGCAATGATAGCAATTAGCTTTGCTGAATCCTCAAAGTCTATTTGCCAAGATCTGCGGGTTAAATTCTTAACAAGCTTTTACCAAGCATTGAGTATCCTACACTTAGGCCCCCCAAATAACAGCAGAATGGTATACAAGGTTTAGCAACAGTTTTTTCGGTGCTCATTTTTAGAAAATAAAATAATTATAAATTAATAAAAACATGAAACAGTGATGATCTACTACAGTACAACCCAGCCTAAACCTTCCTGAACTTATAAATGACCAAGTTGATGACCAAGCTATATGCCCAAAAAGGAGAGGCTGTTTTTCTTTGGCAGCATGTGGAAAAACAAAACAGTTCCTCGGAACTGAATTCAGAAATTGAACAGTTTCAACAGATGTCGCCACAAGACATTTTAAAGTACATAACGGGTATGAAGCGCAGCTGGGTCTAGAATGGTGAAAAGTGGGGGCAAACGTTCTTAGTTTGTACACTAAACTAGTCAGTAGATTTGCCCCCATTGATTCTGAACAAGATCTTACGTATGATTTAACGCAAGATCCCAGTTTTAACAAAGTCATTAGAGTCTCTAGGCTGTGATCTATAAAACAGATTTGGAAACATTGTTATCGCCATTAACCCATGGGATTAATAATTTTTAAATCATATAGTTTTTGTTTCCCTTCAAAATGAACGAGCTGGAAAATCACAAAAATCAGAAAACACTGAATCCGGTGGAGAAAGTACCAACCAGAAAATCAGCAGAAAACGCTGAATCAGGTGGAGACCATTAAAAATCCTGGGCGTGTTGAAGCAGGAAAAAATTAGCAGAGTGGAACAGACAAAAAAAATTAATGTTACAGAATATGACTCATCATGAAAACAAACACCGCCAACGCCAGAACAAGTTGATTCAATGCCAGCTATAAAAACCCCAAAGTGATTCAAGGGCCCCCGAGTCTTCAGGGTATATTGAACTTAAAACTGTTTGCCAAATTTTGGCGCCCTTGCTGCGGCTGGGGGCTGTTAATTACGGTTATAAAATATATAACCAATGGCAACAAAAACAAAAGCAATCAAAAAAATCTGAACCACTAAATACAGAAAAAACAACTGCACGCCAAAACCGCCAAAAACAAAAGATCTTTTGATCCATTTCAGATGGAAAAATATTTTAAGAACTTAATTTAAATTTTTTTAATAAAAATAGATCATGGTATTATAAAATGATAAAGTCAATAAATAAAAAACAGGGAGTCTTAAAAGACATTTCCCCATAAACCAGAATTGTAATCAATGCGTTGCTTAGGATGTAAAACTTCATTAAGATCTATGCAGAAAACGCTGACAAGACATCCTCAACGATGACGCGTTTTTTTGAGGCGTGTGTGTACTATATTAGACATCTACTATTTAGAAAAAAACATAGCTTGTATTTTTTGATAATATAAGATAACTTGAATAAGAACTTGGTTGTACTTAGAGGATACTTAATCAAGAACTTATAAAGAACTTAAATCAAAAACTTATTAAGAACTTAATTAAGAACTTGATCAAAAACTTATTAAAAACTTAGCTGTGGGGCGGGGGGGGGGGTGATGTGGGTGGGGTGAGTGGGGTAGGGGGGTGCATGCGTGGGGTAGGACAAAAAAACAACAAACAAAAACCCACCCAATGACAGTCCAGGGGGTGGGCGGGGGGGACGTGCGTGCGTGGGGTAGGCCAAAACACACAAACACCAACAAACAAACAAGAAGTGGAACTACCAGGCTGTGTCCCGCGCGCAACCTCAATCAACCCCAAGTGATCACATAGGTCTTTTGGGCCTAGTTTCCCCCGCTGAGCTTTGCTGGTGCTGCCGCGCTTTGTAGTCAAGCGATCCCCTAGGGTCGTTTGACCTAGTTTGCCACCGAGCTTTGCAGGTGCTGACGTCATTGGGGGCAAGCGATCACATGGGGGTTTGTTTGGCCTAGTTTGCTCTGCTCCCTTTTCTCAACCAGCTTGCAACTGGCTTTGGAAAGAGTTAAAAGCAATTACTGCTGTAGCCGAGCTTTTATGGCGGCTCTAATCGCCAGTAGTAGTACATCCGCATGTATATTTGGAGCTTTTATATGAAGATAGTGCTAGCCACACACACTCCCTCCATACTGGTAGATGTAACTAAGGTCTGCCTAGCCCTATCTAGTTTTGCCAGAACCCCCGAAAATCGCCATCCATTTTGCAAAAGTTTAATAATGGTTTGGCGTTTGCTACACAGTTCATTTATACTGATTCCAGCTTGGGGAATTTAGGATAGTTATAAAAACACACGAAAGTTGATGAGTTTCCTAGCATACGAATCAGACATGTTCACCTGCGTCTTAAGAAATAAACGCCATGTTTGATGCTTTTTTTGTTTTTTTAAACATGACTTGGGCTGTCTCAAGCCAATCCCCCAACAATCAACCGTGATGGATTGTTTTGCTTTGCCGGCTTTCAACAATGCAGCGCCATTTATTAAATAAGGAACCATCTCATCGATAGTCAACCACATATTGAAACTGGCTATATTTTGTTCAGCAATATTGCCTTCACGTTTTCATTTCCTTGAACCAACAAACCTTTAAGATAGCGTCCATTTCCAAAGCAGTCGTTCCCTTTTTTTCTTTTTTCTTTTCCCTTTCTAAGAAAGCAATACTTCTTTTCGGTTTCGGCGGTAACGAACATGCTTCACCTCGTTCTTTTTTAAAACAAAACCCTCTGACATCAAGTATGGTAAAACTTGGGTGTTCAATGGCGAGAGCCTGCTCTTCAGTAAACCGGGTAGCCATTTTAGAAAAAACACACCAAGCCCAATACACAGCGCAATAAAAACGACCTACTAGTCCGGAAGTCAGTGAAGAATGATAAAACCCGGGTGTTAAAACTGGTCATGTGAGCGCTTTGACAGGGGCCCTCACGGGGCAGAGAAGCTTCGAGAAAGCTGAAAATATATTGTAATGCGGCAGGCCCGGCGTGGGGGAGTGGGGTGAGGGGAGGAGCGGGGCGGCAGTATTGATTTTTGGCCTCTCATTTGTCAGCAGGCGTGAGCGACCAGCTAACTTAAAACGCAGACGCTATTTATTATAGATAACTGCACAGCAGAAAAAACACTTTGTCAAGCCTGGTGTTTGTTGTGAAAGTGAGTGAGTGAGTGTGTGTTGTGTGTGTGTGTGTGTGTGTGTGTGTTTTGAGTGTGTGAGTGCCCGCCTCTCTGTCTGTCTCTCTCTTGTCTGTCTGTCTGTCCTCTCTCTCTCTGTTGCGCGCGCGCGTGTATGAGTGTCTGTCTGTGCCCATTTTGTGTGTGTGTGTGGTGGTGTGGGGTTTGTAGTGGGGGGATTGTGTGTGTGTGTTTGCGATCGGCCCATCGCGCCATGGCAGCTGTGTCTAATTGCTGAAAACACAAAGACTGGCGTTGGTTCGAATCGTTATGTCTAGTCACGTATAATAATCAGTGTCCCACCATGGTGTGCGTTCAGGGCTGCTGCTTTTTCCCCTACGTTTTCTCATGGAGTGCGTTCAACCAAATGCTGCTTTCCCCACGTTTCTCTCTGAAAAAATTTAGTAAATTAGTATTGAAAACGGATAACCCAACACAGTATGTTTGTTTGTAGATTTAAACGTTATTTTTGGTTATTGGGAAATCTTACTTGTCAGAGAACAGTAATATGCATCCTAGGGCACTTTCGCCCGAAAACTGGTTTGAGGGCGAAAATGAGTTAGGATTGGCATATTACTGTTCTCTCCCCCTGGTCTCACCTCGACTCCCGAGTCACACCGGGTGTTCCTTCAGGCCACCCAGAGACCCCTTCACACTAGAGTCAAACCCCGCCAACCACCCACGAACAAACACGACAAACTGACTAAACATATACAAAACAGACAAAACTAAACAGGTACTCCGCAAACGAGAGAGACAGTCAGAGCCCTTCAACATCCCGGACGAGCCCCCACAATTGTCACGACCCACCCCTGGAGGTCTGCCCTGACAGATCGGTCTAGGTGGGAAATGAAGGGAGTGACTGACCTCACACGCCCCGCAAGAGACCACACAATAAAGATTACGATACAAAACCCCATTTATTCACACCAACATACATCAAAATAAGCATTCCCAAAACACACAACATGCACAATCAAAAATCAAGCATTTCAACACACGACATACACACAATTAAGCATTCCAACACACACAGCATGCACAATTATAAATAACATTTCACCATACGACGAAAACAATCACAATCACAACATTTCAACACATATAACATATACACAATTATAAATAAACATTCCAGCATCCATCCCTTTCCACACCCATGGAGTGCCTCCCACCCCCTGCCTCTCCCAAGCTACGGGAGCACCCTGTCGCAAATAGGCTCCCCAACCGGGTCGGGTCTTGAAGAGAGTCATCAAGGCCGACACCCTCGACACACACAAGCAGGCAGTGAAGAGCGCGTCCCGGGGGGGGGGGGGGGGGGGGAACTGGCGTTGTTACTGGAGGGCCTGGACGGGGGTCAGGGCCGGCCAGTCAAGCCGGCGGGCTTTTTTACCCGTCCGCGGTCCCGACCCAAGCGTGGCCTCAACCACGCGTGGCACCAACCCCTCCGCGGTCCCCAACCAGAGCGTGGCCTCAAACCCGCACGTGGCACCAACCAGTCCGCGGGCCCAACCAGAGCGTGGCCCCAACCAGAGCGTTGGGACCAACCAGTCCAGACTCCGGGTAAGCCCCCGGGGGGGGAAAAACGTAGCTGGGAGGAGAGAAGAAAGGGAGGGAAAGAAGAAGGGTACTGGAACCCCCGCCGTCAGTACAGTCCTGACCCATGCTGTTAAATCCTAACAGCCACTCGCGTGATGGGCGAGGGGAGGTCTACTAAACACACCAACAACACCCGCCAACACAGACCTGAGCGTAACCCCAGCACACCAACCAAAACAGGAATGTTCATTAAAGTCTTCTCCACACGAAGCAGGAAAAAGACTGCATTAAATTAAAAAGGCTATAAAACAAATATGAATTATCTTCATCCTTCTCTCACTCATGCTTAACATTTCCTTTCTTAGAAATAGACCAACACAGCAACCATCGCTTTATAACTGCCACCACATTGCAAATAATAATTCAATGGCATAATTATCACATTTTATAGCCACATTTCAAAATAACACAAACTCCAACCACGTATCCGAACGACAAATCTGCGTACGCACGCTCGCAACATAAAACTCGTTCTCCTTGCACACACAAACAGACGGTGGCCGAAGGATAAGAGTCCGGTGAATGTGACAGGGCGGACGAGCGAGACCAAGCAAGTACCAACCCTGAATCACCAGGTTCTCTCCCCTCCCCACCGACTACCGCATCACGAGATGCATAAAGGAGAAAGAATTTTGGATATAATTTAGGATGGCCAGGGAAAGATTGAATTAAAACCCGTGAAAAGGTCTCAACAATATTTCTTTTACAATTTTGCCCAAAAAAAAGAAAATTGCGCAAAAGAGAAGAATAAAACCGCTAACAACAACAAACCAAAACAAACAAACCACAAACTGATGCTTACCACTCACCCGTGGGTGACCCCGAAGAGGCGGGTCAAACGACTCTCTCTGCCCTCGTCCAGTCGAGAACAGAGGCGCAGATGCGGAAAAAAAAAGAAGTGTGTCCCTCTCCTACAGCCGACTGTAGGAATTGAAGATACCGACTGTACCTTCGACGAAACGGTGAAGAACCAAGACCGGAGCAGGCGCTCCCAGAGACATCTTCCGCTCGAGTGAAGAGCTAACCTCCCTCAGCGATGGCGGCCAACATGCCACACTACGTCACAGAGTGAGCATACTTCAAACTAAAAGAAATGAAGCACGTGCGACAGGTAAAAAGACAGGCGAGAGGCCGATAGACAGCAAGTTCGAGAGAAAGGTACCAGCCACCCGTGAACCTGCAGGATGAATAGCACGGGCAGTGGAATTAGAGAGAGAGAGAGAGAGAAAGCAAACCGAACGTGAGCTGAACTACACCAAGGTGCAACCGCACCACAAGCCACACTAAGGACGGACACGTGACAACAACAACGATAATAAACAAATGAATAATTCCGCCACCCCAGTTGGGTCAAACGTCGTAGGCCTCGTGACAAACTCGTGACATTGTCATTATTGTACGCGACACGCTTGCGTGCGATCTCAGCTGGGACACCCACATCTCCAATACAACAAACAGGGCAAACAAGACCTTAGGGTTCCTCAGGCGAAACCTGAGAGTAGGCTCTATTAACATCAAGAAAACTGCCTACAACGCCCTAGTTCGCCCCACCCTAGAATATGCCTCACCTGTCTGGGACCCCTATACTGCCAAAAACACCAACAAAATGGAAAAAGTCCAACGCCGTGCAGCTCGATGGGTTGTGAACCGCCACCGTCACACCTCTAGTGTCGATTCCATGCTGACACATCTACAGTGGTCCACTCTAGCTGACAGAAGAAGAGCAGCAAGGCTGACCGCCTTCTTCAAATACCATCGTGAAGAGGTCAGCATAAACACCCCATTCAGGCCCATACCAAACACCCCAGCACGGTCTACAAGACAGTCTCATGGGAGACTTATCTCCTCCCTGCTTGCAAAACCAACTACAGGAAGTTTTCCTTCTTCCCGAGGACTGTCAGGACTGGAACAGCCTGCCTCCTGAGGTTATTTCCTCAGCCTCAGTGGAGTGTTTCAAGTCCCAAATCTGACCAACCAGCGCCCTCAACCCCACTCCCCCCCCCACCCCACAAGTCCCCCCCCCCCCCCTACTGCCAGTCCTATGCATCTATGTCAACACCCTGTGGAACCTCCCCCCCCCCTGTTGTGAGTTAACTCCCTTGTGGTAACCAGGACGATGGGATAACGAAGTTCCAAATGGCTGAAGTAAACACAGTCTCACGCTAAACCACAATCAAGACTTATTTCATGGTGGCAGCGGTGGGATAGCTCGAAAGAAGCAGTATGGCGAAAATTCCGGAGATGGACTGGTCAGGAGAGAACCTAGCTGAAGCGCTAGCGATTTTCAAGCAGACCATCGCATACTTTCTGGAAGATGAAAACGTAACTAGGCCAGAGAAGAAAGCGTTAAAAATTCTACGTGGCCTTGGCGCTGAAGGTATCAAACGATTACACGCTTCTGGGCTGTCTGAGCAAGACAAGAAAGACCCAGACAAATTGTGGACGTTTTTTGAAGGCCAGCTACAAGTCAATATCAATTTCCGAGTTCACCGCCTGCAGTTGATGAGCATGAGACAGTCGGAAAACGAAACTCTGGATGACTTTTGCACAAGAGCCAGAACTACTGCACTCAAGTGCCAGTTTGAGCAGAATGAGCTAGAAGAAATGGAAGACAACGGAGTGATTCGACCAATCACAGAGCATACAGACTGGTGTTCAAGTCTAGCCTTCTCAACAAAGAAAGATGGGTCACTGAGAATCTGCATTGATCCCAAGAAGTTAAACCAGTCACTTAAGAGATGCCCGCACAAAATCCCCACACTAGAAGAGTTGAACGCGGAGTTTTGCCGGCTCACGTGTGTTCAGCAAACTGGATGCAAAAGCTGGATATTGGTCAGTTCACCTGGACCCAGATAGCCAGTTACTCACCACGTTCAGAACACCATTTGGACGCTATTGCTGGACCAGACTTCCTTTTGGGCTGAACGTAAGCCAAGACATCTTCCAGGCAAGAATGGACGAGATCCTCGAAGGTCTGCCAGGAGTCACGGGTATACATGACGATGTGTGTGTTCATGGAAAGGATGAAAAAGAACATGATCACAACCTCAAAGGCCTCATGGATAGAGCACAAAAATGTGGATTGGTCTTCAATTCTGAAAAATGTGAAATCCGCAAGTCACAAATATCCTTCTTTGGAAACATCTACTCCGCCGATGGCATCAAACCCGATCCAGAAAAGGTCAAGGCCATCAAACAAATGCCTGTGCCACAGACAAAAGAGGACCTCCAGAGATTCCTCGGCATCATGACATACATGGCATCATTCCTACCAAACTTCAGTGATAAATCACAACCACTCAGAGATCTACTGAAGAAGGATACGCCAATTCATCTTGCATGAAGACCACATCAGCTGCTTCAATGAACTGAAAGCAACTTTATCCAGTGAAGCCTGCCTGGCATACTACGATCCAAAGAAGTCTGTTACACTGGAGGTGGATGCAAGCCAAAAAGGAGTGGGTGCCGCCCTCCTCCAGAACAACCGTCCAGTTGCTTTTGCATCAAAAACACTTGATCAAACACAGAGCAACTACCCCAACATAGACAGAGAAATGTTGGCAATTGTGTTTGGCATAACCCGCTTCCACCAAAGCCAAAAGGACGTGTGTCAGCCAATGCAGCAGAACCCTGAACTGCCAGAGACAGAACATGGACACCAGCAAAGTGGACCACCAATGACCAGATCAGGGCGTATTGTCAGGACACCTCGACGATAACCAAGAATGAAATCTTGACAGACACCATAAACTGTCTACAACACAAGTTTTTTTTATGCATGTGTTTTATTGCTTGTTGGCAAGGAATGTTTTTTGTTTATTGTTTGTTGATAAGGGAGATGTTGTGAGTTAACTCCCTTGTGGTAACCAGGACGATGGATAACGAAGTTCCAAATGGCTGAAGTAAACACAGTCTCACGCTAAACCACAATCAAGACTTATTTCACCCCCCCCCCCCCCCCCCCCCCCCAGTTTTTTTACACACATCAGAACCATCAAAATGATGATGGCGGATGTTTAAAGAAAGAAGAAGAAGAAGAAGGTGTGTGTGTGTGTGGTGTGTGTGTGTGTGTGTGTGTGTGTGTGTGTGTGTGTGTGTGTGTGTGTGTGTGTGTGTGTGTGTGTGTGTTGTCAGTACAACCTTGAGTTAATCTGACAATAAATTGGTTTCAGTCAGTCAGTGTGTGTGTGTGTGTGTGTGTGTGTGTGTGTGTGTGTGTGTGTGTGTGTGTGTGTGTGTGTGTTGTGCGTGTCACAATGTGTGTTCATCTTAGATTTTACATCAGTCGTGTATTCCTATTGTGACTCTGTCCACGTTTTTCTTGTCGTTCGCTAACATTTATTTTTATGATTTGTTTAAATTTCCGCCTGCAGTCGTCTCACTTTGCAACTAGTGTATCCCTATATTTAACTTGCTTTACTAGCGTGTCTGTCATGACAGATAAACTTCATCATTTTTAAGCGCCGTATTCAGTTGGCAAGTCTGACTTCTTCTTTTTCTTCTTCCAGTAATGTCCACCTGCCGAGTAGGCCCTATTCGGCAATTATTGACATGCTGGAGGGTCACTGAGCAGCTTGAGAAAAAAGAGAAAAAAGATTTACGTGGAGGATCTGGTCACCTTCGAAATGACTCTTCTTCTCCTTGTTCCTAAAATACTGGTTCACTCAAAACGAGTAGGTCACCAGCGCGCATGTGTTCGGAGAGTTTGGGAAAGCTTCTTTCTATTTTTTTTTTCTATCCGTGCGTGAAAAAAATATACTGACTGAGAAACGGTTATTCCAACATGATTCAAATGTTTTAAGTTTACGAACAAAACTTCCGTATTATAATTAGCATACACCAGCGTTTTTCAGCCAAAAATCCAGCAGATGTGTGTAACGGCTATATTTAGTAGTGGCGTCATTGTCACGTTGACCAATCAACATAACGAGACCATTGGGCATGCGTATGTGGTCTATCCGGTGAGCACTCACACTGGCCTACGTTATTTCCTTTCCCCAGTCAGGGTTGTGTGCTTAAACACGTGTTGACGTTAGCGGTGAATTTTGTCACTTTTTCCTTGCACGGACAAAGTCTGATGCTAACGTAAAAGGTGACACCTTTAAAAAAAGAAACTAAAAAAGCAAAAAAAATTGGAAAAAATTGAAAAAGTATCCCTCAAAAACGTGTGAGGAGATTCAAAATCTTCGCGTACTTCTCTTAGCATTTCCATCGCGGTCGCCATTTTGATTGCTCGTGTGGAGGTGAGTATCATTTTTCGCGTCTGTATGGTTCACCATCTGTTGAGTTTAAAACAGTTCTGATGGTACGGCTGGTTTAAATAGCAATCAACTATCTTAGTGTATGTATATTAATGGAGACCTTTGAAGCGACTTACAGAAAATTGTTCCAGTTGCTGAAAAAGTTGTGACGGGTTATCGTGCCACGGCGACTGTCTCGGTCCAGACATGGGTCAGTTGTAATGACCGATGACTCGTCATTCACGCCGGTCGTAATTGTCATTATGGACATTGGTCATTTTGTTTCCAGTACTACAGCCAAAGATTTAGTTTTGAATTACTGGGCAGTTTGGCTTGTATTTCACGGGCTGAAGATTCAGACGTAGGCTATAGGCTACATGTGCAAATAGCATCACAGACGGTTTCTCCTTGATCAGAGAACGAGATATCTATGTCAACATCCAGTGCAAGGTTTCATGCAGATTTCCATGTTTTGGGCTTTAGCATTATTTTTCCATATGCATCAACCTCTAAAATGACATTACAACTCGCACTTAATAATAATTGCAGGGTGAAATGACATTTTGAATCAAAATAACCAGAACTGCAGCACAAAACTGCCAATTCCATAGTGGAACACACTGTAGGGTGTTAATTTTTCGAAGTGGTTGCGTGCACGACTAGTCGTGCGATAATACAACTCCCAACCGAGTCCGGCTATTGGCACGACTAGTCGTGCGACGACATCCACTCTAGTTGATTTTTAACCTTCAACTTGTTCAAGAGAACATCCACCCTGGTATGTGCATGTTGAAGCCAAAAGGTGCCTTAAATATACCAACCACACGAGTGCCTTCATACGTTTTGCATGCGCACACACACGCATTGCATGCACATACACATGCAATAGAGCTTGTGTGCATAACAGGGGTTAAAAGAAAAAAGCACCAGTAAGCAAGTAGGGCTGACACTTGGACTTGGAGCACTTTCCAGTGCAGTATGATCATCAGCCAGGATAAGTGCACATGTTACTACAGATTTGATGTTCAGGTTTAGGGGCAATGATTTATTTCATCATAGGATATTGTTTACATGGATTTCCAGAAAGCGTTTGATAGCGGGCTGAAGATTCAGACGTATACATGTGCAAATAGCATCACAGACGGTTTCTCCTTGATCAGAGAACAAGATATCTATGTCAACATCCAGTTTTGAGATCTGCATATTGACGATTTTCTATTTTTACTTCCCCAGATATTTTACTATTACCTGGGCCTGAATTTGGCCATTGCTTTTAACTTCTTGAATATCGAGTGCGACCCCTTGTTGCCAAATTTGCTCCAAGGGCCAACAGTCTGAGTCGCACTGTTTTATGTTATTTTATTTTACTTTTTAACATGCGCGCTGGTGACCTCGTTTTTGAGTGAACCAGTATTTTAGGAAGAAGAAGAAGATAGCGTTCCACACAGACGACTTGTTTTGAAAGTTCAAGCGCATGGTATCAAGGGATAAGATAAGATAAGATCAAAGGGAAGACATTACTTTGGATACAGGACTTCCTAAACAACGGGCGTCGGCGGGTTGTCATCAGTGGCGCACAGTCACTAGAAACCAGTGTCTCGAGTGGGATTCCCTGGGAGAGTGTCTTGGGGCCTATCTTGTTTGTCTTGTACATTAATGATCTGCCGAATCTCATTCAAAACACTGTACACCTTTTTGCAGACGACGCCAAGGTTTTCGCATGAAGTGATGATGAAGGAGCTACATACGTCTTACAGGAAGACCTAAACAGACTGCAAAATTGGTAAAGACAATGGCACCCTGAAAAATGCCATGTCCTAAAACTAGGGAACAAGAAGTCAGATGCTGTGTATCACATGACTGAAATAAACATAAAGGGTGAGACATTTACCACAACTATCTGAAAGTGAAGTTAAGAAAGACCTTGGGGTTTACATTGACAACGAATTGAATTTCAGAGAACATGTGGATAAGGCAACTGTTAAAGCAAATAGAATAGTTGGTATTATCCGCCGCTCCTTTGACTTCCTTACTGAAGACAATTTCTACAACTGTACAAGTTTCCTCTTGTACGACCAGTACTAGGTACGGGAATTTTGGTCTAGAAACCATACCGCAAAACATTTGTCCCAGGATGAAATGTTCACGCAGAGGGGACAAAACACATCTTTTAAAGTTTCCCCTCCCCTGGGCATCTCTTACTTTTAAAATTCCAAGTCTGGAGCAAAAGAAAAAAGAGGGTGTTTTTATAGACTTTTTACAATTTATGCAGGGCATTTACCAAAATTTTAAAACCAGGGTTTAAATTTAAATTTCCCCACGGGGGACGGGCAGAAGAACCCCTTTAAAAACATCCAAAGTTAAACACAGACTAAACCATAAGGGGAAATTACTTCTCTCTTAAAGTTTTGATTTTGGGGAAAGGGTTCTTCCTGATCTGTGGGAACCCCCCTAAATCAACATCTTCAAACCCGGGTTTAGACACTCTTTGGGGCGGGAGCTCCCGAAAAATACAACCCGGGAATGTTATCGACTAGATAGTCGGACCCTTTCCCTTCCATGCATGCAGTTTTTTTTTTTAATCTTGATGTTGTTAAAAACGGGGAAACCAGGTTTTAAGGGCCCCTCTTTTACCTTCAAGTTCAAGTAAATAGCCCCAACTGTTATATGGCCGTTTTTTAGTTTTACTGTTTATTTGTCATTTAGGGGCCCCAGTTTTTTTTTTTCGCCATCCGGGGCCCCCCTTGATGCCAGAAGGGCGGTCCTTTCACCACTAAAACCCTTTTTTATTTCCCCCCCTAAAATTTTTTCCCACGGTGGCTTCACCCTCAAAAATTTAAAAAAATCGGGAGGGGGAAATTCAACCCCCCAAAGATTTCTTTGGGAACGCTTTTGCGGGTTTGTTCAGAGGGCCGGGGTGCTCTGCGTGCCCACAATTTTTCCGGGAACCGCCGCAGTAAAAATAGCCTTGGTCACGTTCTGGTTGCCTTTTTTCGCACAACGAGACCACAAACCCTTAAACCAAACCCGGCTGCAATAAAAATAGCTGCGCGTCATCGTTTTTAGTGAGATTGTTTTTCTTTTTGGCCAATTATCTGGCCCCTAAGAAATTGTTTGTCACTGTCTCATTCAAAGAGTTGGTTTCTTTTAAAAACCTGCGACCGGCAAAGGGATGGGGGTTTTCAAACTTCCCCAGGGGTTTTGGATAAAAAATAAATTTCCTGACAAACAGGGGAAGCCCGGTGGAAAGGTGAACGGAAAAAAAAAAAAAACTGAGAAGAGGGCCAGATCAGAAATCATAAAGTCATTGAACTTTTGGGGAAAAGATGGGTTTCAGGAGTTTTCCATCCCCCCAAATTTAACTCGGTATGCACCCCATCAAAAACTTCTCCCAACAGTGTGCCCGGCGGAAAGGGCCAGAAATCGACTTCATTCGTGCAGGAAAAAATCTGTTTGTTTGGGCGAAAAATTTTACAAACCCTGGACCGGTGCTTTTCCAACATATGGGGCTAGACTTTTAATTTTATGAAACGTGTATGAAATGTTTTTACCAACTTCTAATTCAAACATGTGGGGTTAGTTTGGTGCTTTTTTCTTTGGGAAATTTTTTGGTTTTTGTTTTAAATTCCACTTTGATATAAATTTTTTTATCCCAAATTAGCAAAAAATTGAACAACAGTACAGCGGGTGTCCCCAACTCTGATCACATAGTGTTTTTAAAAAGTAAAAATTACGCATCAAAACCGAAAGCGTCCCGCACACACACACCACACACCACACACCCCACACCAAAACAAACGGAGAAAATCACAAAGTGAAAAATGAAAAGAAAAGAAAAATTTGCTATTTTTTGGCGTTTTGAGGGGGGGATGTTTTTTTTGGACCAAATTTGTATAAAAAGAATTTTTTTAAGAGTATTTGGGCACTTTTTGGGTGTGACGGGTTATTTTCGGGTCATGGTGCGCGGGTTTGAGTGATTTTTGCCAGCTTTTCCCCAAGGAGGCAGTTCCCGTGAAAAATTTTGTTTAATTCGGGGGCCCTTCATGGGCCCATTGGTGTGTGATTGATACAGGGGGCCCCCTTTCCCGTTGGGGGGACTGAAACCCGGGTTTTCCCCTGAAAGGGCCCCAGACAAAAAATTTCTGTTTTTAAATTTGTTTTTTCAAAAAAAAAAGGGGATTTTTTTTTTTTTTTTTTTTTAAAACTTTAAAATCGGCACTTTTTATGACTGAAGCCACTGTACAAAACGACCAAAATGAGGAAGCGCCTATCGTTGAAGACAACCAGGTCCGGGCGATTTTTTTGTTAGCCTACGTGGGCGGGGTTTAAAAAGTTTTCCAGTGGCACGGCCCCGGGCCCCCGGGCTTTTTTAATAGGTTTTTCAGTTTTTTTAAAAAAGGGGCCCCGCCCTTTTTTGATATGAAAAGGTCTTTGGGAAAATGCCAGTTAAAGGGAATGCATGTACCGATTGTTTTTCTTAAAAAAAGCTTTGGGCTAAGTTAACTTCAAAAAAAAATTAAATTTACTTTGCACCCCCCGGGGGGTTACACCTTTCGGGTCGGGGGGGTTTGCGGGGTCCAGTGTCCCTTGGGCTCTGCGGGGGGGGCTCAATCTTGAAAATTGGGCTTTTTTTTTCATCTGTTTCCTGGCCTGAGAGGTGCAGATGCTTTTTGGGCCCAAAGGTAAGTGGTAAGGATTTGGGATCCCCCGGGTAGGGTTTCCCCTTGTCAGATAGGTTTAAAGGTGGGGGTTCCTGACAAGAGAAACCCCCCTTTCCCCTTTTTTCTTTTTTCTGCCCCCCTTTTTTGGGCCCCTTTTTCTATCTTCGTTTTCCCCTTTTCAAGTTTTCCCTTTTTCACCCCCTTTTTTTCTCTGGGGGCTCCTTAAGATCCGCCGTTTTTGCCGTGGGGTTTGCCCTGTGTGGGAGGGGAATAAAGGCCCTGGTGATTGAGGGGGCCCCAAGTCTTGGGGGGCCGTGCTCCCCAAACACCCAATTTTGGCTCGCCCCTCTCCTAAAGGGAGACATTTTGGCCCCGGGGTGAAATAATGGTTTCCCCTTTTTGGGGCGGGGGTCAAGACAAGCATTTCCCCCTTTGGGGCCATGTAAACCCCCTGCAGTGCTCAGCTCTCTTTTCCCCGGGGATTTTTGACATGATCAGGGGGAGGGGGGTTAGTTGCTTTTTTGTCGTAGCCCTTCCCCCCAACCCCGGGAAGGGGGTAAGACTTTGGGTTTTTTGGGCCCGGGCCCCTTGTTGGACCCCAAGGGGGGTGGGTAAGGGAGAGAGGGAATAACAAACACAAATGGTTTTTTTCCCGAAACTTTCCCCCCCAAAAAGGAAGAGGAAATTTCAGAACCCCTTTTTCAGGGGTTGGCCCAAACAGATATGATTCTGATACAGAAGTGGACAGAAGCGGGTTTTTTGGGGCTTCCTGGCTCGTGATGGAGGGCGGACGGGAACCGCCCCCTTTCAGCCCCCTGAGCCCTTTTCCTTTAAAAAAAAGGGTTTTCAAAGGTTTTTGGGCAGGTCCCTCGGTCCATCGAGGGGTTGCGGAAGGGCTTTTTCCCTTATTGATGTAAATCACAGAAACAATCTGACCACTGCTAAAGGCAAAAAATTTTTAGTGGACAGGGAGATAATTAATCCCCACAAAAAAATTAAATTCTTAAAAAGGCGGGATTCGCTGCGGGGATTTTTCGGTGTCCGGGGGGCAAAAATTAAATGGGAAACTGGCGCCCGGGGTTGTGCGGAGGTGCGCAGGGGAAAAGTAAAAAGGGTGCAGAAAGAGTGGCCCAAACACCCTTTTTCGGGACATTCTGAAACCCCGTGCTGCCCCGGTCATAAAAGTCGGCTACCTAAATTGCCCGGGGTTTGATTTTAATTTTTCCCGCCCCCTTTGAGGGGGCTTCGGTGCCAGAATTTGGGCCATGTGGGGACCGCTGTTCGGGGCAGGTGGTGGGGGGTTTTTGCGCAAGGAAACCCCAATGATGGGCCGTGTCGGGCCCGGGGCACTTTTGTGCTAACTGCGGTGGGGGGACCATCCCTCCTTTTCCCCGGGAAATTGTCCTTTTTGGTTTCAGGAATTGCTAAAACAACACCCCAAAAGGGAAAGTTTCTTTTTTTTTAAACCCCGGGAAAAAAGGTTGGGGGCAGCCCAACCCGCCGACAGCTTTTTCCCTACGCTTCGGTTGTTAAAAAGGTTCCCACTTTTTCTACCCGGCCCAGTCTGCGGCCAGATGATAAAATTCTTTGTTTTCGAAAACATTGCAAGTAAAATCTGTCAGTTCTGGTGGGAAGGTCACCACCCTTCCCAAAACCCAAATGACTCCCCCTGGTGGAGGCAAAAAAAAATCCCCACCCCCCAGAATGCCCAGCAGTCTACAACATCTTGGTTTGGGGAGATTTAAAAAAACCCGACCTCGAACTCCTCTGTCCAGTTTCCCGTGCGGGCAAGGGGGTTTTCCCCCCAGTGTGGAGATGGTGGAATTAGGAAAAAAACCTCCACCATCTTCCCCCCTCCAGACCTCCCCACCCAAAATCCAGGCCTTGGGCAACCCGCCGGGGAAGTCTGCCCCGGGTCCAAAGAAACAAAAAGTCCAAATGAAAATTAAAAATAAGTTCACTTTCCCCTTTGGGCCCCAGATGCTGATTAGGAGATGACCCGATCTCTCTCCTTTTGCCCCCTGCACCAAGGATATACAATATTCCATTGGAATATCCGTTTGGGCAAATTCCAAATTTGGGGGACTGCAGTTTTGGGTTTGATCTAAAAAAACCTTCCGTCGTGGCTCTTCGGGAAAACCCCCAAAATTTAAAGCCCCAAAAAACCTTTACTCTTTCTGGGTTTAATAACTTCAAAACCTGCCCAAACCCTAAAGTTGGGATTGTTTGGGCGGGGTTGCCTTTCCCCACACAAAAATTTTTTTGTTTAGGCCCGTCACTTTTTCTTTCCTCCCTTTAGGGGTGGGAGCTGCGGGGCACTCTCCACCCGACGTGACACTCTGTTCCCTTTATCTTCCACCTTCTGTTCCCCCGGGTTTTCGTCGGGGCCTTGTCATCTGATAGGAGGGAAATTTCCCCGAAATTTTTTTCTGTTGGGTGACTTTAAAAAGGGCACAACCCCTTGGGGTATTTCCGGGCTCACCCCGAGGTCGGGTGATTGAAAAATTCCTTTCAGACTTGGTTTTTGGGGTTGTCTGAATGACGGATCTGCAACTTACCTCCACTTTTCCCTTGGGGCACTTTCGTGTTTGAGATTTTCGGGTTTTTTGAAACCCCCCCTTGGTCCCGGGGCCAAAGAAATGGGCTGTCCAAAGACGATCTGCACGGAAAGTGCCATTTCCCCGTCCCTTTTACAACCTGTAAAACTGAACACTTTTCTGTTTTCAACCCTCTAAAATTAAAAAGAAAGCAAAAAGGGGTTTATTCGAACCACTATTTCTAAAGGGAAAAACCCGGGGCACTGCTTTCCCTTTTAAATCCGGACCCCGCTAATCCTGACTAAAAACCGGGGATCAAGTTGGGTTTAAAACTTGTATTCCAGTGTCTTCCGTTTTAAAATACAAATGGCCCCAAAAAAACCCCCCGGGTTTTATTCAAGGGTGCCCAAAAAATTTCCAAAGTTTGAAAACGGGCTCAAACGTCAGGGAACCAACGACCTTGGGGGCCCCCAAAGCTCGAGCCCCTCAAAAACCCGTTCTAAAAACTAGACACCCTTTTAAAAAACAGAAACGTCGGGCCGGAGAAGTTTGCTTCCCCGGGACATCAAAAAACTTTAAGAAAAAAAATGTGGAACATCTTTTAAAAAAACAAAGGGGAAAAACACCTGTCCCACTGTGAAAACCCTCTTTAATTTTTAGTTCTTTAATAACAGAGAAGAAAGCAGTTGCAATCTTTCTTGCCTTTAACCATTAAAAGAATTCCTCCTCTTCTAATAAATCGGGCACTTTTGTCAAACCAAAAAAGCCCCCAAAAAAAAAAAATCTCCCTGAACTTTTCATCCGACAACAGGGGAAAACTACAATTTCCCTTTACATTAAACGAGCTGAAAAACGCCCTTTCTCTCTTGGGAGCGAATTTTCCCCTTTCCCGGTATAGATGAATTTCATTATCAAAAATTTTAAACTTTTTCCGCCAAAAAATCTGAACATCCGGGTTTCGTAACAACCCGGGGGGACCCACAGGTTGCCTTTCCCCCCCTTTGGGGGACAGCCCTTTATTCCCATTCCCCCAAAAAATGGAAAAAGATCTTTCTAATCCATCTAACCCAAGTCCAATACTTTGACCAGCCCGTGCGTAAAAATGTGGGGGGAAAAATGGTCAATGCAAAAGGGTCATGTGGGGAAAATCGAAACCCATGGGCCCTTTTTGGGGAAAGAACAGTTTTGGTTTCCGCAAAAATCGTAGTACAGTTTACCCTTTGTTTCGGCTGGGAAACTACCCCCTTAGGAACGCTTTTTTAAAAAAGACAGCATGCGGGGGCAATTTTCTTTGACTTGGAAAGGGCCCACGATACCACCTGGAAATTTGGGGAAACTTCTTTATCCTTTCCCGATCTGGGTTTTTCGAGGTCATCTTCCTCTTTTTATTCAAAATTTTTTTGGGGGAACGAACAGTTTTTAGGTGGGTTTGGGACCCACTCTCTCTGATTTCCCCGAGCGGAGTTGGGTGTTCCCCCGGGGAGCCTACTGCCCCCGCCCTTTTTGTTTTAAAAAAAAAAAACATTGTGAAAATCAGTTTTAGCAGGGGTTTAGACTGCTCATTGTTTGTGGATGATTTTGGTTTTTACGCAACTGGGAAACCTGTACCCAGTGTCCCCGCGCAGGCTCCACGGGGGTAGAAAATAAAAGATGGGCGGGTGAAAAAAAGGTTTTCACCTTTTTTGCCCACAAAAAACCCCAAATTTTTTCACTTCCCAAAATTCCCTCAGTTTTTTTTTCCAAAATCCGGAAATTTTAAGTAGGGGAAAACTCCCATTCCCGCGTTAAAAAGGCCAAATTTTTGGGAGTCATTTTTGACCAAAAAAATTTAAATTTTTCACCATATTAAAACCTCAAAAATGCTTGCCAAAAGGACTGAAAAATTCTTTCGGGGCGTAGCAACACCGACGGGGGGCTGAAAGAAAACTTTTTTGCAAACCCCAAAAGAGCCCCCCTCCGTTCTAAAATGGACTACGGTTGGTTTTGTTCGGCTCCCCAAAATCATCTTACCCCAAAAATCTTGGCCCCCTTTTCCCCCATCAAGGGGGTGCGCTCGGGCTTGGAGCGTTCCGGGACCACCCCGTGGACAGCCCGTACGCAGAGGGAGGGGAACCTTTAATGTCCAATCGCCGGTTTAAAAAGTCTTTGAATTATTTAAAAAACCGGGCTGTTCTTTAGAACCCCAGAATCCTGCCTTTTGACGTGTTTTTTACCCTCCGTCCAAAAAAAATTTGAAAATAACCCCAAAGGATTCCGCCGTTTGGGCTTCGTAGGGAGCCTACGTGCGGGAAGGAACAGGTATAGACCTGGGGGTAGTTTCCCATTTTTTCCCAAATTTCCGGATCAACCTCCATGGGCCTTTTTCACACCAGAGAATTCGTTTTTATTCGCGCTTTCCGTAAGGGGTCTACCACTCTCTGGCTACAAGGCTTTTTATGCCCAGCTCTGTTCCCAAAATTTCCCCCCCTATCAAAAAATTTTTACTGACGGTTCCCCGTCTAGGTTTGGGGTGGGCCCGTGCAGCCCACTTTCCCTGGGGCCCCTCAGATTTTGTTGGAACATAACATTCAGATGCTTCCCGTCTATTCTCTGAACTTTCTGCTCAGTTTCTGGGTTTGAAGATAATCTCCCATTCTTCGAGGGGGGACGTTTTGGTTTGTCGGATTCGCTGTCCCCTTTGGGGGCCCTTTGCTGGGCCCCAACCTTTAGCTCCCAAAATTTTTTTTTTTTTGAAATTTTTTGCAAGTTGAAGGGGAGGGTTTACAAATTACTCTTGCTTGGGTTCCTGGCCAGTTGGCATGGCGGGAACGAAGGGTTTTGTCGTTTACCCAAGAACGCCAAAAGAGAGAACTGCCCAAAACCTTTATATCCCCTGCTCAGATGTAAAACCAAAATTTAACGATTTTGAGAGACCTTGGAGGAGGTTGGGAACACACGAGAATAAAAAACTCTTTCGACCCGCCCCAAACCAAAAAGATTTCCCTCCCATTACGTCGGGTGGTCGAAAAGGGAAAAGGGTTCTGTGCCGGCTGCACCCGGCCCTTGTATTTTACCTTTTCTTACCTTTTAAAGAGTGAAGAAGCTCCGTGGGCATTCCAGTCTTGCACCATCACTTTTGAAAATGTTTTTTTTGAGTTTTGGGGACTTGCACGATGTGAGACACAAACATTTTCCGGGTCATGAAGTCCTTTTAGGGATGTCCCCCCTGAGTGTCCTGGGTTTTTGAGAGTTTTTAAAATTTTTTTCATCTGATTGGTTTTTTAGGAAAGAAGGTTTTTTTAAAAGTTTTGGTTCGTTTGTAGCGATGTATTTAACGGATGGTGAAAGTTTTTTTTTTTTTTTTTTTTTTTTTTTTTTTTTTTTTTTAAAATGACTGGGGGAGTTGTTTTAAACGTGGTGACACCCTGTGGGCCTTGGGTCGGCTGGGTTTTTAAGAAAATTTTATCTTTTTTTTACTTTGGCCTTGATAGCAACATGCAAATTTACCAATGAAATGTGTTAGCAGTCAGACTGCCAAAAAGAGGAAAGACAGTCTGCGGGCATAGTGATCCTGGGGGGGTTTGGTCATGTAGCAGATCAATGTGGTAAACTAAAAGCAAGTTATGTTATTGCCCCTGTAAAACCCCGAAAAACATTTAAATTTATATTTCCCAAAGAGAAAAAGTGGTGGCCAGAAAATGTGGATTCGTTAATCAGTGGTTCGTTACGTGGGAAAGCTTTTAAGAAGAAAAGATACATGCCCATTGACTGTTTTAGTACTGTAATTTTGGGATTTTGATAATGGAAAAAAAAAATCACATTGCCAAATTTATGTTCAGTCTGTAATTAGGCATTTTGATAAGGAACAAAAAAAAACCCTTGCCCAATTTACGTTCAGTACTGTAATTGGCATTTTGTAATGGAACAAAAAAACATTGCCCAATTGATGTTCAGCATGAGTAGTTTTTTTTTTACCCTATTTTGGCACTGTGTCCTAGAGATTAATGTCAATAGGAAAAAGTGTCCTGGGGTAACCAAAATAAAAGGACACCAGACTCGGAACAGGATTCATTGTGATAAATGTATTGACATTTAATCTCTAGGACACAGTGTCCTATCTATAGGGTGATTAAAAAATCTACATCACTGGGTACCCTGTATTTTATTAACTCAAGGTCCGCCGACTAGAACTGGAGAAAAGTATTAAAAAATACAAAAACAAATAAAATCAACATAATTATGTTGATGACTAAAATCAGAGAACATGCTGGCCTTTTCCTTGTCAAAAATGAGCCATGGAAACTGTGACTTCCATGACTCTTGAAAACGGCGCTCTGTTTTAGGCCTACTCAGTACTGTAATTAGGCATTTTGATAATGGAACAAAAAATCACAGCCGATTGACTGTTCATTGCTGTAATTAGGCATTTTGATAATGGAACAAAAAAATCACATGGCCTATTGTTCAGTACTGTAATTAGGCATTTTAATAATGCAACAAAAAATCATATAGCCTATTGACTGTTCAGTACTGTAATTAGGCATTTTAATAATGCAACAATGTGCATCTTTTTTAGACTTTGTGGAACATTTTTGTTCTGTCAGTTTACCTATATGTTTTGTTTTGTTGTATTTAGCGTGAAAAAATGTTGGAAATGGAAATACAGTATAGCTGAATAAATACAAAAAAGAAGTTTGTCAAGATAGTTTACCCAAACTTAGATGAAATACAGTTGAGAATTTTTTCGCGCGCATAGAGAATAGGCTTCTCACAGCAAACAGCTGCATAGATTATAACTGACAGTTCTCTGGTCAAGCCAGGATGACAGCATTAGATTTCTAGGACAAGTGGGAGGGAGAATAATGATAATGAGGACAAATTCTTTAGCGCCTATCATGACATGAGTAACAACGTAGGCCACAGGGCGCTTTACAAGTTTCAATAATTCATCATATAGTGTGTTCCATAGTGAAATAACATAATGTGCACACACACACACACACACACACATACTGGGACGTAATGTTGCCTTCATAAACAAGAGTATATAACACGATGAATAGCGCATTCATACACAAGCCAAGTGTGCAAGTAATATTGAATAAATAAGTCTGAATGTGGATAGTGTTTACAGAACTGGGTGCAAGTAATATTGAATAAATAAGTCTGAATGCAGATAGTGTTTACAGAACTGGGTGCAAGTAATATTGAATAAGTCTGAATGCGGATAGTGTTTTGGATCTGGGTGCAAGTAATGTTGAATAGATAGGTGTGAATGTGGATAGCGCTTACAGAACTGGGTGCAAGTAACGTTGAATAGATAGGTGTGAATGTGGATCGCGCTTACAGAACTGGGTGCAAGTAAAATTGAATAGATATTCTGGATGTGGACAGTGTTTACAGAATTAATTCTTATCCCGAAAACCTATTCCAGGAATACTGAATTGTTATGGAAAGGGTAAACGGGTCTGCAGTGTTAACATGTGTTTGAATGACACCTTTACCTGTGGATATTTGTGAAATCGCAAATTGTGCAGTCAAGAAGCATGTTTGAAGAAAAAGCCTAATGTAATCATGGTTGGTGTTCGTATTTGAAATTAAGGTGTCTGGATATCCTGTTAGCTAGGAATGCACATCTAGTCGGTCCAGGGGTCTTGAAAAATTGAAACAGACCTTTCCACTAACCTGTTATTTCATGACTATTTGGTTGTCAAAGAAGACTTGCCCACAGCTATTTCATGACTGATTGATTGTCAAACAAGGCCTAGTCATATGTTGATGTGCTGTTTCATAAGCATTTGATTGCCAGACAAGGCTGAGTCACATGTTATTTGTTAATTAATCTGCTGTTCCATAACCATTTGATTGTCAGACAAGGCTGAGTCACACGTTAATCTGCTGTTCCATAACCATTTGTCAGAAAGGCTTGGTCACATGTTAATCTGCTGTTTCAACCCCTTGTCAGACAAGGCTTAGTCGCATGTTAATCTGCTGTTTTATAACCCTTTGTCAAACAAGGCTTAGTCACATGTTAATCTGCTGCTTCATAACCCTTTCTCAGACAAGGCTTAGTCACGTCTGTTTCATAACCATTTGATTGCTAGCGTGAAAAAATGTTGGAAATGGAAATACAGTATAGCTGAATAAATACAAAAAAGAAGTTTGTCAAGATAGTTTACCCAAACTTAGATGAAATACAGTTGAGAATTTTTTTCGCGCGCTTAGAGAATAGGCTTCTCACAGCAAACAGCTGCATAGATTATAACTGACAGTTCTCTGGTCAAGCCAGGATGACAGCATTAGATTTCTAGGACAAGTGGGAGGGAGAATAATGATAATGAGGACAAATTCTTTAGCGCCTATCATGACATGAGTAACAACGTAGGCCACAGGGCGCTTTAAAAGTTTCAATAATTCATCATATAGTGTGTTCCATAGTGAAATAACATAATGTGCACACACACACACACACACACACACTGGGACGTAATGTTGCCTTCATAAACAAGAGTATATAACACGATGAATAGCGCATTCATACACAAGCCAAGTGTGCAAGTAATATTGAATAAATAAGTCTGAATGTGGATAGTGTCTACAGAACTGGGTGCAAGTAATATTGAATAAATAAGTCTGAATGCAGATAGTGTTTACAGAACTGGGTGCAAGTAATATTGAATAAATAAGTCTGAATGCGGATAGTGTTTTGGATCTGGGTGCAAGTAATGTTGAATAGATAGGTGTGAATGTGGATAGCGCTTACAGAACTGGGTGCAAGTAACGTTGAATAGATAGGTGTGAATGTGGATCGCGCTTACAGAACTGGGTGCAAGTAAAATTGAATAGATATTCTGGATGTGGACAGTGTTTACAGAATTAATTCTTATCCCGAAAACCTATTCCAGGAATACTGAATTGTTATGGAAAGGGTAAACGGGTCTGCAGTGTTAACATGTGTTTGAATGACACCTTTACCTGTGGATATTTGTGAAATCGCAAATTGTGCAGTCAAGAAGCATGTTTGAAGAAAAAGCCTAATGTAATCATGGTTGGTGTTCGTATTTGAAATTAAGGTGTCTGGATATCCTGTTAGCTAGGAATGCACATCTAGTCGGTCCAGGGGTCTTGAAAAATTGAAACAGACCTTTCCACTAACCTGTTATTTCATGACTATTTGGTTGTCAAAGAAGACTTGCCCACAGCTATTTCATGACTGATTGATTGTCAAACAAGCCCTAGTCATATGTTGATGTGCTGTTTCATAAGCATTTGATTGCCAGACAAGGCTGAGTCACATGTTATTTGTTAATTAATCTGCTGTTCCATAACCATTTGATTGTCAGACAAGGCTGAGTCACATGTTAATCTGCTGTTCCATAACCATTTGTCAGAAAGGCTTGGTCACATGTTAATCTGCTGTTTCAACCCCTTGTCAGACAAGGCTTAGTCGCATGTTAATCTGCTGTTTTATAACCCTTTGTCAAACAAGGCTTAGTCACATGTTAATCTGCTGCTTCATTGTCAACCTCGGTGTAATGTCAGTGGAGGAAGGACTAGCGCACAGCCCAAACACACTCACAGCTTGCTTACAATCTCATTCATATATCATGCATTCGTCACATCAAACCACTAGTAAAGTCTATAACTTTACTATACATGATCATAGAAAGAACATCAATGCATATAGAATCAAACAAAATAAAACATTCTCTCTTTCCTTGAGCTTCACAAAATCATTTATCTAAAACATCATTAACTAACCCGGGTATAAACAGATTTCTACTTTACCTGGCCAGGTGATCTTAACTATTCACGAATCACTGTCTTTTCTTTTCTTTTCTTTTCCTTTCACTGTCACTTTCACAACACGACACAACTGCCGGCACTGGTGTTGGTCTGATGGCGCCTGGTCAGGTGAGACTGTTGGCGTTGGTCTGTGGTTCTGCTTGGCGAAGTGACGCTGCCAGGTATGAGGTCGAACCCCCGGTTAGGGTAGAACAGTGACTATCAACATCGATCTGTTCTCCTTTCTTTCTTCCTGCATTAACGCATTGCACTCTCTCTCTCTCTCTCTCTCTTCTAGTCTGCTCTTATCAAATGGACATGGTTGCTTTTCTTTTCTTTTTTCTTTTCTTTCTTTCTTCTTCATAAATTAGCAACTCTTTCTCTCTCTCCACATCTCTCCTCAGTCCTTCCTCTGCAGACTATCTCATGCTAATCTCTCAACTTGGTTCTCTTCTCTCCTCCCCTCATCTCTCTGCTTTTCTCTCAAGCAGACCTAGAACCTCTCCCTCTCTCTGTCTCTGTTCGTTCTTCCCCTCGTTTTTTTCGTTCTCTCACTCTCACATCCTTCTTATCCCGTTCCGATCTGTCAAAAAGGGCGAGTACCATTGGTCAGTATTTTTATGCCTCGTACTCGAAGTTATCTCCCTCTAATTCCATTGGATGTTCAAATCATGCCAGTCATGCCTACACGCCTTACTCTCTGTGGTGGTCAATTGGTCATTTAATTGATTAGCTAGATTTCACCCCCACCACACACTACCTTCCCCCCTTTCCTACTTAACTGGTGCCGTGTGGACACTGGTCACTCTAAAGTGGCTAGCTGAGTCTGGGTGGGCGCCACGATGTCTAAACTGACAATGACGCTGGTTCACAAATTGGCCGGATAAGGCTGGCCCAGGTACTGAGGTCCGCCTGGGCAGACATCGAGGCGTCGGTCAAAGCCGCTTAGTCAGTCTGGGTGGGTCGGACCGTCTCGGTGAAACCTCTCCACTAAGCTTAATTGGCCGGACCCGACCTATGGGCCCGTCTTTCTGACGCCTAGAATATTTGAGTTTGGACTTAGGTCCGAACAAATTGGCTGGCGACTCCCCAAGTTAGGTTGTTTCATTTTTTTTGTCCGTGACATTCATAACCCTTTCTCAGACAAGGCTTAGTCACGTCCGTTTCATAACCATTTGATTGCTAAACAAGGCTTAATCATGTGTTGATCTGCTGTTTCATGAGCATTTGATTGTCAAATAAGGCTTAGTCACCTGTAAATCTGTTTCATAATTGTCGGACAAGGCTTAGTCACATGTTAATCTGTTTCATAGCCATTTGATGGTGGCAGCTACATTGTTCAGGGCCCAAATTCTTCTTGACGATATAGTGTACTAAACCCTTTTCTTAACTTTGAGAACTATTTTAAATGTAATTGATTGTGAACCACCAAGAAAACGTAGACAAATGAATCACAAGACAAAACATGTTTCGACCTCTTACGTCTTCAGGCAAGAAACACTCATGAGAACTATGTTTAGGTAAGACAAGAACCAGAAAGAAAAGTAAAATCGTCATAGGGCATATTAACCCAAACACAAAATTGGTGGGAAAGTATCACCACGATCAGCAGTTCATCAAGGCTAATAGCCTCAGTGATGGATCTGTTCATTTGTCCATCAAGGCTAATAGCCGCAATGATGGATGTGTTCATGTGTTATCGATTCAGAAACCTTTTCAAAGGAATTTAAAGTGAATCCGCCAGATAACAGGGACAAACAGATTAAAAGACAAAACATGTTTCGACCCCTTACTCTTAGACCTGTCTTCAGGCAAGATAAACAACATTCAGGACAAATAAAACAAAGAGCAACTTCTTTAATTTGATGCAAGATGGGCGTTTAATTCCACCACTTATCTTGCACAAATTGAATCCCATCCTGCACCGAATTTGAGAAGAGAAGTGATCGCTCATTCTTCGTTTTCATTGTCCTGAGTGTTGTCTTGTTTAAAGTAGATCTAAGTGGCCAGAGCGCATCATGTTTTGTTTAGTAATTTGTTTGTCCTTGTTATCTGGCAGATTAATTGAGGTTTACTTTAAATTCCGACTGCCGTCACCTCACTTTGAAAGTATCAGAAACTTTTAACAAGATTGTGTGTTCCAGTGCAGAAAAAGTACACTTTTTAAATGTAGGAGGTATATTGCTTTTACTTTAGAGATTTTTGAAAAATGTTTTTATTATATCAAAACAGAAATGAGACAATGAAAAATATAATAGAAGAAATACATGAATAAGAAGCCCCAGCAGTTTGATAGCAATTTGTGGCTCGGGTGCAGAGTAGGACAGTATGCAAGGGAATAGAACGGTGCTTGACATTCTTTGTGTGTGAGACAGACGGTCTTTTGCATGCTTGCTCGCAGTCGCCCACACAGCCACACTCAAATAGGGTCTCATGATTTGGAGCAAGATTGTGTTGGTCCATTCACAGACTTTTTTTGTTTGTTTGTTTTGCTGGCATCCTCATTGCCAACTCAGAAACCCTACAAGAAGGTGCGGTGGAAAGTAACAGTGCAGATTTCTTGCTTTGTATGTGATACTGTTGGTTGCCAACTGGATAATGTGCTGACATGAATTCTGTGAATTCGAAATCACTAAGACTAAGACTAGAGGGGGACAGGGAAGAGCCTCTTGGTGCCAAGAACAGGACAGAACTAATAAACTGCCAAAATTAACCGCCCAGGTGACTTTAAGCAATCATTTGCAGGGGAAGGGTCAACTGCATCGACTTTGTGACTTTGGTGGAGGTTTGCATTCGCCAGTGTCCTGATTTTGTTATGTCTTTTATGAAGTTTGTGTGCAAACAGTAACAAATGTAAGCTGTTTTATTAATAGGTATTACTTTTGTACATGTATGTAAACATCAGGCCCTTTGCGGTCGGCTGGGCTATGAGCAACATTATCTTATGTAAACATCGGTGAACTTTTATACATACAGCATTAGTGCTATACTTTCTAGATCCATGCATTAACAGTACTTGCACGGTCATGATTTGGATCACATTTTCGTTGAACATGTTATTATTCAGTTAGTGCAACAGGAATGGATTCAGCTTGAGGTTTTCCACCAATGCATTTGCATGGATTGGCACTGCAGGAAAAGGTGATTGCAAATTTTCCCATGAAACCAGGCGAGACAGCTATTTTGCATTTACATTGTTTTGTTATATTTATATGAAAATTTAATTCTGTTGGCTTCATACGATTTAATGGGGCTTCTTTGTTTCAGTTTGACTGTATTCTGCCAGCAAAATGAACAACCCTGGACCTTCCTACCCCATGGCTTCCCTCTATGTGGGTGATCTCCATCCAGATGTCACTGAGGCAATGCTGTTTGAGAAGTTCTCCACAGCAGGCCCAGTGTTGTCCATACGTGTCTGTCGTGACATGATCACCCGCCGATCCTTGGGGTACGCCTATGTCAACTTCCAGCAGCCGGCAGATGCAGAGCGAGCCTTGGACACCATGAACTTTGACACGGTGAAGGGCCGGCCCATCCGCATCATGTGGTCCCAGCGTGATCCATCCGTGCGCAAGTCTGGCGTTGGGAACGTCTTTATCAAGAATCTGGACAAGACCATCGACAACAAGGCACTGTACGACACCTTTTCTGCCTTTGGCAACATCCTCTCCTGCAAGATTGCCTGCGACGACCAGGGCTCCAAAGGCTATGGCTTTGTGCATTTTGAGACTGAGGAGGCAGCCAGACAGGCCATCGACAAAGTGAATGGGATGTTGCTGAACGGCAAGAAGGTGAGAGAGGCAGAAGCTTATTCTGTACATTAGATAAAGGAGAAACTGGAGACCACACCATCCATAGTTGCTTAGGACTGATGGATCATGTTGTCTGCTGTGGATGTTTTTGAACTATGAATACCTATATGACGCCTGATTTGGCCAGATTTATAACAACGATACCCCCACCCCACACTGCTGTTGTATAGACTCGTCTAATGGAAATAGACATTCATGTTGATCGCTTTTCTCTTTAATATGGTTTACATACTTTGCATCATATAAAGTGCCATTACTAGAATGGGGAAACTCTCCTCAGCTTTGAGGATTTCTGACAAAGCCATTGGATTTTCAGATGTAGGAAAAACAAACGTTCAAAATATAAAGTTTGCTAAGAACAAAAAAAAAATGGCAGAACACTTAATCAACCTGAGTCTCGTACCATATCCTTTTTTTTTTTTTTTTTTTTTTCAATTCAGCTTTCCAGAATTCTGCATTCAGGTCAATGCTATTGAAGCTGTTATGGCATGCGGCGGCGCTTCTGCATGCATTAATCAGCTGTTTATGGAAGGCACAATTGTTCATTGTTGGACTTAGGAGCAGGCTGAAAAGACCATATACGTTGGCAGTTTGGATCAGCAGCTTTTGACTTGTTTGGGGGGAGTGAAAAGCGAGAAATGGCACATTGTTGCTTGTTTGCTTTCTTTAGGAAAACAAAGCTGAACTAAGCCAAGTGTGTTTTTAACTGCACTCTTTGACCTTGCGGGTATGCTTCAAGAGCACTGGACTGCAATCAGAGGGGTCTGGATTTCTTGGTCAGATTGATGTTTGACAAAAAAAAATTTCTTTTTAATTAATGAACATGCATGTAATTTCATTTTGACGGTTTGACAGAACAGGCAGTAACAAGTTCCATAATCAGCTTGGTTGTAAACAAGATAAGAGAAACGCAGTAATTTTGCCCACAATGAAGGATGTTATTCCAGTCACCAAGTTTTCTTGAGACAATCTGTTTATGTAAATGTTCTTGAAAAAAAAAAAAACTGGATGCCGTCCTGCATAGTAATCCATATCATGAGAGACCATGAAAGGGTCCTCAGAACTTCAGGGGTTTGAGCTGAATCCTCCGTGCCCCTGAAGAGTTGCCAATATATCGGTCCTCTTCTTTTTATCTTTCAATCCATCCCATTGCATAGCTTCTTTGTTTGTTGTTGTTTTTTTACATTGAAGAAGTTATAGGTCAACTTCTGGATCCCAGCCTTTTTCAGACATTTTCAAATCGGCCATTGTCCAGCCTGGCTAAATTGCAGACTTGAGCAGTGTAAGGAAGTAGCATCCCTTGCTGATGTGGCTGATGTGTTTTCTGTGCAGGGTTGTTTTATCCCTTGAAAGAGAACCCTTGCTAATGTGGCCAATGCATTGTCTGTGCAGGTGTATGTGGGTCGTTTTATCCCACGCAAAGAGCGCATCATGATGATGGGGGACAAAATGAAACGCTTCAACAATGTCTATGTTAAGAATTTTGCCGACGAGCTAAATGATGAAAAGCTGCGGGAGATGTTCTCTCAGTACGGCAAGATCATCTCGGCCAAGGTCATGGTCAGCGACGAAGGGAAGTCGAGAGGGTTTGGATTTGTCAGCTTTGAGGAGCCTGAAGGGGCGGAGAAAGCTGTGGAGAACATCAACGGCTCAGAAATTGGCGGCCGGGTCATCTACTGCGGCAGAGCCCAGAAGCGTGCCGAGCGCCAAGCGGAGCTGAAAGAGCGGTTCGAAAAGATCAAGATGGAGCGCATCAACCGCTACCAGGGGTGAACCTCTATGTCAAGAACCTGGATGACAGCATCGACGACGAGCGTCTGCGGAAGGAATTCTCCAACTTTGGCACCATCACCAGCGCCAAGATCATGATGGAGGAGGTCGCTCCAAAGGCTTCGGCTTTGTCTGCTTCAGCTCCCCAGAGGAGGCGACGAAGGCGGTGACCGAGATGAACGGGCGCATCATCGTGGCCAAGCCCCTGTACGTGGCCCTGGCCCAGCGCAAGGAGGACCGACGGGCGCAGCTGGCCTCGCGCTACATGCAGCACATGGCCAGCCTGCGACAGCAGCAGTCGGCTCAGTTCAGTCACATGTTCCAGGCCACTGCCGGCAACTTTTCATCCCAGCCATGGCCCAGTCCGCTCAGAACCGCTTCTACGCCCCTGCCCAGATGCCCATGCGAACCAATCCTCGTTGGAACCCCCCGGTGAGTGCAATGGTTTTGCATTGAATTGTGCTCCTTTGTTAGTTCATGTTTTCCTGCCCTCTTGCACCCTGCTCTTCTGTATGGAAGAAATGGTCTTGACTAAAACATTGAGTATATTTTATATTCTGAAAGTCATGCACTTGGCTCGTCCTCTTCATATTTTCCCCCCATCTCCTGTCCCCATCCCCGAAGATGGTGCGAAATAAAGGAGACTGCTGTTTAAATGGAACAGAAAATTTCAGTTCAAAAGGAAAACTGTGCTCATTTTCCTGCTTAATTAATTGATTGAAAAGACCATATTAGTTTGAATGGATTAGTTTGAATCAGTTTTGCTTTCTTCTGAATGTGTTGAAATGATTTGTGACATTTGTCTTCAACAAGTGAAGTTGGCGCAGATTGGCTCTTGGAACTTAACAACAGCCAGTCAACATGCATTTTGAATCAAAGGGTTTCTGGGAATTCCAAATTTATGCCTACAGTGTAACTTGTCACAGGTGTCGTATGATCAGGTGAAATATAATAATAGGAATGATTATGATCGGGTGATATGTGTGTGTATATATCAGGGGTGGGATTTTTCCGCGGATTTCCGCGTAGATGCTTGTTCGTTCCGCGTAACAGCGTGTCAGTTCCGCGGAAGCGATCTGTGATTCTCATTCATGTCTTCAAAAACATCGGGTGTCATTTATCCACAAACTGTTCGACATTCTTAAACGGCTTCGATTCGCAGTTAACTTGGTAACTTTCTCCTTCCGGTTTTGCGATCTTCAAAATGGCGACATGTCGAAGAGACGTCGTTTCACGCGGAAAAATGTTTCCTGCGACAGTTCTTTGAAGAACAAGTGGAAGTGGGACTGGTTGGAGAGTAAGGTGGATGATGATGAAGTGATAGGCCAGTTCATAGCCAAATTTAATGCCTGTGGCCTTGCTTACTGCAATCTTTGCCGAGTGCAAATAAATTACAGTTCACGCGGAAAAGTTGCTTTGGATCACATTAAAAGCAACAAGCACAAGACAGCTCTGGATCAGCGGACAACATTAATGCAAGATGTCTAGCTCCACACTTGGGACCTGGACAACTTGCATTAATTTTGTGTGCCATTAGGTTGAAAAGGAACTCCTCTCATCTACACTTGGTCCAAGTTGTGAAAGATAGTAAGTATTAGTATAGTTGATTTTTATAGCTTTTTGTGTTTAAAAAAAAAAGGTAAACAAGTGGTAACGTTTGCTCCTATAAGAAAACCTGACACAGAGTAACTTTTATTCAAGACTGGCACAGCCTTTTAAACTTGAATAAAGTCAGACAAATACATAGACAAACAATCTAATAGTGGGGGAAAAAACCAAGCGCAGGCCAACAACTGAACTGCCCTCATAATAATGACTTGTCAAAGATTTGGACTTAAAGAGGGGGCAGTTTGAAGATGGAGAAACTGGTAACATGAAATTAAGAAAATATATTACAGATATGAAAACTCTTCACTAGTTGTACAAGGGAACCATCGCAATCCCTTTTGAAGGCAGATATATTTGCCTTTTTTTATACAAATATATCTGCCTTCAAAAGGGATTGCAATGGTTCCCTTGTGCAGCTAGTGAAGAGTTTTCATATATCTGTAATTTCATGTTCCCAGTTTATCCATCTTCGAACTGCCCCCCCCCCCCCCCCCCCCCCCTCCTTAAGTCCAAATCTTTGCCAAGTCATTATTGTGAGGACAGTTCAGTTGTTGGCCTGCACTTATTATTTTCCCCCACTATTAGATTGTTCGTCTATGTATTTGTCTGACTTTATTCAAGTTTAAAAGGCTGTGCCAGTCCTAAATAAAAGTTACTCTGTGTCAGGTTTTCTTATGGGAGCAAACGTTACCCCACTTGTTTACTGTTTATTGTTTACTGTTCCCTGCCTCATTTCATTTCCAATTTAGAAAAAAAACAATATTGGCTTTTTCCTTTAAAATGTGTTAATTTCAGTCTCAAAATGCACCAGATTGCACAGAATTGAATGTAGCAACCCAAAATTTTCCGGGGAGCATGCCCCCGGACCCCCCTAGACTGTTTCCTCTTTTTTCCTGTATGGAGAGTCCCACCCCTGATATATATATATATGTGTGTATGTACACATACACACACACACATGACAAGCACATCTGTTCAAGTACCACACACGTCGTTACAAAATGTTGGTGGTGATGAGGCGTCAGGGAGGCGGCAGTGAGTTGAAGCTCTGCAATCCCCAAGCATCGGTGTCGGGAGAGTGCTGTTCTGTCGGCAGGTGCGACCCACCCAGCAGGCCGCTGGCTTCCAGGGAATGCCCCCAACTCAGATGCGGCAGAGAGCCCCGACCCAGACGGCGGCGGCCCGGGCCGCCATGAACGCTCGTCCCATCACAGGGCAGGCGGCGGTGCCCCCCAGTGCCGGCAGCCAGGGTGGACCTCGCCCCATGGGCCCTGGGGTCAGCCGCCCTCCTGCAAACGTGCAGACTGGACCTGCCCAGGTGAGACTAAACGCTCAGTCAGCGTTGCAAGGTTTTAGGCGTAGATTCCTCTACATTGAAGCTTAGTAAAAGAGTTAAAGAAGAAATGTGTAAACTTTTATTTTTAATCAGTTATGCTTATGCGAAAATTAATAAACTTATATTTTTTAATCAGTTGAGCTTTTTTTTTTCCTCCCCGTGCAGTGACTTTATAAATTGAAATTAGCATTTGAAATTAGTGTTGGTTGTGAGAGGAGTACGATACTTGATTGGCATAGTCATTCCCCTGCGAATACAGTATATATTATACTGAGGACTTGTGTGCCTAGCCCTCACCTTGTTTTGCTCTGTGGTGCAGAATCGTTACGCGAAGTACACCTCCAACATGCGCAATGCCCCGACGGGTGTGCAGCAGGGCGTGATGCAGCAGGCGCCTCCTCAGAGCGTGGTGATCCCTGGACAGGAACCGCTGACTGCCTCCATGTTGGCTGCGGCTCCACCACAAGAGCAGAAGCAGGTAAGCAACTCTGAATTTGAAACAGGCAGCACTACTAGCTTGTCTTGGGACCTCTACCAAGCTGCAAAATGTGTCCGTGAGTGTAGACTGCTAAAGTCACAGTGTTGTGTGTGAAATCTTTATTTAAAAGGACATAGTTTTTTAAAGTGTCAGAATATCTTGAGAAATGGTAGTTTTTTTTAAAGTGTCAGAATATCTTGAGAAATGGTTGAAATTGTTTGTACAGGCAGTTTGGTATACAGCTTTTTTTGTGTTTGCTGCAGTATGCAGAATTGATGTCACAACCAGACTTTTTTTAAGATTTGATATTGTTTCCAGGGTTTTGTACCCGAGATGGCGTGTAACAAGATTGAAGATGTAATTCGGGGTTCCCTCTTTCCAGTGATTTTTTTTTTTTTTTTTAAGAGATTTCAGGGAAGTGAAAGAATGAGAAACCTTGAAGAACATAAAGGGGGGGGGGGGGGGGGTGGTGAGGGAGGTGAGACAGTTTTCTTTCAATGGATTACTGGCTGTGTTTTGAGTATACTAGCAGATGACACCGTCACAGGATCTCCTGTATTCTTTAAGATAAAGGGCAGTCACCATCATGTCAGCCTGGTAAAAGGCACAGTGTTGCACCCCTACATCTCCATACAGTTTCAGGGATTTTTGCCGTTTTTTTTATGAGGAGCTTTGTCAGTTATCCTCAAACACATTTTGTTGGGAAGTCTTGAGCTTTTGGTGAGTAAACTGCCGAGAGACAGTTTCCAGGTTTCTGATTTTAAATTAGTTTCCTGATTTTAAAGAAAGGAAAAGAACTACATCTTGATGAGAAAGTAGAGGATTTGTGAAGCAAGAAATGTGCGTGTGGAACCCTAAAATGAATTTTTACTCCCTTTTTGTAACTTGCCTCCTGCACCGTCCACCATTGTTACACCACTGCCAGAGCACAGTCCATCAGATAGCATTGTGTTACACCACTGCCAGAGCACATTCCGTCAGATAACATCCCTGGCCTGTGTCCCCCAGATGCTGGGTGAGCGGCTGTTCCCACTGATCCAGCGCATGTACCCAGACCTGGCTGGCAAGATCACTGGAATGCTGCTGGAGATTGACAACTCGGAGCTGCTGCACATGCTGGAGTCACAGGAGTCCCTCAAGGCTAAGGTGGAGGAGGCTGTGGCCGTGCTGCAGGCCCACCAGGCTAAAGAGGCCGCCGCTGCTGCTGCTGCGGCTGGCAAGGAGAAGTAAAGGCACGGGTCAGCTGCTGCAACATTGGCCCAGGCACGACAACTGGGATCTGCAGGCTCCAAGACCCTGGCGCCTGACGGCAGACGGGCTCTTGTCTGAGTGCATCACTTTTCATGCAGTTGGCATGTCCATTTTTCTTTACTTTTTTTTTTTTCTTTTCTATTTTTCACCCCCCAGCCCCTTAAATTGTATGTGTTTGGGATGGTATTTTCTTTTTTTTTTCTTTTTTTCCTCCACCATTTCATTTTATCCTAGATTTCAGGAGTCTTTGTAGATACTGTGTGTCAATAGCAGAGCTGCCAACAGATAAAGCCTTTGAGAGTAAAGTCATTAAATTTGTTAGAATTCATGCCATCATGCTCAACTTGTTGCTTTCTTAGTACCACCTAGCATTTTATCCGTTTTCAGGTGGTTGTGAAAGCAAGCATATAGAATTGGTCTGCTGGATATTGCTGCATTGTCCTGCTGGCTTTCTGTTAATTTATTACACCTCAACTGTTCATAAAGCCTGAATTCAAATGAGCACATCAGCTGTGGAAAAGCTCGCTTTTTTTGGCACTGACCGTCTTACTTGATCATCTTACTTCAGTATTTACAAAAGTTATAAACTTATTTTTTTCCTCTGCCTTCAAATGCCCATGGGTGTGGGTGTGGAGATGTCACCAGTCGTCCAGAGGGACTCTTGTCTGATCCTCTAATTTCTGTCTCTTAAAATGCAGATGATGTTGGCAGTTCTGTAGATAATCGTCTTGCTTGTATTCATTTGTTTTAGCTTTGGTAGATTGTAAACTTTATCTTCAGTTTTATTTAGGCCCACTAAATTGGTCATTAAATCATGGGTTTTGTTGCGTCTTTTCTCCATCTTTGTCCATAGAAGTAAAATTGGTCATTAAATCATGGGTTTTGTTGCGTCTTTTGTCCATCTTTGTCCATAGAAGAACGAAATCGAAATTTGCACTGAAGAAACTATCCCAACTAAAAAGGGAAAAGGAGGGAGGGAAAAAGGTGGCAAGTCAAGGAATCTGATCGGTACATCTGCCGTACAAAGACTGAGTGACTATGGACTGGATTCGACCCCACCCAAAAAATGGGGACAAAAACGGGTTCAGATCAAGACTTTGGAAGGCGAATTTCCTGTGACAATGTGGGCCTCAGGTGCAGATGACAGCAAGGCAGATGAGGATTCTGTGGCAGGAAACTCAGATGCAGACTTCACAGAGTATGTGACTGGCAGAAAATTACCTCCGGGTGGCATACCTGGTTTAGATCTTAGTGATCCTAAGCAACTATCAGGGTTTGCAAGGGTAAAGCCATGGAAGCCTCCCGACGATGTACCCAGAACGGTGCCATGTCCCCACAAGGACTGCAACAAAATGTTCCGTGGCAACTCTGACATGCGGAAACACCTACATACCCACGGCCCTCATGTCCATGTTTGTGCCGAATGTGGCAAGGCTTTTGTGGAGAACTCCAAACTCAAGAGACATCAGCTTTCTGGTCAAGGCTCTTCTGATGGAGATCAGTGGGCACAGTCTACATACACAATTGGCACTCCAACACGGGGTTTGACCTATGTCACAGTTCCAGAGTCACCAAGCTGGGGAGGCTAGGTGGAAAACTTAACTTGGGATGGGGAAGTCATTCAGTGCACACTGATGACAGCTAGTGGTACCATTTCTATGTTTTCAAGTTCTCAGGAGTTGACTTCTGCGTTCAGTCATTTGACGATTTTTTGAAAAGTATGTAAGCTTTTTAGGACCATCATATGCAGGCGTTGTGTACTAAAGTCGCCATCCAGCTAGGTCTACTTTTTTCATTGTGCATATGGGTGATGGTTTGCAGCTCAGCTGTCGATGGAGCATATTTGCAGTGTGACCTCCAAGAAGTGGCACAGAAACTCACAGAGGGATGAAAAAAATCACAAAAAATTGAAAAAAGAATGTAAAAAGAAAAAAAAGTCATAAAAAAGCAGCATGTTCATCACATTTGTTGGTGCGAGTGCTTGGTCTTCGTCTTTGTTGTCATTTGTTGCGCTCCTACAAGTTTTTCAGAATACATGTGGCAGGTAGGTTTTATTGCATTTGTGAATTCATTGGGCTTGTCTCACAGTAGAGACATAAACATAATTCCATTGCCAGAGGTACATTAACCCCATTACATCAGGGTACATGTTTTTTCCCCCCATTGTATATGATCATCACTGGGCCATACATAGGAATAGTTTTGGGTGTGTGTGTTTTTTTTCTTCTAATCTTTGCCTACTGAATGATGCTTTGCCCTTTCCCTGTGTGTATGTCATTTAAATTATTTCAGTTTTTGTGTGGACTTGTAGTTGCAGTTGATCCTGGGAAGAAAGGGCATTAGTACAAAGTTTCTAACACATTATGGTTATTATACACTACCAAGAAAATATTGCATTATTTCACTTTTTTTTTTTTTTTTTTTTTGTCTTTTTTCCCCACTTCTGCCAACATTCACTTCCTGGTTGTCCAGTTTCCTGGGTTTAATGATTTGTGGGGGGACTTGGTTTTTTCTTTTCTTGTAGTTGTTGGGCTTTTGTCATCTGTCTGAAGTAGTCGGTTGAATGTCTCCCATGTAGAATTGTGATCTTGGTGTGATGTTCATTTTGCTGCTCCCCTGAAAAAATATAGTAAAAAAAAAAACGAAAAACATTTGTTTTGGGAAGGAGGGGCAGATTTGAAGGAAAAAAAATCATGTGGCATCTCAAAGCAACGTTGTCTGAATATTGATATGGAGGTAATTTAGCAGATGACTGACGATTCAGATTTGTTTGGATTTGGGGATTTGTTACTTGGAATACTGCTATGTTTCTGGATTTGCATTTTTTTTTTTTTTTAATGGTTACCAAGAATTATGATTTTTGAGAGTCGGAGATCTTATTGACCAATATTCCCCAGACATCCCCTTTTCTTAAGATAAGTGTATCAATGAAATTGTATTTTAGTATCCTTTTTTTTTTTTCTCTCCATGAAGTAAGATCAAGGGGAATTGATTCAGACAAGGTATCTTTGAGAAACCAGTGTTGTGCCACACACAAAAAAATGATCTTAGGTTCTAAACAGAAGGCATGTGCAAGTGATAACTGACAGATCAGACACAAACATCACCAATTGAAATTTTAATCCCGTGATATGTCCCTGTGCTTCGTGTTCTCAGTGTTTTCAAACTGTTCTTCAGTACTGTGTTTCCGTTGCTGTTTTGCTTCTTATCTGCCTTTTCACTGTTCTTTCTGTTTGAACACTTTGATTAGTCTTGTTTCTGTGTTGTCGCTTGCACATGTTTTCCTCATGAGGTGCGAGAAACAAGCTTCAAAAAGAAGTGACTGTTGTCATCGGAAAAAGCAAGAAAAGATCTACTATGGGAAAAAAACTGGAACTAACACACGTGTGAAGCAAACTTTGTGTCTGGGGATAACCAATTATTCAAAAAGAAAAAAAAAGTGGAAAAAATAAACTGTCAAATCAACAATACCTGCTGTGTGTGTGTCTTCATGTGTGGCTGTGTTTGGTGCTCTTCGATCAGTGATGAAGAGACTGGTGGCTGGGTGATATTCATCCTTTCATCTCTCTAGGTTAGCTTTTTATCCAGGGAGTTTGTCAAAGAAATTGTGCCGAAAAAGGTGTACTGGAAAAAGATTTGAATGTGTAGGAAGAAATGTTTGGAACACTTACTTGCTGAATTTAGTGCCTTTCTAAATGGCATGCTCTATTGAATAAGCCATTGGTTTGGAAATCTAGATAGAGAACTATAGTTTCTCTCTTAAATGATACCCATGATCTCGTTTGCAGAATTGCAACAAACTTGGAAGGGGTTCTTAATTGAAATTTAAAGAGTCTTGAGGGAATGAAAACAAGCTTCAATACGTCTTGCAGGTGCTCGAGTGGAAGGTTATTAGACCTGCTGAACCTGAAATTGCTGTGAACAGGCTTTGGGATCAGTCATAGCAATCTTTTTGTTGAATTTCATTTCCAAAGCCCCATTCTGGGCTTGAGAATTTCATCCACGCCGAATCAAAATAATTATGAAATAAGAATGAATCGCAGATTGTGAGTTCCATCTCGGGGAAAGTTGTCGCCAACAATTTTCATAACAGATGAACTTTCATGCCATTAGTTCCCTTATGCAACCCCATCCTCCTACAGTCACAGTTTTGTTTTGTTTTGTTTTTTAGATCACTTTTAAGGACCCAGTAATAAAAGTTCCTAAAAAACTACTCTGAGGTTTGAGCCCTGAAAGTCCCTAAAAAGCAGAATGTGTGGAATGTCATTTGTGAATCAAAACTTGAAGAAAAACTAAGTAAAAAATGAATAATAGCTACCAATAGGAAGTACAATCTACATTTTGTTCACAGTGTATCCACCTGTGTTGGTGGTTTTGTGAGCGCCTGTAGATAGAAAATCATTGAAGCTGCATTGATTTTGAACATCAGCGATGGGAAAGTGCGTCTTCAACCATTGGTTAGAGAAAGATGAATATGAAATTGGTTATGTGCCGGAATGCTGGTTTTTTAGAACAGCTGGTGCTGGCAATACTGGCTTTTAAAATCTAAGAAGTAAAAAATTTTCGAAGAATGGTTAAATCGGACGGCAGTTCCACTTTGAATTCCGATCCAAGTTTTCAGTGTGCACTGTTCTCGCTCTTCCGTGCCGGAGGTACACAGCGCTCCACTTCCTTCAAGTCGACTCAACACCACAAAGACATGCACATTTGAAAGTTAGTGTTTGACACGTTAGCACGGCAGTGGAGCAATCGTTACAATGCCGTTTTTGACAAAAGACGATGCTGTGCGAAAGGCATGTGAAATCGGTGGCGATGGGAATGGCTGATGGAAAAGGATACAAACAGAAAAAACATTTGGCCTGTGGCTATAGAAGATGGATATGCCAGGGATGGCGTTCTGTTTGTTTGAAGTCGCTGAAATAAGAATACAAGCGGGAAGAAAAACATTCTGGAAGCATGCTGATCTTGCTAATCAGACGGCACACTTCATAGGTCGGTCATGAATCTTGCAACGGTGTTGCCAAATGTTGTGGATGAGGATAAGTTGGGTGATCTTGACTCAGAAGTCAGAGAGTGTCCTGTGGATGAAGGCTCTGGCTTCAAGTTTTACTTGTGACAACACTTTGGACAGGGATCTTTGAGTCAGTTTTCAATCTAAAATCAGGATCTGTAACACACTATCCTGTGCTGTCTAAGCTTGTCAAGGCTGTCCTTAACGTCTTTTGCAGACTACTTGCAGAGTCGTCCTTTAACTCCGTGGATGATATCCGGTTAGACTGCACAAAAACGACAGAAAATATTGAAGTTTCAGTTTTGCTGCAATAGGGAGATCAGTGGTCAAGGCGAAGTGGCCCACTGCTGCGAAGATGCCAGTCAGCAAAGAAATGATCAGTGTGATAACAATGAGCAAAGGCAGGTACTCCGTACATCTAGAGGCACAAAAAGAGGAGGGAAGCTGAAAAGATCCAAGAAATGATCAGCGTGATAACAATGAGCAAAGGCAGGTACTCCGTACATCTAGAGGCACAAAACAGGAGGAAAGCTGAAAGATCCAAGAAAAAAGTGTCTAGCAGCTGAGGAGCTTTCCAGAAACAAGTTTTAAAAAAAAAAAAAGGTGATCCCATGTCTCCCTCGTCCCTATAGACCAGCAAGTGGGCTGTCTTCATCTGAAGTATTTGATAAACAATTTCAACAAAAGCAACAATTTCTGCTATTGCTACGAGTACAAGTGGTGTAGTGCCTAGCACAATAAGTGTGTTGTTTGATACTACAGTTTCAGTAAGTGATTCTGTTGTGCCAAGTGTGTTGTCACATACTACAGTTTCAGTAAGTGATTCTGTTGTGCCAGGTGTGTTGTCACATACTACAGTTTCAGTAAGTGATTCTGTTGTGCCAGGTGTGTTGTCACATACTACAGTTTCAGTAAGTGATTCTGTTGTGCCAGGTGTGTTGTCACATACTACAGTTTCAGTAAGTGATTCTGCTGTGCCAGGTGTGTTGTCACATACTACAGTTTCAGTAAGTGATTCTGTTGTGCCAAGTGTGTTGTCACATACAGTTTCAGTAAGTGATTCTGTTGTGCCAAGTGTGTTGTCACATACTACAGTTTCAGTAAGTGATTCTGTTGTGCCAAGTGTGTTGTCACATACTACGGTTTCAGTAAGTGATTCTGTTGTGCCAAGTGTGTTGTCACATGCTACGGTTTCAGTAAGTGATTCTGTTGTGCCAAGTGTGTTGTCACATACTACAGTTTCAGTAAGTGATTCTGTTGTGCCAAGTGTGTTGTCACATACTACAGTTTCAGTAAGTGATTCTGTTGTGTCAAATGGGTCAGCTTCCAAACTCCTGCACTCTCCCATGGGGGGGGGGGGGGGGAAGCTTTCTTGAAAGGAGCAGGTGACACTTAGCATTTTTTCAAGTCCGTGATTAATTTTTTTTTTTTTTCAATATCTTGTCTCGATTTTTTAGTCCAGACTGCATCTGTTGAAACATGAGTAGCTCTAAATTTTTGCGGCTTCTGTTACTTTCTGTGATTTGCTTGAATACATCTGCTGATGAATTCTAGCACAGTGACAGCAACTTTTCCTCCATTGTGGTGGCTTCAATTTGAATGCCAGGACTGCATCTGTGCCGTTGTTATATTGTGGCTTCTCATCATACCTAGTACAAAATGTAGCCTACTACCAACAATATAGTCATGTAGTGGCTCTAGTTTTTAATGACCCTCAGTCAGGTGTATAGCTCACACTAGTCATTATGACTTCAGATAGTGACAGCCAATTTTAGTGACTTTACTCCACTTGAGTGGTGATTTCAATTCGAATGCCAAGACTGCATCTGTTGAGTAGCTGTATCGTGGCATCTTATACCAAGTATACCTACAGCCATCTGCCAAAAATACATTCGTGTAGTAGCTCTAGTTTTCAGCGAGTTCAAAGCCAGGAGTATACCTTTTAATGACTTCAGAAGACACGTCTTCAGTCCCACTTCACTTCAGAGTACAATCTACAGTGTATGGGAGATAATCTACAGTGTATGGGAGATTAAAAGGTATAAAGGCATGTGCAGATTAGATTTGAAACAAAAAAGAAATGGAGGGAAAGTTATCTTTGATTTTCTTCAGGAAATTGCATTTTAGTTGTGTTTGAAAAATGTATTTAATTAAAGAACTTGAAGCTTCAATTTCAGGCCTAACTTTCCATTTTACTTTCAACGAGAGCCTTCCATTTGCCTTCTTAAATGCATTTTTCTTTCAGCCTGGGCGGCCCCTGGATCTCTGCCTTTAAAGTTTTTTAGAAATTTACTGGAAGCACCCATGATATAAAGCGTGGATGAGGTGTATTCCATGTCATGCGCCGCTCACAATGAAACATGTTCTTTTAGAGTTGGGACTTGCACGATGTGAGACACAAACATTTTACAGCGGAGTCCATGAAGATCCTTGAGTTTTTGAGAGAGATTAACATTTTTCATCTGATTTAAGATTTTACGGAAGAAAGATTTTTAATGCAATTTCTGGTGCGTTTCTAGACGATGTCATTTAATTAATGAGATGTGTGAAAGGTTTTTTTTTTTTTTTTTTTTTTTTTTTTTTTTTTTTTTTTTTTTTTTTTTTTTTTAGACTGGTGAGTTGATTTTAACGTGGTGACAGCCCTGATGTGGCCCTTTGCGGTCGGCTGGGCTATAAGCAACATTATCTTATCTAAGTGTACAGCAATGACGGGCGCTAAGCCTATTGTACAATTCGCAAAACAAATGGATTGAACTGGAGACAGTGGGAGAAGGAGCACTGTTCAGCAGAAAGGGAAAAAACCCAGATCTGATGAAGGCAAGCAAGCCAGCGGTGCCAGTCACCAAATTGCTTGGACAGGAATGAGCTGACACAAGCCAGCGGGCTTCAAGTTCAACCAGTCAGTCGCCACTCTCCACCGTAGCCATCACGCAGTCGCCTGCCATACATAAGACAGCAGAACTGTTGGACTGATGGCAGAAATTTTGTGGATGTTAAAGGTTAGCAGCCATTGCAGTTTCAAGTCCTGTGAGGGAACAACTGTGTGTATTTGGTGGTTTCCCCCCGCCAGTCAAATGCACAAGGTTACAGATATGGTGAATGGAAAACTGCCTACATCCATCTCCGTCTTTGGAATTGCTCCCCATTTTGTATTCCTTTTGAAAGACAAAGTGAAGTCGGAGACATTGTATGTGCCCCTGTTTGACAGACATAGAAGATGAAATGACCAGCCCGAAGGATTCTGTGTGGTTTGAATGTACGGCGTCTTTGTCAAAAATGTGACTGGCCAAAGGTTCCAAGATCCAAGCTCAGGTGAATCTGCACATTACCTTTTCATAGAGACTTGATATCGTATAGACTGTGTTCTGCTAAGGCCAAAGCCACATTCCAACCTTCACTGTCACCAACAATACAGAGATCAACACTGTGGACAAGTTCTGCTATTTGGGCACCAGTGTTGCGCATCTCAAAGGCCAGCTGTGCCCTTGGCCAACTCTTCAAAGCGTCTGTGGCAAGACCATGGCGTCCGATTGTGTACAGAGGTCACTGTGTACAGAGCTGTGGTTCTGAGTGCTCACCTTTACGCTACTCAGCGCTGTTGTGAGACTTGGACCACAAACTGCCGACACATTCAACAACTCCAACAGTTCTACCAGTGAGGCTTGTGCAAGATCTGCTGCATCAAATGGCAAGACAAGAGAGTCTAACCTACAGGTCCAGAAGTGTGACCTACACAGCATTGAGTGTATACCCATCAAAAACCAGCTCCGATGGACAGGACATATCCATATGGAGGACAGCAGAATTCCGAAGATGCTGCTCTATGGACAACTGAAGCATGGACACCGTGACCAAGGAAGGCCTCAAGAAATACAAAGACGCCTTGAAGGCCAACTTTGCTTCCTGGAAAGATGTCGCCCTTGTCCTAACACAGTGGAAGCAAGGGTGTACCCAGGGCGTAAAGACTGCAGTGCAAGAGAGCAGCCGATTCACAAGAGGAATCGGAGAAAACAGGGCCCATCCTTGCATGACTCCATTCCATGCAGCATCTTGGGACGGCTTTGTTCCTCAGGAATTGGTCTTCATTCCCACATGAGGACCCACATCAGCAGATGACCTGCCTGCCTACTCATCTGTCGGACATGACGGGAGAATCCATCATCATCATCACCACCCCAAACAGTTCCCAGAACATGAGCGATCCTTTATTTTTTACCATTGACACAGGTTTGACAAGGTTTGTTTACGTCACCAACCTTGGGTTAGGAACTAAGATTAGGGCAAATTAGGGCTCAGTTTCATGTCACGTTCGCAAACCTTCCTTGTAACTGTCTGCATAACATACTTCGTTGGCCAAAAATCCACGTAGCAAAGAACTGTTTCGTAAATCAGTACGCCGGTTTCACAACACACCTGTGAACGTGTTCTTTGCTATGTTGGGTACAAGCGCGTGATTCCCGCTTCTTTCGGAAATTACTGAACACATGGCGATGGAAATAGCGGCGACCGGCAGCAACAAATTCCATACCACAAATATTGATTGCGTGTATTTAGAAGTAAAACTTAATAATTAGTCTGCATTTGTATTCAATTAAATTGTGTAAAGACACACACACACACACATCTGTATTCAAGCATTTTCATTTGATTTCTTTCCTATGTTGTCTTGGTGACCCTTCTCATGATCAGATCACGCAGAGCGATCTTCATGCCCACATTCCTGACTTTCTTCTCTGAGGGCAACTCGGTGGTTTATCCTGTCTCAAAGCATGCTATAAACAAAGTTGCTGCCATTCCTTCCAGCAAGGAAGGATCAGTTTTCATCACTGGTAAGGAAGCAGCTGGGTCAGTAAACTCTTCCTTTAGAGAGAAAGAGATGTGGTGGAGGGAAAAGGGAGGGTAGGGGAGGCTGAAGGAGAGAAAGAGATAGAAAAAGAAGGAATAAAAGGATGGGATTGCTTAGAAAAAGGCAAACTTGGGGAGGAAGGGAGAGACCGGTTTGTGTGTGTGAGAAAGAGTTCATATTCTTTGTAGTCCAGCCAACAAGCCATTAATAGCTCTCTCTCTCTCTCTCTCTCTCTCTCTCCCCGTTGTAAACGTGAAGAGAGTCAACGATAGTATTGCGGGGGGAGTGCTACAGAGAGAGAGAGAGTTGAAATAAGTTTTAAATGTACTGTGATGTCTTTATTTCTATTGAATCCTTTCACTCGTATCCTTATTTTTATGTTCGTTGCTGGTACAACTTCTAGGTTAATATGATTATAAATGGGTCATGAAATTTAATATGATTATAAATGGGTCATGAAAATGTGAGACGATGGTGTGTGTGCGTGCGTGCGCGCATGCACATGTGTCACAGTGAGGAGGAGAATGTTTCTGGGGCATTTTCTTCTTATTTTTGGCCAAATATTGCATGTCTCAATCTTTGAAGACATTTGAGAAAACCCAGCTCTGATATTTCTCTACCCAGAATTTATTTTAATTTTCTGAAAATCCGGTTGCAATTCAGTTTATATTATGATTTTTTTTTTTTTTTTTTTTTTTTTTTTTGGGTGTCACAGCAATTCCAAATTCTAGAATTATGTAGCTCAATACGAGTTGCAAGCGAACTGAGTGTGGAGTTTACAGCTGTCGAGAGCTTTCTTGTAACGCAGTAGAAGATCAAAATTTTGTATTCTGGGTGATCAGGACTGCGCATCTTAATTTTACAAGCATTTGAAAAAGAGAACATCTCGAGATCACGTGCACTGAACCGAACTCACTCGGTGAGACATTCGGCGCTGACGAAGGCCTCTGGATGGAGGCCGAAAGCTTCGCTTCGGCAAACTATTCCTGTGTGAAAAGGTAAAAGACTGTTTAATCACGAGTAACAGTATTTTGCCACAATTCTACTGCAGCTTGTTTTGGGCGTTGGTTGTTCAGACCATTTTGTAATTATGTGCAGTGTCAATACACACCTGTGAAAGACAAACCTATCTTTGAAAGTGACAAGGTTAAATTCACAAGTTACACACCGATTATTAAAATATTTGTCTAAATGTACCTGCAGACAAGGACGCACACACACGCATGGATGGATGCACCCTGCTCACACCTCATCCACCCAACACCCCACACCCCTGCACACACTGCTACACCTGCTTTTGCTGCCTCTTTCCCCCACATCCGAACACACAATAGAGAACATGTTTAACGCAAAAATGGAGATTGGTAAGGGTTTAGGGTACACACAGAAAGAGCTTGCCTTCACAATCTTTTCACGTGGCGTGCAGGCATACATGGGCATGCAGGCACGCACGCTCATGTGTGCGCTAAAATGTTTGCCAATAACCTCTTGAAATCTGCCATTTACATAAAGTCGCAAGGTAAACATATCTGTATTGTGGGTGGAAGATAAGATGAGATAATGTTGCTTATAGCCCAGCCGACCGTTAAGGGCCACATCAGGGCTTGTGGGTGGAAGGCAGTCTCGTCTGGAGAATGATCACTGATGACAGAACAAGGGTGACTGGGAAGGGGCTAGGTGGCACTGAAAGAGAGAAGAATGTAGGAACTTTACCGCCGTCACAAGCTTCTCAAATGCACACACGTGGTGTGATGACAGACAATTTGATGTGTTCTCAGAAAATTTTGTCAGATAAAATGAGTTCACAGAATGTGGTCAGCCGTTTCTTCTTTTTCTGTGAAGTTCGTGACACACACACACACACCATAAACACACACGCACACCCTCCACACAAACAATCTGGGTGCTGATAAAGCCGAGCGGCTGTGCTGTCGGAGCAGCTATGAACAGAGTTAGTGGTGCGGGGGAGGACCACCACTAAAGTTATTAACTTATTTACTAACAAATTCCCTCTACGTAGTCGTCATGAAATGCATTTCTTACTACTATGAACTTTTTTTTCGCTACCAACTAGTATAGATCTAAGAAGACTCCATAAATCTGGCCCCTGACCGTGAAGACCAAAGATAAGATCACTGAGATGGTGAACTACATTAATCGGTGTTTGCAATCTAAAAATGTGTTGAATGAAGAATGACCTTCAGGCATGGACCAAAGACAAGATCACTGAGATGGTGAACTGATTCAGTGTTTACAATCTAAAAATGTGTTCAATGAACAATGACCTTGTAGTTGTGTCTGACTTCTCCAAGTTTCCAGACAAGCCTCCGTGGACCCTTTTCACACCAGAAATTCACTTTGTTCTTGCAACGTTTCGCGAAGAATCCACCAGCTTTCTGGCATACAAGACAATTGTTTGCCGATCTCTGTTCAAAATTCCCATCCAGTCAGGAAATATTCAACGACGGTTCAAAGTCTGAAGATGGAGTGGCCTGTGCAACCTATTGGCCTGGTCCTGCTTCTCAAATATTGTTAGAACATATTCCTTCAGACCCTTCTGTTTACTCTGCTGAACTTACAGCTCTAGTTCTAGCACTGAAGACAATCTCTCAATCTACAAAGAAGGACTTTCTGGTCTTGTCTGATTTGCTGTCAGCTTTTGGAGGCCATAGCTGGCCTTAACCTCCATCATCCCGAACTTCTACACTTTTTTAAACTTTTTACCATGTTGAAAACTGAAGCTCACATGTTCAGACTTGGGTTCCCAGTCATGTTGGCATCAGAGGGAATGAAATGGCTGATCGCTTCGCCAAGAATGCCACAACAGGGAAACTGTTCAACATATCTATCCCCTACACAGATCTAAAACCAAAAGTTAATGATTATGTCACAGACCTCTGGCAGGAGGACTGGAATACACAGACAGATAACAAACTCTTTCAGATCCGTCCAAACCTAAAAGAGTGTCTGTATCCACTTCTGGTAATCGCAAAGAAGAAATGGTTTTATGTCGTATTTTACTCATTCATAACCAGAGTGTAGAAGCTCTGTGGTGCATTCCATGTCATGTGCTACTCTCAATGAAACATGTTCTTTTAGAGTGTCGAGACTTGCATGATGTGAGACACAAACATTTTACAGCAGATTTCATGAAAACCTAGTTCAGAGATGTTCCACCAGATGCGATCTTTGAATTCTTGAAGGGGATTAACACTTTTCATTGGATCTGAGATTTTAGAGTGGAAAGATGTTTAACAATATTTCCGGTGGGTTTTCAGAAGATGTATTTTAAAGAGTTTTGTGAACGAATGACTTGTGAGTTGACTTCAACGCGGTGACAGCCCTGATATGGCCCTTTGCGGCCGGCTGGGCTATAAGCAACATTACCCTACCTTACCTTATCTAAAAATGTGTTCAATGAAGAACAACCTTCAGGCATAGACCAAAGAAAAGATCACTGAGATAGTGAACTACATGACTCTGTGTTTGCAGTCTGTGTTCGGTGAAGAACGACCTTGTGGTTGTGTCCGACTTCTCCAAGTTTCCAGACAAGCCTCCATGGACCCTTTTCACGCCAGAAATTTGCTTTGTTCTTGCAGCTTTTTGCAAAGAATCCACCAGCTCTCTGGCATACAAGGCATTGTTTGCCAGTCTCTGTTCAAAAGTCCCATCCTTTCAGAAAATATTCACCGACGGTTCCAAGTCTGAAGATGGAGTGGCCTGTACAGCCTATTGCCCTGGTGCTCCTCAAATATTATTAGAACATATTTCTTCAGATGCTTCTGTTTACTCTGCTCAACTTACAGCTCTGGTTCTAGAACTGAAGATAATCTCTCTATCTACAAAGGACGACTTTCTGGTTTTGTTGGATTCACTGTCAGCTTTGGAGGCCACCTGATGCAATCTTTGAATTCTTGAAAGAGATTAACATTTTTCATCGGATCTGATATTTTATAGTGGAAAGATTTTAAACAATATTTTGGGTGGGTTTTTAGATTGTATTTAAAGAGTTGTGTGAATGAATGACTTGTGGGTTGACTTCAACGCGGTGACATCCCTGATATGGCCCTTTGCGGTCGACTGGGCTATAAACATTACCTTACCTTATCTAAAAATGTGTTCAATGAAGAACAACCTTCAGGCATAGACCGAAGACAAGATCACCGAGATGGTGAACTACATGATTCAGTGTTTGCAATCTAAAAATATGTTCCGTGAAGAAGAACCTTCAGGCAGAACTTGCTGGTGTGGCTGTTTCCCCCAGTTCCTGGTGGTTCCTTGGTCGTACACAGTGGGGTGTTCTATCCAATCCAGTTCACATTTAGCAGAGCTGAATTTGTACTTTAGTATCAGGCTCAGCCATGGTTATGAAAACACAGTTCATATGTTGAAGAATAATCACTACCTTCAGGCAGTTAATACTGGACTGTAAAATCCAGGAATAGTTGTGCATTTCAGCCAGTTCCGCATCAGAGGAGTAGAATTTTGCTGGACATGCAGATTCCTGGGTTGGTATGATCAGTACACTGGGGTACCCTTTTTCAAGGTCTTGAAAGCTGGGAAAAGCTCACTTTGTATGATCAGTACACTGGGGTACCCTTTTTCAAGGTCTTGAAAACTGGGAAAAGCTCACTTGGTATGATCAGTACACTGGGGTACCTTTTTTCAAGGTCTTGAAAGCTGGGAAAAGCTCACTTGGTATGATCAGTACACTGGGGTACCTTTTTTCAAGGTCTTGAAAGCTGGGAAAAGCTCACTTGGTATGATCAGTACACTCGGATACCCTTTTTCAGGGTCTTGAAAGCTGGAAAAAGCCAGCTTGGTTTCCTTCACATTTGATAATGTCCCTGAAAAAAAAAAAATTTCTGTGAACAAATTTTCAGCACGGAGTCGGACTTGGCTTCTAAGAAATAATGATGTCTGAACGCCGACAACATGTCTGAACCTAAAACATGAAATTGGGGTTGACATGAAACAGGACGGCAGCCACCGTTTGTCAAATGTACTTTTATCAAGGAAATCGAGGAATTTTCAGAGGGCAGGATTTTAGAGACAGGACATGCCCACGAGAGGTGTTTGACAAAAAATGTAGCCAAAAATGTCCATTTCATCACAATCCTGGAGATTGCAGGCAAGTGATGAAGGCATAGCAATTTCCAGTGGAAAGAAATCGCTCCTTGTCCCCTGTGCTACAACTGTACAAATGCTTTTGACACTTAGGGGAATTAACTGAACCCTGCTAATGGTAGCATAATGATGGGCAAGGTTTGGTTTTAGTGTCGGCAGCCTTCACTCAGAAATAAAAGTGTTTGTTTTTAGAGGGAATGATTCGTTCATTTTCAGCTTCCATCCTCGGTTCAGTTAGCTTATCTCTCTCATACATACACACTTAATGAATGAAACAGAAAAGCAAAGCATCTGCCACAGTTCAGCATATCTAACCATTCGTGTCGCATGACCAGAACTGTGGAAAAAAAAAAGTCAAATCAAATGGCAAGAAAAAAAGGCAAATCCCAGATCCTAGACTCCAGAATTGGAAGAAGTTGAGCAAGCCATGAATAACCAAATGTCAGCTATCCTCCCCCACCTTACATTCACAAGCACACACAGCAACACATGACACACCGCTGAACTTGTGTGTGTTTAATGGTGTGACTCGGAACACTGAAACCGCAAAGTTGCTAACAATACCACACATTGCAGTGAAGAACATGAAATTGAATTAATCGGAGAGTGTACAGTCGGATGAAATGTGCAAGTATTTCAATCGGTACTGGTAGAAAGCTTTCTACTCTGTCATTTCCTTCCCTTCGTCATCTTCCACATACGGCCTGCTTGGCCCAGTGGTTCAAGTATCAAACTCTTTTTATCAAGGTCCAGGGTTCAATTGTCTCTCCAAATAGCCTGGTTAGAAGAGATTCGGTCTTATGGAATTGACGTCTAAGCTGACTCCAATCTCCTAAACTTTTGGGCGTGACTTGAAACCCAGGACCTATACTGTACAGTATATGAACAAAGCACATGAACATTCCCATGCATATTCAATCCCATTTCAACGAGGAGAAGAACAGTCTTGTCAGGTGCTGGTGGGATGGAAACGTATTCATATGAATGTCGTATTTACACATCATCCCTGGAATGTGATAACCTTATTAATGGTGGGATTACAAACGCTTGCATAAGCAAAATCTCGTCACTGATGAACCTTGACATCTAGTTTAGGATGGTGATGGTGAGCCTTGGGTCTAGTCTAGGACTGAAGGGACAATCCATCACCTGTCGCAGCCACAAGATTCATGCTGTCCTTTGCCCCAACCCTTTTCAACTTCAGCCTCAGTCGGTGCTCACACCCCAGTCAACTTCCATCGGAAGACCTTAGCCAGACTTAGTCAACCTTGCTTCCGCTGCCCAAGTTGCAACGCTACTGTTGAAGAGCTAGCTGTCTTTAAAACTTGGTAACTTCAAAATTTCATACAATCCTCTGCCTCCTTTTCCAAGGCTATTAACTCAATTTTTAATCCTGTAGCCCCTCTTTTGCTTCTGAATGTTTTCTTCTCTTCTTTGTTCCTGAAAGTGTTCAATATGGCAATTGTGTAGAATGAAATTCAACCATTCACAGAAGCTGAACTAAGGGCATTTCAGGGAAAATTTACTGGACTAATTATTTTAGCAATATTGACAATCTGCCAGATCAAGTACTCGGTGTTACTACATCATGCAATATATTTGCAGACGCCACCAAACTATGCAATACCTCTAAAAAAAAAAATTTAAAAACCAAAACTGAAGGAAATAAGTTACGCGATGGTTTGAGACGTGGTACTTCTATTTTCAAAGCCCCAAAAAGGTGCAAAGATATTGATAGTGTTTACAGCCCAGACGGCCACCACACCTGATCTGTGAGCTGAAGTCTTACCTGAGAACTGAAAGAATAATGGCGCATATGATACCAAGAAACAAAACGTCGATATCAAAGAATGATTTGATCTGGCAGAGCATCTCCCTCGGGCAAGCAGTCTGTCTGAATCGACATCAACTTGCCTGAATTCAGGCTTTGGCATATCCGCATGCACCCCTGACATCAGGGCTGGGGCTCCACTGGTAGAAATATTCCACAGAACCAAAACACCCATACACCTTCAAATCATTTCTGGTAACGGTTAAAAACAAGGCAAGGAGAGCACTTATGCTGATGAAGAATTTGACCAGTTTGAATAATGATCCGTTTGCATGATTACATTCATGGGTCAAAAGCGAAATCCCACTTTGAAAATGGTTGCTGCGAAGTGTCGAGTCCATTTTCAAAAGATCAAGACAACAGCATTAGGAATGAACACAAGAGATGAGTAATCACATTTGCAGAGTGCACCTTAACCCTCTTGCATTTACATTTTCCAGCCCAAAACTGCTAATATTCGTATTTTGAGAAATCAATGGAATGTGGTCAGTTCATGACCCTAGTCTGTGTGAATGAATCGTTTCCCACACCCCATACTACTGCTAAGATTTGATTGGACACCTCTCAGGGATGCCCATTTATTTTGGCCAGCCTTGACTTAAAACAATGTCGCAGTGTGTGAGGGAAAGGAACGTGGCATGTGCAGCCGTAACCAACACCAGGGGAGACAAACGGAGCAGCCGGATGGGGGTGAAACAAATGCAAGAGGGTTAAGTCTCTAACACACTTAGCCCTTGATTGTGAACCTCTCAAAATACATTTACTATGTGCGAATATGATGCACACACAGCAACTCGTGGCACAGATACTTCATAAAGAAAAAAAAAAATACTGTCAATTGGCAACTTGCACATTATTCAAAAAAGAAAAAAAAAAAGTAAACAGCCTGAAAACTCCAACACTGCACTACAGGACTAACATGCACATGTTTATGGAACTTCCAACAAAAATTCTTTCATATCACAATGAAATTTTGTGCTAGTGCTTCAATGGTAATTGTCTCTGCAGTCTTTTTCCAAAAACCATTCACTGGAAAATGAAAGTATAAAACATCCAAAATGATTCATCAGCCACTTTCATAGAAATCCATACAACGCCTTTTAACAGGACAAGCATGGAAAATGGCTGGGGAAAAAAAGGACTGGCACCGATGGTCGTGAAATCAGCTATTTGTTATTTCGAGCAAAAAGTAATGAATGTCCATCCTAGTAATTTATTTGTTGAAGGCCTCCATCCTATTTTTCTTTTCCTCCCATTTTCCATGCATGTCATTCTGTTTTTGCAAATGTCTGCAACATATGAAAAATTAACATGTCTTACTTTTTTCCCCTCATTTTAATGGCCTGATTATAAGAAGATCCTACAGGCACATGTATGCAGGCACATATTTTTTTTGTCTGCTATTATCTGAAGGAGATGAACATTTTTCATCTGATCTAGGATTTTATAGAAGAAAGATTTTTAATGAAGGTTCTGGTGCGTTTTTAGAAGACGCATCTTAAAGAGATGTGTGAAAGGTTTGTTTGTTTTTTATTGTTCGTGACTTGTGAGCTGACCACAACGTGGTGACAGCCCTGATATGGCCCTTTGTGGTTGGCTGGGCTATAAGCAACATTACCATTACCGGCATGACAGTATCAATATGAATCTCAATCTGTAAATCCAAATGTTCCATGGCTGCTAGGTTCTATTCAATAACGTGTGTGTGTGAATTCATGCATGCATATTGTACTGAAGTGAATGTATTTTCTTTCTTTTTAACAATATAAATTTTACCAACAGTCAAATTTATGTTTTAAAAAATTCTCAACAATATCAACATTCCTATCAAACTCAAACTCACTCATCTCACCGACTGTCTGAAAATAACGTTGTACTACCTGGTTCGGTTCTGTTAACGCACCTGTGTTTCAAGCATGTTTTGAGAGTGTCTTTAATTAGTGTTTCTTCTGACCTCCATGAGAATGCACTCCTTGATGCAGCTCACCTTAGAAGAGTCTCTTGGGTAGCCAGTGGTCTGGCATGCGAGCTACATGACCTGCCCATCGAAGATGAGACAGCATCAGGATGGTGTGGATGCTCGGCAGGTCTGCTTGGTCGAGCACCTCTGTGTCTGGGATTTTGTCCTGCCATTTTATGTTTAACAATCTTCTGAGGAAGGTTGTGTGGAAGTGATTCAACTTCTTGTCAAGCCGTTGGTACACTGTCCACGTTTCACATGCATAAAAGAGTAGGGGAGAACAGCTGCTGTGTACACCTTCAGCTTGGTCTCTTGACTAGCCTAACCTATACAATAATATTTATCAATAAAAGAGACAGAGCTGAAAAAAAAGAAAAGTTTTCAGTCTAATTCAGCATTTTTCTGCTTAACCTTAACCATGCTTCCTGGGTCTAGAGTGACCCAGTGACTCAATAAAAACATCACATCTTATGAACGGATGGAGCTATGCTCACGAAATCTTAGGAGTTCCTCAACGATCTTAACAGCCGTTGGTCACAGAAATTTCATGTATGGGCACAATCAATTATCAGTGTAATTAGTCGCGGTTCTCCAAGGACCTATACATTTTAATGGGTTGCACATGACCCACGCCATCGGGTGAGGAATAAGTTGCTGAACCGCCCTTTATCAGTTGAGGGTCTTATGCAATCTGAATAGGGATAAGCAATAGGAAAAGCCTCTACAAAATGTGTGGGTCTTGGGTGACCCGCACAATCAGGTCTGTGTAGTCAAAAACATCATCTGGTAAAGGTTAAATGTCTCAAAGAGCAAGAGGTCAAACCTTTCCAGATTATCAGTAGCAATTATTTTCCCCATACACCGAAAATTGTAACATAGTCTGAATGGTAGGTTGGGGCCAAGGGACTGTCACTCTCACATGCCTCACACAGCTGGAACGAAAGATCAGCTGGAACTAGATGCGGAAATGTCCTGAAAACAGTCTGCTTCACTTTCATGTTAGAAGCCTGCCAGATTTTGGTGATTATCTCTCAGAAGTTTCAGAGCTTTGGAACACAGTATGAGAAGCATTCTGTCTGAAGAAGCCACCAAGACTCTGGTTTCTGCTTTCATTCTTTCAAGACTTGACTACTGTAATTCTCTTCTTGCTGGCTGTCCACAGAATCTCCTTGCAAAATTGCAGAAAGTCCAAAATAATGCTGCTCGCCTTGTCTCGAAATCTCCGAAAACCTCTCATGTTTCTCCCTTGCTTAAATCTTTGCACTGGCTTCCTGTTGAAAAACGCATCAAGTACAAACTTTCTTTGCTCTGCTACAAGGCATTGGATGGCCTCGCTCCATCTTACCTCTCTAAACTTCTGTCGACCTATACTCCTTCCAGACAGCTTCGCTCTTCTTCTGACACTCGCATTCTGCAGATCCCTCGTTTTCGAGCCAGAACACTTGGTGAACGTTCTTTTTCTTTTCAGGCTCCTTCCTGCTGGAACAATCTCCCTTCTGCACTCCGAAACTCAAACAGTCTTTCTTCTTTCAAGTCCTCCCTCAAAACAACTCTCTTCAAAACATAATTTTTCTGCTCCTTCGCTGGTGTGTGGGTGTGTGCGTGTGTGTGTGTGTGTGTGTGTGTGTGTGTGTGTGTGTTAGGGCTTATTGCTGTAAGCGCTTAGGGCTTTTGTTTAAGATTAAGCGCACTAAATGTTCCTTATTATTATTATTATTATTATTATTAAGCATTAGCTATGTGCCAATGAATCTGGAAATTCATTTCTAAAGCTCTGTCCCCCCCCCCCCCCCCCCCCCTCTCTCTCTCTCTCCTCCATCCCCCAAAAAAATGTTAACAAATGAATCACAAGATTTCCACCTGCAGTCGCCTCACTTCGCAACTTGATCTACGTGCCAATGGTTGGCAGCAGGTTGGTTAATGTGAAAAGTACACACACACTACGGCTGTGGAGTTTAAAGTAGACTAAACAGAGTACCCATGTCATAAACATCAAGTAGTCAACATCTTGATTGTTGGACCACTTTCTGCTGGCTTAATTTAAGACACTGAAGTTTCCTGGCCAACAGCTAACTAAAATGAGCAATCCTTCATTGGTTTTGAAAAGAAAAAAATGGCCAGAATTCTTCTTTTAACCTTCGCCGGACGGTGCTTTTGACTATACACGGAAGACGGTGTGGGTCCATGTGGACCCATGTCCGCGGAGAGTTTTCCCTCTTTGCGAGCCATGGGTCCACACGGACCCACACCGTCATCAAATAAGTTTTTAAAAAATAACCATGTTCATCTCTATCTTCTCATTGTCACGGTCAAAATTCAACTCAACCAAATTCGTGGTCAATCGCCATCAGCCCAGTTGGACCTAAGCCCTAACTCAAACATTCTAGGCGTCAGGAAGACGGGCCCATAGGTCGGGTCCGGCCAATTAAGCTTAGTGGAGAGGTTTCACCGAGACAGTCCGACCCACCTAGACTGACTAAGCGGCTTTGACCGACGCCTCGATGTCTGCCCAGACGGACCTCAGTACCTGGGCCAGCCTTATTCCGGCCACTTTGTGAACCAGCGTCATTGTCAGTTTAGACATCGTGACGCCCACCCAGACTCAGCTGGCCACTTTAGAGTGACCAGTGTCCACACGGCACCAGTTAAGTAGGAAAGGGGGGAAGGTAGAGTGTGGTGGGGGGTGAAATCTAGCTAATCAATTAGATGACCAATTGACCACCACAGAGAGTAAGGCGTGTCAGCATGACTGGCATGATTTGAACATCCAATGGAATTAGAGGGAGCTAACTTCGGGGTGTCAGGGGTAAAAATACTGACCAATGGTACTCGCCCTTGTTGGAGAGATCGGAACACGATAAGAAGGATGGGAGAGTGAGATGAAGGGAGAACGAGGGAAGAACGAACAGAGACAGAGAGAGGGAGAGTTCTAGGTCTGCTTGAGAGAAAAGCAGAGAGATGAGGGGAGGAGAGAAGAGAACCAAGTTGAGAGATTAGCATGAGATAGTCTGCAGAGGAAGGACTGAGGAGAGATGTGGAGAGAGAGAAAGAGTTGCTAATTTATGAAGAAGAAAAGAAAGAAAAGAAAAAAGAAAAGAAAAGCAACCATGTCCATTTGATAAGAGCAGACTAGAAGAGAGAGAGAGAGAGAGAGTGCAATGCGTTAATGCAGGAAGAAAGAAAGGAGAACAGATCGATGTTGATAGTCACTGTTCTACCCTAACCGGGGGTTCGACCTCATACCTGGCAGCGTCACTCCGCCAAGCAGAACCACAGACCAACGCCAACAGTCTCACCTGACCAGGCGCCATCAGACCAACACCAGTGCCGGCGGTTGTGTCGTGTTGTGAAAGTGACAGTGAAAAGAAAAAGAAAAGAAAAGAAAAGACAGTGATTCGTGAATAGTTAAGATCACCTGGCCAGGTAAAGTAGAAATCTGTTTATACCCGGGTTAGTTAATGATGTTTTAGATAAATGATTTTGTGAAGTTCAAGGAAAGAGAGAATGTTTTATTTTGTTTGATTCTATATGCATTGATGTTCTTTCTATGATCATGTATAGTAAAGTTATAGACTTTACTAGTGGTTTGATGTGACGAATGCATGATATATGAATGAGATTGTAAGCAAGCTGTGAGTGTGTTTGGGCTGTGCGCTAGTCCTTCCTCCACTGACATTACACCGAGGTTGACAATTTATTGGCGAGCCTGCCAGGATATTCTGGCCCATTTATTATAATTGTTCAACTTCTCAGAGAGGAAGCTGGGTGGGATTCAAGTATTGTAATCCTAAGACAAGGGGTTGTCTTACTGTATGTTCCCAAGATAGTTAAATACTAGGCTTGGCATTGCTTCCAAGATAGTTAATACTAGGCTTGGCATTTCAGCCCCAGAGTACTCATTTCGCACAGATTGCCTATAATTCGCTCTCATAGTTGGGTCAGGCGCTGGGCGTCTTATAAAAACTAACTACGTTGTCCCAACTAATATTATCATTCATAGGATTGTGCTATTACGTCACTCGTGTCGGTAACCACCAGTTTGGCTGTCGTAGAAATAAAATCTTGTTCAAAAAAAAAAAAAAAAAAAAAAAGAAGAAACAATGGCGGAAAGAAAAGAACACCCCTATTGAACAACTCGTGAGCGTCGCTCGTGATTTAGGCTATTCGGAGAAGAGTTGCGAGCATTCGTTGAAAACCAGCAAAAGATGGAAAGAGATGAACGTGCGGAAAGACGCCGTATCGCAGTAGAGGCGCAGGAAACAGAAAGATTAAGGATTCAGCTAATGATAATCAGGCTAAGAGAAACAGAAAGAATAAGGGAAGCGCAGAAACAGAAAGACTAAGGGAAGCGCAGGAGACAGAAAGAATGAAGCAGGAAACGGAAAGATTAAAGGTTCAATTAGAGTTAGAAAAGGTGAGAATACAAAGGGAGACCACCGAGGATGGGAGTTCAGTTTCCAGTGACTCTGTGCGCAGCTATGCCCCCCGACCCAAGTTGCCAAAATTCTCTGAAGGGACCGATTCGATTGATGCATACATCAGTCGTTTCGAAACGTTTGCAACCAGTCAGGTTGGCCTCCAGAAGAGTGGGCAGTCATTTGTCGGCGTTACTGACGGGTAAGGCATTGCAGATTTTCACTGCGTTACCAGCAGAACAACAGTCTGATTTTTGTGCTGTGAAGGAGTCGTTAATGAAAGGATTTGACCTCACAGAGGAGGGGTTCAGGAAGAAATTTCGTTCAGCTAGATTGCAAGCAGGTGAGACGTACACTCAGTTTGGTGCACGTCTAGATCACTATTTTGAGAAATGGTTAGAGTTGAGCGGTACGAAAAAGGAGTTCGCTGATTTGAAAGAGCTAGTTATGAAGGAACAGATTTTGTCAGGTTGCGGCCCTGAGTTAACCATACATTTGAAAGAGAGACAGCCAGAGACAGCAGGAGAGTTGTTGAAGTTCGCAGAGGTGTATAGAGAGGCACGGTTGGGCACTAAGGTGCAGGAGAAACAGGTGCTAGGCACAGGTGAGAAGAGTGCAAGGAGACTAGGAGAGTTTTCTGCAAAGTCTGCAAACCCAGTGGTGGGGCAGAAGGAAGGGCAAAGGGAAATTAGGTGTTTCATTTGTCACAGGAAGGGACATGTGGCGAGGGATTGTCGCATGAGGTTCCAGAAGGCAGCAGCCTTGCAAGAGGTGGATAAGGGTCGTCAAGGGAAACGACCTGCAGTGGAACCAAAAGGGATTCAGTCGGAAGAGGGTAGAGTGCAGCCTATGGCTAGCACTGGACAGCAGTCAGTGTCAGGGATAGAGGGCACTAGGCTGAGTGGTTCGTTACCAGTGGAAGAAGGTGGATTGGCCAGCAGAGGGTGAAAGTGTTACGAGACACTGGTTGTTCATGCGGGGTAGTACGAACAACGCTGGTCGATAAAGGGGATTTGACAGGGCAAATCCAGACCTGTACTCTAATCGATGGCACTGTGAGGGAGTTTCCAGTTGCTAAGATAGAAGTACGTACCCCTTACTTCTCAGGCGAGTTGTCTGCGTTGGTAATGGACAAACCCCTTCATGATTTGATCATTGGAAATATTCCAGGGGCAAGGGATCCAGGGGATCCTGAGTTGTTGACTGCTACAGGGGCAGCAGTTCAGACACGGAGCAAGAAGGAGGAAAAGGTTGTTAAACCGTTAGTTGTTCCAGGAAGGAAGTCGGGCATAGATGTGTCGCCTGATGAGTTTAGGGCAGCGCAGGAACAAGACCCTTCGCTCGTGAAGTCTTGGGAGTTGGCAAGAGGTGGAGAGAAACAGGAGGTTAGAGGAGGTGAGACAGAATTTCTTGTGAAAGGCGGGCTGTTGTACCGAGTGTTCACCAAGGGGAAGACAGGTAAGGTGACCACTCAGTTAGAGGTACCAGCGTGTTATCGTGACACTGTCATGTCAGTGGGTCACGAGTCGCTCATGGCGAGTCATCTCGGCACCGGTAAAACGGCTGACCGAGTCTTTGATGATTTTCATAGGCGCAGCAGCAATCATTGATGAGGTGAAAGAGACTCAGCAGAAGAAGGGGAGATTTTGTTGACTAAGTTTCCAGAAGAGTCATACAGGATGTGTCACTGTATGAAGGGCTAGACAGTAGGAGTTCCTAGGTTTTGTTGTCGGAGGCGACACAAAGCAGCCGGAAAGAGGAAAGGTGGAGAAGATGATGAATTCAGAGAGACCAAAGACCAAAACAGAAGTCAGGAGTCTGCTAGGTTTTATTGGGTTCTATAGGGAGTTTGTCCCAAATTTTGCTGCAATCACGAGTCCTCTCAGTGATTTGGTCAAGGCAGGGAAGCCGGCAGTGGTCGAATGGTCAGACGCTGCAGAGCAAGCACTGCAGACGGTGTTGGAGAGACTAGGTTCCCGCCCCATCTTGAAGCTACCAGATATGTCCAAACCATTTTTGTTGCGGACAGATGCATCAGGCGGTGGGATAGGTGCAGTATTGTTACAGGAGCATGAAGGGGTCGAGTTCCCTGTGAGATATGCTAGCAGGAAGTTGACAAAGTGTGAGGAAGGGTACGCAACGGTGGAGAAGGAGTGTTTAGCTGTTGTGTGGGCCGTGCAGAAGTTCCACAAATACTTGTATGGGAAAGAGTTCGTGATAGAGACAGATCACCAACCACTCAAATTCCTGCAGGAGGCACAGCTGAAAAACAGCAGGTTCTGCGTTGGGCAATGGCATTGCAGCCCTACAGGTACCGAGTGCAGTACATTCCCGGTCGACAGAATGTCGGAGCTGACTATTTAAGTCGTGTAGTCTAGCAAGCTGCAACTCAGAGGAAGTCAGTCATAGCCGGGGTGCATTGTTGATAATATGTGTTGATTCCAGTTATGTGGATTGGATATGGGTTCATTCCCAGTTGGCTATGGTTCATATTTTTTTTTGTGTGAGACTTGTTTATATTTTCTTTGTGAGATTTGTTCATGTGGATGTAGTTATGCTTGGAGCATACAGTCGCTTGTGTAGTGATGCATTATTTGCAATGAGTGAGGATGGAGATTCCTCGGTGAAGTGTCATGGATCGTGATCATATTATATTGTGCTTTTCATAAGAATTGTGGAAAGAGATGTGGCAAATCCGCAGGGAGGGGATTGCATAGGTGCGCACAGAGGTCGTTATAAAATGGGTCGGAATAACGCAAGAGCGCACGTCAATGATAACTCATTGGAGTGGTATTCACTAATGATATATTTTATAACTTATGAACCGTTTTTGTAAAGTATTTTTTTTTAAACTTTGCGCGTGTAGCTGTGTGTCAGCAAATTCGGTTGTTGTCTTTTTTGTACCGTTGTTTTGAGACAATGCGGAGCATAGTCTTTTGCAAGGGGGAAATTGTCACGGTCAAAATTCAACTCAACCAAATTCGTGGTCAATCGCCATCAGCCCAGTTGGACCTAAGCCCTAACTCAAACATTCTAGGCGTCAGGAAGACGGGCCCATAGGTCGGGTCCGGCCAATTAAGCTTAGTGGAGAGGTTTCACCGAGACAGTCCGACCCACCTAGACTGACTAAGCGGCTTTGACCGACGCCTCGATGTCTGCCCAGACGGACCTCAGTACCTGGGCCAGCCTTATCCGGCCACTTTGTGAACCAGCGTCATTGTCAGTTTAGACATCGTGACGCCACACCCAGACTCAGCTGGCCACTTTAGAGTGACCAGTGTCCACACGGCACCAGTTAAGTAGGAAAGGGGGGAAGGTAGAGTGTGGTGGGGGGTGAAATCTAGCTAATCAATTAGATGACCAATTGACCACCACAGAGAGTAAGGCGTGTCAGCATGACTGGCATGATTTGAACATCCAATGGAATTAGAGGGAGCTAACTTCGGGGTGTCAGGGGTAAAAATACTGACCAATGGTACTCGCCCTTGTTGGAGAGATCGGAACACGATAAGAAGGATGGGAGAGTGAGATGAAGGGAGAACGAGGGAAGAACGAACAGAGACAGAGAGAGGGAGAGGTTCTAGGTCTGCTTGAGAGAAAAGCAGAGAGATGAGGGGAGGAGAGAAGAGAACCAAGTTGAGAGATTAGCATGAGATAGTCTGCAGAGGAAGGACTGAGGAGAGATGTGGAGAGAGAGAAAGAGTTGCTAATTTATGAAGAAGAAAAGAAAGAAAAGAAAAAAAAAAGAAAAGCAACCATGTCCATTTGATAAGAGCAGACTAGAAGAGAGAGAGAGAGAGAGAGTGCAATGCGTTAATGCAGGAAGAAAGAAAGGAGAACAGATCGATGTTGATAGTCACTGTTCTACCCTAACCGGGGGTTCGACCTCATACCTGGCAGCGTCACTCCGCCAAGCAGAACCACAGACCAACGCCAACAGTCTCACCTGACCAGGCGCCATCAGACCAACACCAGTGCCGGCGGTTGTGTCGTGTTGTGAAAGTGACAGTGAAAAAAAAAAGAAAAGAAAAGAAAAGACAGTGATTCGTGAATAGTTAAGATCACCTGGCCAGGTAAAGTAGAAATCTGTTTATACCCGGGTTAGTTAATGATGTTTTAGATAAATGATTTTGTGAAGTTCAAGGAAAGAGAGAATGTTTTATTTTGTTTGATTCTATATGCATTGATGTTCTTTCTATGATCATGTATAGTAAAGTTATAGACTTTACTAGTGGTTTGATGTGACGAATGCATGATATATGAATGAGATTGTAAGCAAGCTGTGAGTGTGTTTGGGCTGTGCGCTAGTCCTTCCTCCACTGACATTACACCGAGGTTGACACTCATATACACTATAAATCTGTAGAACTTCAATGAATCTTCATGACAAAAAACAAGTTCATGCAAAAGGATATGTGCTGTCTGCTCTTTCTTTGGCATGTAAAAAACTGGTACACGTCTGTCAGACTAAGGCATGAAGCAGAAAAAAAAATGTTCTTCAAGCAAAAGAGCACATGACAACAAAATTCATTTCAAACCTGTGAACATTCATTCAGTCAAAAGAGGAATGTGCCGCTTCCTCAATAAGCTTGTGTTCTAACAAAAGTTGCAGTGTTGGAGGTGCTTTTGTTTTTTGGCACTGTAGAATTGTTTACAGCCCTGATGACGACCATCAGGGGCCACAGTGGAGCTGCAATCAGACTGATCTCATGCACAGCTTGCCATGAGTATATATGACCGTCATTTTCTAAGCTTTACAATTTCTTAAAACACCTCATGACACATTACTTAAAAGAATTTAAGAGGTTCTTTCTTTTGATTTAAAAAAAAAAGTTTTTACTTGCTTCCAGAATCTGCGCACTGGTAGACTATAAAGGAAAAAAATGTTTCCAAAAATGCACAATAAAAGTACCATAAAATACATGGACAATATTAACTTCCATACATTTGTTAAGAGATATATTGAGTCTTCCTCTGCAGTTCAATACAAATAGCACAGACTTCCTTTGGGGTGATTCACGTTTTCATTTCTTCAGAAACGTCACTTTCTGCAGCAGAAATTAAAAGCAGAAGACATGATGTTTAGTTTCACATTTTCACCGTTCCTTCCTTTTTGCTTTTGCACTGAAGAATTTGCATCATGAAAAACAAGCTGATGGGGGTACACTCTGAGATTCTATTGGCATCCTTTCCACTACGATGTACAAACAGCATTTCAGGGATATTCATTTCATGTAGTTGTATTTTCACCTTTTTTCTCCATTTCCCGTCAATGCCTCTTTCTTGTTTGATCTCTGCTGTCTGGTGACGCATTCGTGATGGTGCAAGAGATCTCCGATGTCTGGTGACACATTCCTGATGGTGCCAGAGATCTCCGCTGTCTGGTGACACATTCCTGATGGCGCCAGAGATCTCCGCTGTCTGGTGACATTCCTGATGGCGCCAGAGATCTCCGCTGTCTGGTGACACATTCCTGATGGCGCCAGAGATCTCCCATGTCTGGTGACACATTCCTGATGGTGCCAGAGATCTCCGCTGTCTGGTGACACATTCCTGATGGCGCCAGAGATCTCCGCTGTCTGGTGACACATTCCTGATGGCGCCAGAGATCTCCGCTGTCTGGTGACACATTCCTGATGGCGCCAGAGACCTCCGCTGTCTTGTGACACATTCCTGATGGCGCCAGAGATCTCCGCTGTCTGGTGACACATTCCTGATGGTGCCAGAGATCTCCGCTGTCTGGTGACACATTCCTGATGGTGCCAGAGATCTCCGCTGTCTGGTGACACATTCCTGATGGTGCCAGAGATCTCCGCTGTCTGACATTTAGCTTGAGGAAAATCTTCAGCTTCAGGGTGTGTGTGTGGGGGGGGGGGGGGGGGGGGGGGGGGCGGGAGGGGGGGAGGGAGATGGTGTTTGCTGCTCCTGGACCCTTGCCTGGGACATTCATCTGTGGTCCTTGATAACTGATTTTTATTTTTCTGTTTTGGGGGGCACTGCTAACTTTCACCCTTGGTTCTCATGTGGAAAACAGAATCCTGCCTAGTGCAATATTGGAAAAAAAAAAAAAAGCTTTGAGCCACACTGGGACTGGTTCTCTTGCAGTCACAGCACTAGCAGTCTGCTTGGAGCCATAAGGAGCCAAAAGTGGAAGTCATCCTATTTTTTTTTCAATATTTTCATCATTATCATTAGCATTCTTGTCAGTATTATCATAATCATCATTACTACTTCGACTCACATTGTCTCATTCCCAACAGCCTCGTTTTCATTCAACGCCCATCTTGCACGGAATTGGATAGAGGTAAGTGATTACTCCTTCATTTTCCTTGTCCTGAGTGTTGTGAAGAAGAAGAGATCGAAACGTATCGTGTTTTGTCTTGTGATTCGTTTGTCTATGTTTTCTGGCCAAGCCTTAAAAATACTTTTTAAAATTCATAATATAATCAGTCATCATGGGACCGTTTTTGAGGGTGACACTGTTTTGCTGTAAAGTCACTTCAGACGAGTTCAATGGCGCCTGTCCTGTTTTGACAAATGCAGGACACTATCACCTGAACACACACACCCCCCCCCCCCCACCCCCCACCCCCACCCCTTCTGATAATAGTAACTGCTCGGTTGCAGCACCAGTGAGAGTGAGCATCATCATTTCGAGAGCGTCACCATGTCTATTCAATGTCAGTTCCAATGCACTGAAGACTTTTTACACAAACTGAAGACTTTACACAAACTGAAGACTTTTTACACAAACTGAAGACTTTTTACACAAACACACCATGCACATGAACGTTTAAGAATTTGTGACTAGTCTGTGACAGAGAATATCAGATCGATCAACAAGTTTAGCTTAAGTTTGTTGTTGTTGTTGTTGTTTTTAAGTAAATGTATAAGCAGTCCTGTTTGTTTTGGTTGTGCATTGTTAACACTTGACATAATGTCTGCACCGTCATGGCTATAATGATCTCAACGCTATTCACACGATAGCCCAGTGACGAGTCTCTTCTACAAAGAAACGTGGTGCTCTATCTAGAGTAATGTGTAGTGAATTCTTGTTTTGTTATAACTCGATGTAATCTCAGTGTAAAAGACACATCAAACCGCATCTTGATACTGGGCTTGGTCGTGATGTGGCCAAAACATCACAATCAGTTCAGCACTGAAGGTTTGCTGTCAGAAGTTCTTACATACACAGTGACAGTAACACATCATTTCAGTTTGCTTGGTCTCACGGTGCAGGTCTTCCATGTCTTGGGAGTCTATGCACTCTACGGCAGCTGTTTACATGTATCACATGCACATGGTATAAATAACATCCATACTTACATTGAGTAATTAAAGCAAATCCACCTCAAAACACACACACCTAACAGGATAATTCAAAATAAACGGTGTGTGAGAACATGTATAAGCATTAAAAACAATTTTTTTTAAAAACAACAATGACAACAAAAGACCATCAACTGACCTGCCTTCCTTCTGTACAAAATATGGCATCACATGTAACATCACACATTTGGACTTGCCCATCAATGTATAGAGACAACTCTGTAACAAGAAGAGTACTAACCTACAGAGATGACTACAATATGTAAGCCAACTTCCTTTTTGTACTTGTCAGAGAATGTCTTCACCCCTAACACTGTGCAGGATTTTCGCTCTTTGGCAGCTGGATGGGTCTAGAATCAGGTCGGTATTAAGACTGCTTCATAAACCAGACAAAAAGTGCAATGTTGTTATTTCTATTCTCACATCATGTTTTTCCGTCCAACATCTCTCAAACTGTTCAAAACACACAATAGTGTGGGCTTTTCTCACTGGCTTACTGTCTGTTCCATTTCTAGAAACAGCCCTGGTATGGCCCTTTGCAGCCGGCTGGGCTCACAGAAACATTACCACCTACCTCTTTATAGAAATTCAGACATATTTTTCCCCCTTACCAGTCTCTCTCCCAAGAGTTAAAGGTAGACATGCACTTCAACGTAATACTTGCTTCATCTACAATTAACGAAATATTAAAAATATGTTTATGCACTGTCTTGAATTCACAGTCAACACGGGACCCTATCCACCCCAGCGTCATCGTGAACACCCAGTCTCTGGCCAGTCTGCAGGGCTTGCTCAGTTGGGCAGCGGTTTGATGAGCACTGTCATGAGCTTGGCGTCGTTGTTGTTGGGCAGCGTGATGACCATGGTCAGGTGGTTGGCCCGGCTGCACACCGTCTCCTCCGATGCCTCCACCTGCAGCACGCGGTCATCGTCGTCGGAGATGACCAGCACGGCCTGGATGCGCGCCTCGCCGTTGACCATGGCGAGTCGTGGCAGTACACCTGCAGCGTCCAGCTGTCATTGGACTTGCGGTACGTGATCTTCCACTCCCCTCGCGCACCGTGGAGGGCACCGGACCCACGTAGGTGCGGACATCCACCTGTGTCAAACAAAATATTATAACGTTCTGATGACTGTTCCTTGCTCAGCCAACCATAGAGGGCCATCGACAGAGCTGCCAACCTCTTTAGAGACTTCAGAGGAATGTTTTTCAAAAACTGAGGGTAATTTCTGATAGCTGAGAAGAATGCATACGCTAACGCACCCAAAACAAAACAATGACAATCCAGACACTTTATTTTCTTTCCTTTTGTCAAGTGCTGTCATGGAATCACTGTCTCTGACAACACATTTTTGAAGCACACTGTCACTGCATTTCATCTCACGACTCAGGTCTTTTTTACAGTTCAGTATCATCAGTGCCTCTGTAGTGTCTTGACCCAAGGAGAGACCAAAGTCAGTAAGGTTCTCCCTGACAAGGCTGAACACTTTCACAGACCGAATCGCTGACTGGGATCAGCAGCCCTCCCATCATGACAGCAGAAAGCAACCTGAATCTGCACTTCTGTTCTAAATTCTTTTTCTTCTATTCTGCTTCAGGGTTGATCGGTCCAGCAGGTCGTTTCGACGTGATGGTGGCAGTGGAAGCTGAACCAGAAGTAAGTTTCCAAACTGCTACTAGGCGATACAAACGGCAGATGTGCAAACTCTGTGAATAAACAAACTTTTTCTTTCTTTCCGTGAGCAGAATTTTTTAACGTCAAGCAGAATAGCGGAATGATTTGCGTTTGACTATAACAAATTCTGCCAAAAGCGGGATGGCTAGCATCTCTGCATCGACCATATTCACTGCTCCCACTGAGGCAAAGCACAGACTGCTGAAATTCTAGGTGTGTGTGTGTGTGTGGGGGGGGGGGGGGGGGGGGGGGGGGGGGGGCTGGGAGGTTAAGCTGATGTTCTCCTCTTCCCCAAGAACACATTCAAAACTTGCTTTAAAAAATAATGCAGTCTGATACAAATTTGATCATGACGTGGTATCTTGTCCATTTTCCCCATTCAGTCATAACCGTGACCATCTGTTCGTTCAGCTGTTGTTCATTTCTTTCACAGTCGCTGCATCTTACTGATGTCAGAGCATGACAGAAGTCTGCTTTGAAACTGGACAGCAAAATGAAAACTACCTGCTCTCCTGCAGAATTTAACAAGAGAATTTACGACCCCAGTGTCATCGGCTAGCACACAGCACACTAAAAGTGCAACCAGCCTTTGATGATTCCGCAGACACTTTTACCCCTTCTCCCTGAATTTTTTTTACACCCACTGATTTTTCTTTTCACCAAGGATCACCATTTTCACATTGTGCTGAAATCGCAATTAAAGCAGATTTGTGAGTGGGAGCCCGCATATTTCTTTCGAAAATGATCCAAAACACCAGAAACAAGTGCAGTCTATAGCTTAAGTCTTAAGTGATTTCTCTGCGTGAAATTCCAGATGTTCTCCTCAGGAACATCATGTCATCATATCACAGAACCATCCACTTGTGCCTTTATTTCTGTCCACATGTTTGGTGTAGGCACCATACGAAGTTGGTTTTCCTATAGAACTGGTTGACTCTGTTGCTTTCAGTCCTACCGATTTTTCTTCAGTGCACTGTGTGCATACTGTTCATGGGACCTTGGTTGATCGTCTCATTCAAAAGGCTAAGACCCTGACCACTCTGAGCGAGATTGGAACCAAAGATCCTGATTGTCTCACTTCCTTAAGCAGGCACTTTATCTACAAGATTGTTCCACAGCATCATGTCACCACGCACACATGCATGCATGCATGCATGCACACAATAATGACATACATGCACACACAAACACGCACGCACGCACGCACGCACGCACACACACACACACACACACACACACACATACACACAATCTATCAACTCAAACTTAAAAACAAAAACTTAGCAACAACAACCTCAGATGGAAAACTAGACACAACTTCCCACCAGACGATCCTCCTACCCCCACACTCCCTATCAGATCTCTGCTTCTACCCCACACCTCCCCCCCCAAAACTTCTACTAACTGAACATACCACATCGAAAACACACACTGTGGATGAGAGTGAGGGGAATGTGGAAGGTGGGGGAAGGAAAACAGATCTACACATACAACGCAGATTTTGCCCCCCCCCCCCCCCCCCCCCCCCCCCCCCCCCCCCCCCCCCAAGTTTACAATTCGTTTCCTGGATGCCCTGAAATGCAGTTCAGTGATCGCATTCCAAAATGACAAACTTCTCAAAAGCAAACCCCTCTGATAAACCAACAACAAATTTCTTATAAACGTAGCCATTAAACATGACTCAACAGAGCAATTTCTCAAAGGCAAAGCCATTCAAAAAACACATTCATGGGGCATTAAAAGAAAATAATAAGATGACAGAAGAGGGAAGGGAGAAGGCAGGGTGGAGGTTGGGGTTGAGGGGGTGGGGGGGGGGGGTTGAAGCACAAAGGAGGTTTGCTTGCTTGCTTGCTTGCAGGCTGATACTCCTGCGGACACTCCTGTATAGACTGGCAGGCACACACACCACACACACACACACACACACACACACACACACACATATATACACACACACACATACAGTGATACACACACACGCACACACACACACACTCACTCACACACATACTCGCACTCGCTCACACACACACACAACAGAAACACAAGACACACACACAGACACAAGCATACAAACACACCAACACACACACACACACACACACGCACGCACATAAACTCTCTCTCTCTCTCTCTCTCTCTCTCACACACACACACACACACACACACGCGCACACACGCACACACATATAAGACACATTCACACACAAACTCTCTCTCTCTCTCTTAACATACCCTTAATTACGCTGTCGATTGTTCAAGCTTTTGTCTGGTTCTATTTGCTCATTACTAACAAAGAATTTAAGTATGCATACATGCTAGACCAACTTTACAATGCAAGGCTTTACACATTCAATGTCCACTACATGTATCATTCAGCTCTTGCAAGCACAGTGTGAATGAACTCAACTCCAACATAGGCTCTCCCACTTTACACAGGTCTGCAAGATTCTACACTTCATTCTTGAAACAAACAGCTGTTAATGAACTCAACTCTACAACATAGGCTCTCCCACTTTACACCTGCAAGATTCTACACTTCATTCTTGAAACAAACAGCTGTTAATGAACTCAACTCTACAACATAGGCTCTCCCACTTTACACCTGCAAGATTCTACACTTCATTCTTGAAACAAACAGCTGTTAATGAACTCAACTCTACAACATAGGCTCTCCCACTTTACACCTGCAAGATTCTACACTTCATTCTTGAAACAAACAGCTGTTAATGTCACCAACCTGAATCCCAAAGCGCAGTGTGTTTTGCATGCGAACTGTGTCGACGGTCAGATCTTTGTAGTTGCGTGGCTTGTAGAACTCTTCATTGAAGGAGATGTTGAGGTCAGCCTGGAATGGGCAAAGGGAACGGAACCGATACGCCTGATTGAGCAGCTTTTCAATCAAGTCTTTCGACTCCTCTTTGGCAGCCAGATCTCCTGTCTCCACCTGGGAGTGAAGGATGAAGAGTTCATGTCAAATCTTACGACATTTTCTTTGCTTTCACTCACTGATCCGTTTCATTGTAATGGTTGGCAGAACTAGCATTAATGATCAAAAAAAAAAATTCAACAGAATTAACATTCACCATCTAAACTTTCTCATACCGCAGTAATGACAATTTGCAGCAACCAACAAGCAATAATGGTCAACAAGGTACACAAAAAATTCACACGAAATAAAAACAAAATTTTTAAAAAAGAAAAAAAATTCAATTCATTTAGTGCTCATCTTATCAAACACTTTGCCGCTGAAAATTGTTGAAATGAAAAAAATGAATGGGACCTGAACATTCTCTATCAGTCTATCGCTTTGGAAATTAAACAAAAATACACGAGATTCAAAGTTGGTATTTATGCTACTGCCACATTAGATGAGTCTTCAAAAGGAAACAAAAGAAATATGAGTCTTCCACAGGAAACAAAAGGAATATAAGTCTTCCACAGGAAACAAAAGGAATAAAAGTCTTCCACATGAAACAAAAGGATGGCGGATGACATGATTCAAGCCCACTGTAATTTGGCAAACCTGTAGGTCAGGCCCCTCTCTATTCGACGTGAGTAGTCTGCCTTCCCATCAAAGATCAAGAGGTATTTTGTTAAAGATGAAACTGCTAAATAAAAAAAAAAATTCTTACTGATTGAAATTGTCTTCTAGTTCTTGACATAAAGAAACTGCATGGGTGCAACTGCTGGGGAAAAAAAACAACAACCAACAAACAAAATCTGAAGTTAGACTCCTAGAATCCATAAAACTGAAGGACCCCTACTTGGCAGTGTAGACAATGTTCCGTTTCTGCTCAGGAAAAGTTTTCTTGCATGTTTTTCACTTTCTGTATCTCTTCATACTTTTCTATTTTTGATTGTTTGTTTTGATGGGATGGAAAGTACAAAGAAAATGCACCATGAAACTGTTGTTGCTGGGGGGTTTTAAACGAGGGGGATCCTTTAGCAGGTTCCAAATTATGCAAACCGTCCCAACACAGCCCTGTGTAAAAACTGAGATTGTAATTCTCTCACTGTCAACTACAGCCATCGTGGCCATTTCCACCGACCTTGTACAGCTGCTGCACCATCATCTGGGGGAAGCGGACCAGCGGCAGGAGCTTGTGGCTGTTGTCAGACAGCGCCGCCATGTGGTTGTCATGGAGAAGCCAGCGCTCAACGGCGTTGTACAGGAGGTACTCATTGGAGACCACTAGCTGCGGATTGCTGAGTACGTCCACCACAAAATCAATGTCCATCTGCAGCCACTCGGGCAAGGCAAAGAGCTGCTCCATGTTCCATGAGATGGTCTTGGTGCACGAGTCGATCAGCTCGTCCATGTGCAAGGCCTTCGCCCACGAGTACCAGTTCAGAGCATTGCGCACCTTCGGTGACAAGGTGTTCTCCACCATGTAGCGTGTGCACAAGTTCTTCAGCGACATCACGCTGTACTTATCCGCCAAGCACAAGATGCCAACCGCCGACTCTGTGGAGATCAGAACCTCAGCTGTGTAGAGAAATTTCAGGAACGGTTTAAAGTGGCGCTGACATTCCTCTGACTCTTCCAACTCTATCTGCGGAAGCGCCGCTTGCTGCCACCGCTTGTCATACAGCATGGTGCGGAAAACCTCCGAGGACTTGGCGAGTACAAACTTGTGACCGTTAAAACCTCTGCTCTCCCACTTTGAGGATGACATCACTGATGTCTTCTTGGTTGAAGAACTGCGAGACGTTCTGGATGAAGTTGTTTTCGTCTTTCAATGTGCGCGACTCCTGGACAACCGTCACCGACTGCGACCCCTCTGCCTGACCTCCTTCCATGCTCTGTAAAACACATCACACTGCTTTTCTTAATTTACCATCATTTTCATCCTCCTTCAAAACCAGTATATTCTGAAGGTACTCACTTCCCCTTCAGAGTTGTCGAGAGAGAAAAAAAGTGGTTCAACAGAATGTTACACTTATATCAGTTCCATCCATATTTTGGGGGGACTACAGTTCTGCACAAACACAAAACAATGGGCTGGGAATGCAGAAAACATGAACCACCAGAACTCTGCACTCTCACTGTGCAGAGTTGTGGATGAAAGAAATGATCAGTGCAGACTAACGCTGCAAGGTGTGCCTACCCTCTGTGGAGAAGCGAAAGTCTTGATATCTGGCAACCCATACCAACCTACTGCATCCAGTGGTGTATCGTCTGCTTTTTGCTTCCAACCAGAATCCAGATGTTGAGAGTCTGAGGCCAGTTTGTTCAGACATCTAACTTCTGTCACTCTCTGTCACTTTGGCAACCTCTCACAGACACGACAGCAAAACTGGACATTTTTTTTGCTTTCGACCAGGTTGTCGAAATGGCTGCTAGCGCTACACATTCTCAGTGAGAATTTCACATTTTGTGCTGTCGTCAGTATCATCTGCCAGCATAAACACACACACACACACACACCACACACACACACACACACACACCACACACACACTCATTTTGACATTCCGCTGAAATCTGCAGTTCATGAAGAAATGGTAAAGGTAATGTTGCTTATAGCCCAGCCGACCGCAAAGGGCCATATCAGGGCCGTCACTGAGTGGTGGCAGGCGGAGGAGTGCTGATATTGGTTGTCTTCTCAACATTGGTGATAATCATGGGCCTCATGAATATCATTGGTGTCATGGTAATAATTATGGGCCTCATGAATATCATTGGTGTCATGGTGATAATTATGGGCCTCATGAATATCACTGGTGATAATTGTGGGCCTCATGAATGTCGCCAAATGCAGAGAAGACAGGCAATGTCAGGACTTTTTCCCCTCCAGCTGAGCACAGAGCAGCTGGCAAACTCTGTAATCACTGTAGAATCCACAGAATCTGACCTGAGGTCTGGAACACAACTGTGACAACTGCATGTGAACATCATCACTAAGGATTAAAACTTTCCACAATGACCGTTAAATCTTTGTCAAGAAACAAGCAATTCTGAACAAAATTTAAATACAAACAAACAAACAAACAAACAAATTTAGTTATCAGTCTCTGACTTTCCCTCCGGGGGTTGCGACCTTGCCGTGGTCGGAGGGCTTGCGCGGTCCAGTGACCCCTTAGGCTTTGCTGGCGGGGGCATCAATACTTGGAGATAGGCTGGTTTTTTCAAACTGCTTCTAGGCCTGAGAGGTGAAGATGCTGTCTGGCCTAAGCGTAACGTGGTAAGGAGTTGATGCCCCTGGTAGGGCTTCCCATGTCGGATAGGCTAAGGGTGAGGATCCTGACTAAGAGTAACCCGCCTTTCCCCTTTTCTTGTTTTCTGCCTTTCTTATTTGGCCCTTTTCTATCTTCGTCTCCCCTTCAAGTCTTCTTTTCCACACTCTTTTTTCTCTGTGGTCTCCTTAAGATCCGCCGCATTGGCGTGCGGTGCGACCTGTGTCGGAGGGGGATGAGATCCTGGTGATTGAGAGGGCCAGTGCTTGAGGAGGCCGGTGCTCTCAACACATCACTTTGGCTCGGACCTCTCCTAAACAGGGAGTACACTTTGGCCGGGTGTACTAATCGGCTCCCCTTATTGGGGCTGGGTCAAGACGGGCAGTTCCCCTGCTGGCCAAGTGAACCCCTGCAGTGCTCGACTCTCTGTTCCCGGGAGTTGAGCATGATCAGGGGGGATAGGGGTATTTAGTGTTCTGTTTGTCGTATGTCTCTCCTGAAGCCTGGAAGGGGTCAAGACAGTGATTCTTGGCCCTGGCCCTTAGTTGGACTCCAAGGTGGGTGGGTAAGGGAGAGATGAATTTTTGCCTATAAATATGACTTCAATCAAACATCATCCCCCCCAAAAAAGGCAAGTGCAGTTAATTTCGCAAAGGTCGTCACAGGAGTCCGATGGAGACTCTGATTCTGAAAATGAAACAAGGCAGTTGTCAGGATTTTGGTCCTCTTGGTTAATCAGGGAAAGTAAGGAGCAGGACAAACCTCTTTCTGCACTAAGCCCATTTGCAATACAGAAGGGCTTCCAAGGTATTGCAGGAGACCCACAGTCCATTAAGCGACTCAGAAACGGCACATTTCTCATCCAATGTAAAACTAAAAAACAATCAGAGCAGCTGCTGAAAGCTACAAAGCTGGTTGCCAAGAGATCCGGGTGACCGCCCATAACAGCTGAATTCCTCGAAGGGAGTCATTCGATGCCCAGATCTTAGAGGTGTCTCAGAGGCAGGACATCAAGGGGGAACTGGCATCCCAGGGTGTGACAGAGGTGCATAGGGTGACAGTGAAAAAAGGTGCAGAAGAGTGGCCACCAACACCCTCTTTCTGACATTCTGCAACCCTGTGCTACCTCCTGTCATCAAAGTAGGATATTTGAATGTCGTATACAAATGTATGTTCCGTCTCCAATGCGTTGCTTCAAATGCCAGAAGTTTGGTCATGTCAGAGACCGCTGTTCTGGGCAGGGGGTTTGTGTGGGGTTTGTTGCAAGGCAACCCATGATGGGCCGTGTAAAGACCCGGGCATTGTGCAAACTGCGGTGGCGACCACCCTCCTCTTCACGCAACTGCCCTGTCTGGGTACAAGAGTCAACCATCCAAAAGGTTAAAACAGAAAAGAAGATCTCGTTTTTTGAAGCCCGCAGGCAGGTTGTTGGCAGTCAGACGCCAACAGCATCTTCATACGCTTCGGCGGTAAAAAAAAGTATCGACACGTTTCAGTCTGCTGCCAGACTGACGATTTTACTTTTTCCAAAACTTTACAAGGAAGACAGAAAAGCTTTGGTGGAAGCAAGTCCACCACCTCCCAACCCAAAGTAGGTGCCCCTGGTGGGGGCAAAAAATCTGCCACCCCCCAGACTGCTCAGCAGTCTACTCCATCTGCTGCTGGGCAGATTTAAAAAGCCAGCCTCCACCTCGACCTCCCTTGAGCAGTGCTCGTGCAGGCAGGGGAGTTCAACTGTGTGTGGAGATGGTGGAGATGAGAAAGAAACCTCCCCCATCTCCAAACCCAGGCCTCCACCATCTCCAAACTCCAGGCCTTCGTCACCTGCGGGCAAGTCTTGCCAGCAGGTCCCAAGACCAACACAGTCCAGTGAAACTAAGCAATAAATTCACTCCATTGGAAGCGGACGTTGATGAGGAGATGACCTGATCTCTCTCCTTTTCGCCCTCTGCACCATGGATAGTACAATATTCCATTGAATATCCGTGGACTAAATTCCAACTTCGAGGAGCTGCAGCTTCTGTGTCAATCTCTAAAACCTTCCGTCGTGGCTCTTCAGGAAACTCAAATTCAAAGCCAGAAGACCTTCACTCTTTCTGACTTTAATATTCTTTCAAAACCTGCACAACCATCCACGTTGGGACTGTCGGGCGGTGTTGCCCTTCTCATACACAAAACTCTGCTGTATTTGTCCGGTCGCTCTGACTACCTCCCTTCAGGCTGTAGCTCCAAGAGTCACTCTCCACAAGACTGTGACAATCTGTTCCCCTTTTTCTTCCACCTTCTGTCCCGGTTTGTCGTCAGGACCTTGTCAGTCTGATAGGAGAACTTCCCCGACCTTTTTTGCTGTTGGGTGACTTTAACGGTCACAATCCTCTTTGGGGTAGTGTCAGTACGTCATCCAGAGGTCTGCTAATTGAGGATGTCCTTTCAGATTTGGATTTGTGTTGTTTTGAACGACGGATCTGCAACTTACTCCACTCTTCCACAGGTTCACTTTCGTGTTTAGATTTGTCGATTTGTGACCCCTCGCTGGTCCTGGACTATGAGTGGTCTGTCCATGACGATCTGCACGGAAGTGACCATTTCCCTGTCCTTTTACAACCCGTAACTGAAAACGTCTCTGTCTCTCAACATCTAAATTATAAGAAAGCAAACTGGGGTCTATTTGCAACCACTGTTTCTAAGGAATTCCAGGACACTGATTTTCTTCAGAGTCCAGACCCAGCAGAATTTTTGACTAACACTGTGATCAAATGTGCTAAAGCCTGTATTCCAGTGTCTTCCGACAAACTCCAAATGCCAAAACACCCCGGTTCGATTCAGACTGCCAACAAATTTCCAAAGTTCGAAAACGGGCTCAGCGTCGGGTATACCAACGACCTTCAGGTCCAAACGCTCGAGCCCATCAGAAACCCGTGCCAAATCGAGACACACTTTTAAAATCAGTAAACGTCAGTCCTGGAGAAGCTTCTGCTCCAGGCTGACATCGAAAACTTCCAAGAAAAAAGTGTGGAACATCATTAAGAAAATCAAAGGGAAGAACACCTGTCCCACTGTGAACCATCTAAGTTTTCGGACTCTTTAATAACAGAGAAGAAAGCAGTGCTAATCTGCTTGCTTCAAACCATTGAAAAGAATTCCTCCTCTTCTAACAAATCAGTCAGTTTGTCAAAAACAAAGCCCTTAAAAGAAAAATCACACCCTGCAGCATTTTCGTCAAGACAACATGGAAACTACAATCTTCCTTTCCGTTAAAACGAACTGAAATCTGCCTTACTCTCTTGCAGCGATTCCTCTCCCTCAGAGGTAATAGATGAAATCCATTTATCACGGTTGAAAACATCATCGCAAGAAGGGCCTGAACATACGCTACAGGTATCCAACCATGTGTGGACTACTGGGTTTCTTTCCCACCTTCTTGCGAAAAGCCGCTCAATTATTATTCAAGTTCCCAAACCAGGAAAAGATCTTTCTAACCCATCAAACAACCGTCCCATAAGCTTATGACCAGCTGTGTCTGTAAATTGATGGAGAAAATGGTCCAATGCTAGACTCATGTGGAAACTGGAAACCGATGGTCCTTTTGGCGAAAGAAACAGTGTGTTTTTCCGCAAACAATATCCGACTACATTGAACCATTTGATTCGTCTGGTAATCTACACTTTTCGGAACGCCTTTCTGAACAAAACTGCATGCAGTGGCAATTTTCTTTGACTTGGAGAAGGCCTACGATACCACCCTGGAAGTTCGGGGATACTTCATGATCTCCCTGGTCTGGTATTTCTTCGAGGTCCTCTTCATCTTTCCGCTTTTCATACAAAATTTTTTGGCAGAACGACAGTTTCATCAGGTCCGTTTGGCACGCACTCTCTCTAATGTTCACTGTCCACGGACAAAAATAAGAAAAAACCCGAATTCGTGGTCAGGTCGCCAGCCCGTTCAATTGGCAAAAGGGTCCAACTCAAACATCCTGGTTCCAGGTCAGACGACTTCATGTTTGCGTTCAGCCAATTAGCACGGCGAAAGAGGCTATTTTTAGTTCTTCAAACGAGACAGCACTGTCCCACAGACAGACTGAGTGGCTTGACCAACGTCTCAAAAGGTCTGGCCAGACGGAACTCGGCGTCTGGGTCAGACTGATGGGGCTAATTTTGCAAGACCAGCGCCCACAGTTAAGCCAGACGTCGCCGGTTGAAGTAGGAAGGGGGAAGGTATTGTGTGGTGGGGTGAAATCAAGCTAATTAATTAAATGACCCATTGACCACCACAGAGATCAAGGCCGGTAGATGTGAGTTGTGACTTGGACGATTTGCATGTCCAATGGAATTAGAGGGAGGTAACCTCGGTACAAGGCGGGAAAAAGTCTGACCAATGGTATCTCACCCTTTTGACACGTAGGACGAGAATAAGAAAGGGGAGACAGAGACGAGAGAGAGGTTCTGGGAGTAGGCTCTGCACGAGAGAAAAGCAGAGAGATGAGAGAGGAGTGAAGAGAACCGAGTTAAAGCATTAGCACCATATAGAGTCTGCAGGGGAAAGGGACTAAGGAGAGATGTGAGAGAGAGAGAGTTGCTAACTGATGAAGAGAAGAAAAAAAAAGAAAAAGAAAAAAAAGCAACCATGTCCATTTGATAAAGCAGACCAGAAGAGAGAGAGTGCAATGCGTTAGTGAAGGAAGGAAGAAAGGAGAACAGATCGATGCCTGGTAGTCACTGTTCAATCTGAACCGGGTTCGACCTCTTACCTGGCAGCACCACTTCCATCAGGCAGAACCACAGGCCAACGCCAGTAACCTGACCAGCGCCAGCGTCCAACCTGACCAGTGCCAGCAGTCCTGACCAGTGCCGCGGTCCAACCTGACCATGCCAGCAGTTGTGTCGTGACTGGTGTTTGTGAAAGTGACAGTGAAAAGGAAAAAAAAGAAAAGGAAAGACAGTGATTCGTAAATAGTTTAAGATCACCGGGCCAGGTAAAGTGGAAATCTATTTAATACCCGGGTTAGTTATGATGATTTAGATAAATGGTTTTGTGAAGTTCAAGGAAAGAGAGAATGTTTTATTTTGTTTGACTCCATGCGCATTGATGTTTCTTTCCATGATTATGTATAGTAAAGTTATAGACTTTACTAGTGGTTTGCTGTGACGAATGCATGATATATGAATGAGATTGTAAGCAAGCTGTGAGTGTGTTTGGGCTGTGCGCTAGTCCTTCCTCCACTGACATACCCCGAGTTGACATTCACGAGCAGGAGTTGGGTGTTCCACAGGAGCATACTGTCTCCTGCCCTCTTTTGCATCAAGATCAACAACATTGTTAAATCATTCAGCAGGTTCAGACTGCTCATTGTTTGTGGATGATTTTGCTGTCTACGCAACTGGAAGCCTGTACCCGAGTATCCAGCGCAAACTCCAGCTTTGCGTGGATAAAATTCACCAGTGGGCGGATGAAAACGGTTTTCACCTTTTCCCCTACAAAGACACAGTGTATTCACTTCCATAATTTCCGTCAGTTTTTTTCCAGATCCTGAAATTCAAGTCGGGAAATCTCCCATTCCAGCTGTTAAAGAGGCCAAATTTCTAGGAGTGATTTTTGACCAGAAACTTAGCTTTCTCAGCTATATTAAAAACCTCAAAACTGCTTGCCAGAAAGCACTTAATATTCTGCGGGTCGTAGCGCACACTGACTGGGGCGCTGATAAGAAAACTTTGCTGCACCTCTACAGACCCTTTGGGTCCGTTCCAAACTGGACTACGGTTGCGCTGTGTACGGCTCTGCAAGATCGTCTTACCTCAAACTCTTGGACCCTATCCACCATCAAGGGCTTCGTCTCTGTCTTGGAGCGTTCCGCACCACCCCTGTGTACAGCCTGTACGCAGAGGCAGGTGAACCTTCACTGTCCAACCGCAGGCTGAAATTGTCTTTGAATTATTATATCCGACTGTTCTCGGAACCGCAGAATCCTGCCTATGACTGTGTCTTTGACCCTCCGTTCCAAAGTAAGTTTGAAAACAACCCGAAATGTATTCCGCCGTTTGGTCTTCGTATGCAGCCTCACGTGCAGAATGCAGGTTTAGACCTAGGAGTTGTGTCGGATTTTTCCAAGTTTCCGGATCAACCTCCGTGGACCTTTTTCACACCAGAGATTCGTTTCGATCTTGCAGCTTTTCCTAAAGAGTCTACCAGCTCTCTGGCGTACAAGGCATTGTATGCTGACCTCTGTTCGAAATTCCCATCCTGTCAAAAAGTTTTCACTGACGGTTCCAAGTCTGAAGATGGAGTGGCCTGTGCAGCCTATTGCCCTGGGCTCCTTCTCAGATACTATTGGAACATAACATTCAGATGCTTCTGTCTATTCTGCTGAACTTACCGCTCTGGTTCTGGCGCTGAAGATAATCTCACAATCTACGAAGAGGACTTTCTGGTTCTGTCGGATTCGCTGTCAGCTTTGGAGCCATAGCTGGCCGCAACCTTCAGCATCCAGAACTTTTACATTTCTTTTAACTTTTTAGCAAGTTGAAAGCGGACGGTTACAACATTACTACTCTTGCTTGGGTTCCTGGTCATGTTGGCATCGGCGGGAACGAAATGGTTGATCGTTTAGCCAAGAACGCCACATGCGAGAAACTGTCCAACATATATATCCCCTGCTCAGATGTGAAACCCAAAATTAACGATTATGTGAGAGACCTCTGGCAGGAGGATTGGAACACCCAGACGAGTAACAAACTCTTTCAGATCCGTCCAAACCTTAAGGACTTCCTCCCATCTACGTCGGGTGTCGTAAAGAGGAAACGGTTCTGTGCCGGCTGCACACCGGCCATTCGTATTTTACTCATTCCTACCTTTTAAAGAGTGAAGAAGCTCCATGGTGCATTCCATGTCATGCGCCACTCACAATGAAACATTTTTCTTTTAGAGTGTTGGGATTTGCACGATGTGAGACACAAACATTTTACAGCGGAGTCCATGAAGATCCTGTTCAGGGATGTCCCGCCTGACGTGATCCTCGAGTATTTTGAGAGAGATTAACATTTTTCATCTGATTTAAGATTTTAACGGAAGAAAGATTTTAACGAAGTTTCTGGTGCGTTTCTAGACGATGTCATTTAAAGAGATGTGTGAAAGTTGGGTTGTTTTTTTGTTTTTTTTTGCTTGTTTTTTTAAATGACTGGTGAGTTGATTTTAACGTGGTGCTGATGTGGCCCTTTGCGGTCGGCTGGGCTATAAGCAACATTATCTTATCTTATCTTATCTTTGACTTTAAGCTATTATATATATATATAGAAAAACTATGAGTAACATGAACACTGACTAAATAAATTCAGTCTTAACTGAAACAGGGGTTGGTTAGTTATCCATGAATTTCGTATGCAGCATCACATTTGTTTACAACCAATACCAAACTTGCACTGAAGACGTCTTTGTGGGACTCTCCTCTGAAGAACCCCACAGCTGCAGGGTTAGAGAGTAGCTGGAATTCCAAGACTGTGTGAGTTGATATATATGTATATCAAAGACTGAAGAAAGGATCATGCAACGTTACTTGTTTGCACGGTGAAGAGTTTAAATGTAAACCTGCTGCTACAATCCCATTGACATACAGCTCTGACTATTTGGTCTCTGTCGCACAACTTATAATACTAATAGTCATCCTCATCATTTGTCTTCAGAAGGAATGTGTGTAACTAGTCATCCACACACGTCAAGTGCTCTTTGTGTGTCTGTGAATTCAGTTGGTTTTAACTTTGTTTTCTTTTGAATACACATGAATCTTTCCTTTTTTTTTTTTTAATCCGATTCAAGTTTATGTATGTATACCAAAGTGCATATCCTTTCCTTCTTCAGGTAAAGACTTTAGTGTTAAAAAAACAAACAAGTAAGCAAAAAGACGGAAAATTAAAGCTTAGCTTTTTTTTCAGCCCTGTTTAGTGTTTGTTTTACTCTGCAACACAACAGACGATGTTCGAAAATCTGCAAGGCAGGTAATCTGTGTTCAGCAAAGTGAACCTGCCCTTTTCATGGGACAAATCTCAGTGGGGAGCATGCACAAAGCAATTTTATCCCACCAGTCAGCTTAACTGTTCAACCTGTGTGAAAATGCCAAGACATAGGAGTGAAACAATGTGCCTGTAGTGTAATGCACACAGTTGATATCCCAGTCTGTTTCCTGGTATAAGCACCAAATCAAACATTAGATTACTTTAAACCTGTTTGCTGGGCCCATAAAAAGGTAACTATAATTTGCATGCGTTATCTTCCTTTGATTTTTTTCCTGGTGAGGTCTGTTTTGTTCCATCAGTCAGCTTCACAGTTCAATTAGAGAGAGAAAATGTCAAACCATGTGCGTGAAATCCTGCGCCTGTGATGCAAACACTATGTTACAGACAGTTCAGCTTCATTTGTTAACATCAATAGATTCAGATCACTCTATATAATGTATGAGGTTTGATGGACATTTGTTTACCAAATGATGCATGCACAGATTGATAATGATTTTGACCCATAAACAGACTGAGTAATGATTTTGACCCATAAACTGAGAAAAGGTAACTCTGCAATGAAATGATAGACCGTTCTCTTCTTTTTTTCTGTACCAGGTCATCCAGGTCACTGATCATGAATATTTAACAAAAATGTAAACCTAGAATTTCTCCAGTGTGTGTGTGTGTGT
>CM031602.1:65287190-65305778 GCA_018398815.1 Conus ventricosus
CGTCACGCGGCCACGCGGTGTGTGTGTGTCCGCCAGACAAATGGGACAAACAAATAACAGGACAACACACAACGCGTTTCGAACTCCTAGGTCTTCTTCAGGCAAGCTAAAACAACGTTCAAGACAATGGAAACGAAGAACGAGCATGACGATCAGTCAACAACAAAAAAATAAAAATAAAAAAATCGGCTAATTTCCGGGGATCAACGGTTCTCCCATACGATGAAAGTGAAAGGTTTGGTATTTACACTTTATTTCTTCATCCTTCACTACTCAGACAGAGATGGGAAAAGAGTTCCAAAAGTGAATAATCCTGATGTGGATCAAGATTAACTAGCACTTTGTGGAAATTTATAGGATGATCGTCACCTTTCGTTTTGCTGTTGGTTAGTAAGAATAGATATATATATCTATACTACGCACAAAAAGTTAAGGATCGGTATGTGAAAACAGGTGCGTAATAAACTCATTTCGCTACTGTTATTTATTTCTTAGTCCAGCCAAATTGTCATGAATTCTTGTTCAGCTGTAAGTGGGCGATGTTGTGTTAGTGCGGAAAATTGCACGGGATTCTCTACTACTGAGCTGGGCCGCAAACGGAAAAGCGGAAACTTGCGAAAAATGACCTTGTTTTGGACCGTTCTGCCTGAACACATTGCACTTGCCAGATGGAAAAACCATTGTGCACGTGCAAGCACTGCTGTTTATGTGTGAGATGCTGTCGCTTGCTTGGCTTTATAAGAAGACATTCCACCAGTAGTAGGCCTGATCTGACAATGCTTCCACGATGAAAATTAAGTGAGTTGGATAGGGGACGAGCTGTTGCATGGTTCCAAGATGGTGTTCCCAAGCGAGAAGTGGCCAGGCGACTTCATGTGTCCATCTCGGTCATTGTCCGACTGATTCAACGCTTCACAGCGCAACGCGCTCGAAACAAATTTGTATATTCTTTTTTAAAAACCTATTTTAACACACACACACACATATATATATATATATATATATATATATATATATATATATATATATATATATATATACAACAAACTAATAAATTCCAAGGATAAGTACCGCACCGTTCCAGCAACTTGCAGAGCAGCTTGGTGTTGCAATGACTGCAAGAAATATTGAATTATAAGATTAAGAATGTGTGCGCGCGTGTGTGCGTGCGTGTGTGCCTTTTTCAGGAAGTTTGTGTTGACAATCCACGCTCGCGCGCACGTGTGTGTCAGTGCGCACGCGGGCACTGTGCGCCGGTGCTGTAAATGTAACTATTGAACACGTACGCTTGGTAAATTATGCCAGAGTGGCAGAATCTGGCGTCTGAATAGTTCGGTTTTACTTGACGATGCTGCATTACGTTGTCTCATGATCATGTTACAGGTGATAGGTGATAGGCGACAGGCGATAGGTGACAGTTGATAGGTGACAGGTGATGGTGACAGGTGATAGGTGACAGGCGATGGGTGATAGGTGACAGTTGATAGGTGAAATGTGATAGGTGACAGGTGATGGGTGACAGGTGATAGGTGACAGGTGATAGGCGACGCGGGATAGATCGTGCACGACGTTCAATGTTTCGTTAAAACGAAGGAGGAAGAGTGTGAAATTACGGTGGTTGGTGCTTTTGAATTTTGTCAGATATTTTGTTCGTATATTGTGGATTCGACCACCTTGATATTTCATAGATTCATGTTCATACATTTTTTTAAAAAAAACTATTTAGGGTTGCTCATCTCTTTGCTCGCTCAACAGATCGTGACTGATGTTTGAGGTATGGGTACCAGATTATATTCGTATATTTTAGAAGTGAAGAAAAAAAATCTGAATATCATCGTTACTGCCTCATCTTTGTCACTTGATTAAGGAGGGGTTGGGGTGAGGGGGGGGGGGGAATAGCTGTGTCTTTACACAAAACAAGCCACCTTCATGAATTAGAAAAAAAACAAAACAAGCATTAGATCGTCACAAATTGAACCTTTTGCTGGGAACACCTTCACAGCAGTTTAAACCTTTTCTAAAAACAAAAAGAGCAAACAACGACAACAACAACACCAGCAGCAACAACAACAGCAATAACAAAGGTTGCTAATTCATTAGCAGTAGCAGCAGCAGCAGCAGCAACAACAACAACAATAACAACAACAAAGCTTGCTCTAAAAAATCACCACCAAATGATTATACTCACAATTTCATCCAGATGGTTTGAAGACAGGCAAACGATGAGGTCGGTAGCAAAACGAATATCATTTTCCCCACTCTGCTTACAACTACAACTGCCCTTCACACCTCTGAGCTTAGGGTAAAAAATGTCCACCTCTCTAGACATTTAGCCTCCCCCCCCCCTCCCCCCAACATGTTCCAAAGACACAACCTGCCATCTCTGTCGCACTCATGTCGAACTTGTCGCAAGGTCAGACAGAAAAGGCAGGCGAGTACATCTGGATGAGTCGCGTACTTTCAGCAACTCTCGAGCGTGAAAGCTGACACAGATATCACGCTTCGGTGATCACAGCTTTTTTTCCCCGGGGGAGGGCAAATTGAAGGGTTCGCTCGATCACGGCGAGTAAGCCACCGTGAACGGTGTCTACAGTTCCTGAGTGCCCCTCTGGTCTGTCTCTGTCTCACGTAACTCGTACCACCTGTTTTTGGGGGGTAGGGGAGGGGAAGTGGAGAGAAGGGAGGGTCAGGGATCGGGGGGAAAGGGACTTGGAAGCAGGTGAGGAGGGGGGGGGGGGAAGGAGGGAGGGAGAAGGATGTTGCTTGAAAAGGAGGTAGGGTGACCGCATGGTCAAGAGCTTTCAAGCAGATAATTCTTGCAGGCCTAATTACCCTGTGGCTAAAACGTCAGTCAGCCTGATGAATAGCAAGTACCATGGCAACACACTTTGCCCAAATCAGCAAAACATGGCATACAGTGTGTGTGTGTGTGTATGTGTGCGTGCGTGCGTGCATGTGCGTGTGTGTGTATGTGTGTGTCCCACATGCCCTATGAGCACAGGTTGAAATCCTGCTGACCAGAGGCCCTTAAGGACAGGATGTACTAGCATTTTGAAATCTGCATCCTTTGTGGCAGTTGTTGGCAATGTGGGGAGTGGAGGGGGGGGGGGGGGGGGGGGGAGGGGGAGCACACTCGTATCCAGGCTCTGTGGCCAAGCAGTTAATGTCGCCAGTAGGCAGGTCAGATGGTGGTGTTCTTCGTATGCGGGATCAGAACAGCCACCATTGAACACCACTGAAGTGACTTGGCAGCAAGCAGTGCAGTGGCTCCTCTAGTGGGTCTCTCTTGGGGGTTTGTTGCCTGCTGCCCATGGACTCCAATGTAGGGGCATCAACAGGATGAATACGGGTGTGGCTGTGTCTGGGGGGATAGAATGAGCAGTGTGGGAGTGATGCCCATGGGGAGCTAGTGGGTATCTTTAGGTAATGAGGCTAAATCAAACCATCGTGTGGGAGTGATGCCCCTGGAGAGCTGGTGGGTATCTTTAGGTAACGAGGCTAAATCAAACCATATTTCCAGACGAAAGAAAGTCCATGGTCTTGGTGGGTCATCAGGAAACTTGGCTAATTCACACACTGCTCCACCATCTGTATCTGCATTGTTCAAATGGGGAAGAATACAAATTCCCAAGGGTGGGGTGGAACTGGGGTGGTCATCGAGTTTCTTTTGGAACTGGGGTCAAAAACACAGTCATATGCAGGGTTTTGGGGTTCAGAGGCTAGATTCAAACGGTAGTTCAAACTAAGTTTCAGCCGACGGTTTGAGAGGGATGGTTCTCCTGCCTCAGCATACAGGCTATAAACAGGGTGGTGCAGAATGCATCCAGAGTCGAAGCCCTTGAAGGTGGATGGGATCTAGACTTTTCTTCAAGTAGGAAGGTCTGGCCAAGCCGCACACTGTTTTTCTGTTCTGTTCTGTTCTCTTTTTCTCTTTCAAGCACTCTGAGTCATTCTTAATTATTCTTATCATCATCATCACATGAGTCCCTCAGCCAGCTCTGGCTTGCAGTCATTTCAGCATGGCAGAAAGAATGACTCCTCTTGCGTATTGTCTATTGTGTTATTGTTTGTGTGTTGTCTATTGTGTATTGTCTATTTTTTATTATTTGTCTATTGTGTATTGTTTGTGTATTGTTCTATTGTGTACTGTTCGTGTGTTGTCTATTGTGCATTTGTTTGTATATTATTATTTGTGTATTTGTTTGTCTATTGTGTACTGTTACTGGCCTCACTTTAAACTTGTCAAGAAATACAACACTTGACCATGAAGAAACTGCAAAGCTGTTAAAGCACAAGAAACTAAGAGCAAAAAATAAACAAAGAAATAAAAATAAGTAAGTAATAAATAAATGAATGAAATAAACCAAACAATTTACAAAGTTCAGATTCAGTTTCATCATGGTGTCACTGTGTGCGGACTAGTCCATATACGCTACTACAGCGCTAAATTTTGAGACCACACTACGATGATTTAAAGCTGATGGAATTAATGACTACAGCGAGGGAATTTAGGAAGAGGGTGTCGTGGCTATGATTTAGCTGATATCTGACCTGCGCATTAGCCAACGTGTGGTCAGACCTTGAGTAACCTACCTAACACTGGTTGTGCCATTATCGCATTGTATGCGTGTGATGAGTGTACATATGCGAGTTTTATGGGTGTGTGGGCACGGGCCATGTGCGTGTGTGCCAGTGTATGCGGTGCGCGAGAGCATGTGCATGTGTGCATGATATGTGTGTATGTATGCGTGTGCATGTGAGTTTGTGTGTGTGAGCGCATGTGCATGTGTGTATATGTGTGTATGTACGTGTGTGCATGTGTGTGTGTGTGTGTGTGTGTGTGTGTGCGTGCACACGTGTGTGCGAGCACTTGTGTGTGTGTGTGTTTTGTATGTGTACAAAACAGAACTTCACAGAACACAAAGTCTGTAATCTTTCGCCCAGGTCAAAATAAGACAGAAGACAGTTCCAACTGTACCAGTCTCCTGTTTTATTTTCATATCATCAGCAAAGACAGTCATCATAGGCCGCTATATACATGATTATGTTACTTTACTGAAACTGCATGAATGTCCAAAAACTTCTCCCTTAAGGTATGGGGGTTTCAGTGAGGAAAAAAAAATGAAGAAAGAAAGAAAAAGAGAAAGAAAAAGACAACAACCAACACAAACTGCTACGATCTTTACCATCTCTAACCCACAATTCACATACAATCCACAAACAATACTAACGACACGGAAAACAAATATAAAAACCATGCTATTATACTAATACATACGGCAGTGCATACACAATTGCCCACAGAGACCAAACCCTATAACAAGGCATAAAATAGCGTCTGAATTTCATCATCTCACCTAGTCCCAGATACAACAGAAGCTGCTGCCGTCTCATCTCACATGGAGACCTCACTCGTTCCCCCAAATGCCGTATCCGAGATAACAGGAGTCCAGTTCTTTGCCTCAACCAATCATCTTCCTGGAACAAGAGATTACGAGCACGGCACGAATCACCACATCAACGTTCCTGTCCCATACTTTACAACACGCACACATGCACATGCAGACAGACAATATGACCATGCAATTTTTGGACAAGAAGGCAATTATATTTTGTTCAATTTCTAACTAGAATGACTAATCTTCTGCAGTGCAGCACCATGTCAAGCTATGCACCCCCCCCACCCCCATTACCTGTGCCAGCAATGTGCACATGAGCTACAGTCATCTGTGTCTACCCAGCTCACAGTACTTATTCTCCAGTGGACAGAGCTGCCAACCTCTGAAAAGACTTGTGAGGAATATTTTTGAAAACTGAGCAGAATTTCTGACAGTTGAGAGGAATGTATATGTTATCGCACCCACAACAAAAACAATGACATTCCCAGATACTGCATCTTTTTTTCTCCCCTTTTGTCAGGTGCTTTCATGGAATCACTGTCTCTGCCAATGCATTGTTACTCTTTTACAGTTTTGAAAGTTTCCAAACAGCTCTTTGGCTATAAAAACGGCAGATGTTCAACTCTGCGAATAAACAAACTTTTTTCTTCTTCTTTTTTTGCGAGCAAACTTTTTTTTATGTCCAGCAGACTGACTTCCATTTGACTATAATAAATTCCACTAAAAGTAGGATGGTTGGCAGCCGTGGGTGAGAACACCAATACAGCACATACTGCGTATCATGTTTCTACTGCATGTGATTTGCAAGTTCTTGTACATCAGGAACAGAACTGCGGACCAGCGTGCACTCTTGTTTGCAGAGAAATGAATACATCCTACTTTCAAAATCACCGTTCTTTTGAGATAAAATAATAGATGCCTTGTGGTCCAAAATTACGGTACACATAGCTAACACAACACCATAAACAGGTGCCCCCTTCCAGACTCTTCAGCCAGCTCCCCATCATCACAGAGGTTTGAAGTTCTGCTGAAGAACTTGTAGTTGAGCTCCTGCAGGATGATGTTGAACTGCAGCATCTTCTCTGAGGGCATGTTGGCGTACATGTTGTTCTCCTCCTCCAGGGGTGGCGTGGGTTTGGACTCTGGGAGAGAGAACAAGGAGGCGGATGATAGTAAGTGGAGAGCTGGTAGGTCACGAACTTACAAACTACAAAGATCTCAGAAAGAGGCTCGACACACAAATACACACTGCAATATGTTTGGAAAAGAACAGAAATATTTAAAATCCTCTGTAGGTGCGGCGGTTAGCATCGCATTGCCATAGACTGGGAGGTTCATGAGTTCGGGTCTCAGCAGAGAACTCGTTTGTGACATTTTTCAGCCCTGGCCAACTCTTTCCTAGGGTTGCGTGTGCTGTGGGCTCCAGTGGGAACACTGAAACCACACTCCAAGTTTCATTCATTTAATGGATTTCTGACCTATACTGCTCTTCTTGTATGCAGCTCAGGAGACTGGTTTTACACATGATGTCAGTAGATGGATGAGTCTGCACCAGTTAGAAGTAATGTTTGCTCTGGCTCCCGTGGAGATTCTGTCGCGTCAAATCCAGCGGCACGTTAGAGAACGGCATCTGCCAGGGAGCAATTATGTTCCTTCACGCGTTAATGGAATGCCCTGTGCGTGCCTGCAAACCTGTGTGAACACAGCGCAGGCTTCCAAGGGTGGTGCAGGATTGCTCCCAGCTGGTTTGTTCAGCAGTCAAGGACCAGTCCTCTCTGGGTCCTGCCCGCACCTTTGGGTGTCTCTTTTTTCTTTCAATGTGGCACTGGCTCCATGAGAAAGCACTTGATGTCATCAGTAGAGCGTTTAATGAGTATGCTGGATCAGAACAGGCACAATGACACCATCAAATGACTCGGCAGCCAGGCAGCGTCGCCTCTGACGAGTTGTCTCATAGGACTGACGCTTCTCTGTGAACTGCAGGGGCTGCGGCGTGACAAACCTGCATGTGACTAGATGCGGGAAGGCTAAAAACAGAAGATAAGCAGCACTGGGTAGAAAAGGGAGGTAATTAAATTCAAGAGCAAGAATAAGCAAAAGGGAAAGGAAAGAAAGCAGAACCAGTGCGTGTGCGTTGTGTGTGTGTGTGTGTTGTGTGTGTGTGTGTGCACTGTGTGAATAGTCTTACAGAAATCAACAGGACCAAACCAGTGCTAATTTCACATAATTCCAGTATTCTGCCAATGACCTGCCAATGTCTATCAGCTGTGCGTGAGGTGACAGCCCGATGTGGCACTTTGCGGCCGGCTGGGCTATAAGCAACATTAACTCACCTTACTCGACCACGCACCATTTGTACAAAAACCATGTTCAATGATTACAGACTTCATCCAAACCAACACTTATCTAAAGTAAAGTACAAAACTAGTTAAAGTACAATCACACAAAAAAAACTTTCAAAGGAACTCTCCAAATCGACAGAGAAATACTACTGGTCAAAGCCAACCTAGCACTCCTCATCTCGGCCGATGTAACACTCCCTGGCTAGGCCGTCAAGTATCATGCAAGGAAACACTCCCAGTTTCAAAGTAACTCTCCAAATCTGATGAAGCAACACTTCCAGTCATAGCCTACAAACACTCCTCATCTAGTATTATTCCCTGTTTAGGCCAACCGAACACTCTCCATCTCAGTCAACATGATATTTCTCTTCAAGACCTGTTTACCCCAAATTCATGTACCTGTAATATCTCTGGCAAAAAACCCTGTAATTTGAAAAAAAAAAAACAAAAAAAAAAAACCAACCCTGTAATCTTCATAATCGCAATACTTTCGCAACTTTTGAAGATTTGGAAGAGCCGGCCGTTGGTGTGTAACACCGCTTCATCACCATCTTTGACAAGATGTAAGACGCAAGGCATGCTGGGAAAGGTCTTCTTACTGCTTTTGACCGAAACGGTAGCAGACGAAACTTTGCGTTCAACAATTTTCTTTGTTTTTTTGGCTTTTTTTTTTTTTGGGGGGGGGGGGGGGGGGGGGGGAAGGGGGGGGGGGGGATAATTCCTGTAATTTCGATATGTTTTTCTGTGAAAATTACGGCAAAGTAGTAAGGGTAAATAGGTCTGCTCTTCGAACCCAAAGCCCTGTCTGAGCCATAGTAACTCTCCCTGTTTAAGCCATAGTAAACTCTCCCTTTCCTTATCCAAAGTAACACTCCTGTTTAAGCCACAGTAACACTCCCTTTCCTTATCCAAAGTAACACTCACTGTTTAAGCCACAGTAACACTCCCTTTCCTTATCCAAAGTAACACTCCCCACCACAAACAGTCTCCGATAAAGTAACACAGAAGGTTTACATCAAAATAATGCTACCAGTGTAAGCCGGAAGTTTACATCAAAATAATACTACCAGTGTAAACTGGAAGTTTACATCAAAATAATACTACCAATGTAAACCGGAAGTTTACATCAAATATTACTACCAGTGTAAACTGGAAGTTTACATCAAATAATGTACCAGTATAGTAACACCAGATGTCTACATCAGAATAATACTACCAGTGTAAATCAGAAGTTTACATTAAAATAATACTACCAGTGTAAACCAGAAATCTGCATCAAAATAATACTACTAGTGTAAACCGGGAATTCTACATCAAAATAATACTACCAGTGTAATCCGGAGTTTACATCAAAATTAATACTACCAGTGTAAACCGGAATTCTACATCAAAAATAATACTACCAGTGTAATTGGAAGTTTACATCAAAATAATACTACAGTGTAAACCAGAATTCTACATCAAACTAATACTACCGTGTAAGCTGGAAAGTCTACAAAGTACATCAAACTAATACTACCAGTATAAGCTGGAGTCTACATAAGTACATCAAACTAATACTACCTGTGTAAGCTGGAAGTCTACATAAGTACATCAAACTAATACTACCAGTGTAAACGGAATTCTACATCAAAATAATACTACCAGTGTAATCCGGAAGTTTACATCAAATAATTACTACCAGTGTAAACCAGAATTCTACATCAAAATAATACTACCAGTGTAAGCGGAAGTTTACATCAAAATAATATACCAGTGTAAGCCAGAAGTTTACATCAAAATAATGCTACCAGTGTAAGCCGGAAGTTTACATCAAAATAATGCTACCAGTGTAAGCTGGAAGTTTACATCAAAATAATGCTACCAGTGTAAACCGGAAGTTTACATCAAAATAATGCTACCAGTATAGTAACACCAGATGTCACATCAAATAACACTAGCAGTGTAAACATGAAGTCTACATAAGTACATCAAACTAATACTCCCAGTGTAAGCCAGAAGTCTATATCAGTACATCAAAAATAATACTGCCACAGTAAGCCAACATGGCACCAACAGTCTAAGCCAACATAGCACTCACACTCTGAGTAAACTTGTCGAAGTGACTCATTTAAGATTTCTTTCAGTTCAATCAAATCAAGGTTAACTGTATTTGTTAATGTTCATCCGTGTACTTGTCCAACTATGTTCAAGACTGAAAAGGCTGTGCCAGTCTTGAACAAATGTGAATTTGTATGTGTTCATTTCTCCACTTGTTGTTGCAGTGTAGATGTGTCCAACAGAGGGTACACAGGCAAGCCTGGAACGTCTTTTTCTGGCGATGTTTCCTGGTATGTATTGTGTTCTCTGTACTGTCCTAGCTGTTGACCTAGTAAGCATAGAGTACAGCCCTGTCATGCAGTCACAGATCAGAATGGAAATCCATAGCATCATCTTCATCATCCTCATTCTCATTGATCAGCTTGAAAACTAGTGAGCAAGTGTTTAACTCCATGAAATCACAGTCAAAGTGTGCTTGCTGACTCCTCAAATGGCATGTTTTAGTCCATCAAAAAAAGAAAAAAGAAAAAGAAAAAAAAAAACCCACCAACAAACAAACAATAAGAAACAAACGACAAATTGCAAAGAAAGGTATTAGCGTATTGACTTCAACACCAAACAGATTAGTATGTTGATTCCCCATTCCAATATAAAAATGCTTGAAGTAAGGTATCCCAACAGCATTTTGAAAAAAAATTTGGAACCACATGATTCACTTAGTCTCATCACATTCTATCACAGCTGTAAACCTTCTCAGAAACGCTGGCTTGAAGGCAGCAAATGTGCATACATTCTGGTCAGAACTTGTGAAAAAAATGATACAGGCACAAAATTGAACTTGAAAATAGTTTCGTCTCGCCTCCATCTTGAAAAAAGAGATGTAAACACCACCTACCTAGTGACGTTGGAAAAACTAAGTAAATCAAGTCTGGCTGGCCATCAAAAATCATGTAAGGGAAGGAATCGATGCAAAAATGACTGTAGTTCCTCTTGCAACAGTTATCTCCCGCCAATGCCACTTGAGTTGTTAATAAAAATTCATCACCTTATGATGGCAGTTGAGTGTCGTTGTGACGTGAAATGATGTTAAGCTGATGTGGATCTGTCAAGACTTCATTGAGGTCAACCGAGTGACCCCAGTGATCCAAACCAAGGTCACAGGAGGGACTTACCTTGTTCTGGCTTGGGCTTGCTCAAGGAACTGGGCTTGGATCGGCTGGGCTTGTTGACCGCCCCTTCGGTCGTCACGTCTCTTCTTTACTTCTGGCACCTGCAATTCGACCAATCAATCGATCGACCAACCAGTCAATCAGCCAATCAATCAAAAATTTCATCAAGAGTTGTGACGTGTTCTCAATGACAGCTGTCGTCACAAAACATGAACCTGAATCAAATCAAGTTGCTTTAAGCTTGCTCACCATGAAAGCCTTATCAGGGCTGAAACATATTGGAAAAAAACACACAAAAAAGCAGGAACAAAGTGAGAGAATTAAAATGCAAAGATGAAACTCAATAAAAGTTATTTCTTTACACCAAAGACTTGCAAAAAAAATAAAAGAGTGTCAAACTCAAGTTGAAATCTAATCATCTTAAAAACATCGATTTCTGTCAAAAACTCAAAAATCAAATCCGGGAGAACATCCCGGAAGATAAGATAAGATAATGTTGCTTATGCCCAGCCGACCGCAAAGGGCCACATCAGGGCTGTCACCACGTTAAAATCAACTCACCAGTCAAAAAAAAAACAACAACAAAAAAAAAACTTTCACAATCTCATTAAATGACATCGTCTAGAACGCACCAGAAATTGCATTAAAAATCTTTCTTCCGTAAATCTTAAATCAGATGAAAAATGTTTAAACTCTCTCAAAACTCAAGGATCACATCAGGCGGGACATCCCTGACAGAATCTTCATGGACTCGCTGTAAAATGTTTGTGTCTCACATCTTGCAAGTCCCAACACTCTAAAAGAACATGTTTCATTGTGAGTGGTGCATGACATGGAATACACCACGGAGCTCCTTCACTCTTTAAAAGGTAAGAATGGGTAAAAATACGAATGGCGGTGTGCAGCCGGCACAGAACGTTTCCTCTTTACGACTCCCGACGTAGATGGGAGGAAGTCCTTAAGGTTTGGACGGATCTGAAAGAGTTTGTTACTCGTCTGTGTGTTCCAATCCTCCTGCAAGAGGTCTCTCACATAATCGTTAATTTTGGGTTTCACATCTGAGCAGGGGATATAAACGTTGGACAGTTTCTCTCTTGTGGCGTTCTTGGCTAAACGATCAACCATTTCGTTCCCCCCCGATGCCAACATGACCAGGAAACCAAGCAAGAGCAAGCAAGAGTAATGTTGTAAACCGTCCGCCTTCAACTTGCTAAAAGTTTTTAAAAAAAGTAAAAGTTCTGGATGCTGAAGGTTGCGGCCAGCTATGGCCTCCAAAGCTGACAGCGAATCCGACAGAACCAGAAAGTCCCTCTTCGAAGAATGCGAGATTATCTTCAAAGCCAAAACCAGAGCGGTAAGTTCAGCAGAATAGACAGAAGCATCGGAATGAATATGTTCCAACAGTATCTGAGAAGGAGCCCCAGGGCAGTAGGCTGCACAGGCCACTCCATCTTCAGACTTGGAACCGTCAGTGAAAAACTTTTTGACAGGATGGGAATTTGGAACAGAGGTCAGCATACAATGCCTTGTACGCCAGAGAGCTGGTAGACTCTTTGCGAAAAGCTGCAAGATCGAAACGAATCTCTGGTGTGAAAAAGGTCCCGGAGGTTGATCCAGAAACTTGGAAAAATCGGGAAACTACTCCCAGGTTAGACCTGCATTCCGCACGTGAGGTGCATACGAAGACCAAACGGCAGATACATTTAGGGTTGTTTTCAAACTACTTTGGAACGGAGGGTCAAAGACACAGTCATAGGCAGGGTTTTCTGGTTCTGAGAACAGTCGGATATAATAATTCAAAGACAGTTTCAGCCTGCGGTTGGACAGTGAAGGTTCACCCGTCTCTGCGTACAGGCTGTACACAGGGGTGGTGCGGAACGCTCCAAGACAGAGACGAAGCCCTTGATGGTGGATAGGGTCCAAGTTTGAGGTAAGACGATCTTGCGGAGCCGTACACAGCACAACCGTAGTCCAGTTTGGAACGGACCAGGGCTCTGTAGAGGTGCAACAAAGTTTTCTTATCAGCGCCCCAGTCGGTGTGCGCTACGACCTGCAGAATATTCAGTGCTTTCTGGCAAGCAGTTTTGAGGTTTTTGATGTGGCTGAGAGAAAGTTAAGTTTCTGGTCAAAATTGACTCCCAGAAATTTGGCCTCTTTGACAGCTGGAATGGGAGATTTCCCGACTGAAGTTCAGGATCTGGAAAAAGCTGACGGAATTATGGAAGTGAATACACTGCGTCTTTGTTGGAGAAAAAGTGAAACCGTTTTCATCGCCCACCGATGGATTTTATCTACGCAAAGCTGGAGCCTGCGCTGGACACTGGGTACAGGCTTCCAGTTGTGTAGACAGCAAAATCATCCACAAACAATGAGCGTCTGAGCCTGCTGAACTGATTGAACAATGTTGTTGATTTTAATACTAAAGAGGGCAGGAGACAGTATGCTCCCCTGTGGAACACCCAACTCCTGCTCGTGGACATCAGAGAGAGTGGTGCAACCGGACCTGAAACTGTCGTTCTGCCAAAAAATTTTGAATAAAAAGCGGAAGATGACCTCGAAAACCCAGATCATGGAGATCATGAAGTATCCCCAACTTCCAGGTGGTATCGTAGGCCTTCTCCAAGTCGAAGAAAATTGCCACTGCATGCTGTCTGTTCAAAAAAGCGTTCGAAGTGTAGATTCAGACGAATCAAATGGTCAACGGTTAGTCCGATGTTTGCGGAAACCACATGTTCTTCGCCAAAAGGCCATCGGTTTCAAGTTTCCACATGAGCCTAGCATTGACCATTTTCTCCATCAATTTACAGATACAGCTGGTCAAAGCTATGGGACGGTAGTTTGATGGGTTAGAAAGATCTTTTCAGGTTTGGGAATTGGAATAATGAGGGCTTTCCGCCAAGAAGGTGGAAAGAACCAGTAGTCCACACATGGTTGTATACCTGTAGCAGGATGTTCAGACCTATTTGCGGAAGATGTTTCAACAGTTGATAATGGATTTCATCTAGACCTGGAGAGGAATCGCTGCAAGAAAGTAAGGCAGATTACAGCTCGTTTAACGTGAAGGAAGATTGTAGTCTTCGATGTTGTCTGACGAAAGTTGCAGGGTGATTTTTCTTTAAGGGCTTTGTTTTTGACAAAAGTGGCCGATTTGTTAGAAGAGGAGGAATTCTTTTCAATGGTTGAAGCAAGCAGATTAGCAACTGCTTTCTTCTCTGTTATTAAAGAATCCGAAAACTTGAGATGGTTCACAGTGCAGTGGGACAGGTGTTCTTCCCTTTGATTTTCTTAATGATGTTCCACACTTTTTTTTGGAGTTTTTGATGTCAGCCTGGAGCAGAAGCTTCTCCAGGACCGACGTTTACTGATTTTAAAAGTGTGTCTTGATTTAGCACGGGTTTCTGATGGGCTCGAGCGTTGGACCGAAGGTCGTTGGTACACCTGACGCTGAGCCCGTTTTCGAACTTTGGAAATTTGTTGGCAGTCTGAATCAAACCAGGGTGTTTTTGGCATTTGAAGTTTATCGGAAGACACTGGAATACAGGCTTTAGCACATTTGATAACAGTGTTAGTCAGAGATTCAGCTGGGTCCGGACTCTGAAGAAAATCAGTGTCCTGGAATTCTTTTGAAATAGTGGCTGCAAATAGATCCCAGTTTGCTTTCTTATAATTTAGATGTTGAGAGACAGAGACGTGTTCAGTTATGACGGGTTGTAGAAGGACAGGGAAATGGTCACTTCCGTGCAGATCGTCATGGACAGACCACTCATAGTCCAGGACCAGCGAGGGGTCACAAACCGACAAATCTAAACACGAAAGTGAACCTGTGGAAGAGTGGAGGTAAGTTGCAGATCCGTCGTTCAGACAACACAAATCTAAATCCGATAGGACATCCTCAATTAGCAGACCTCTGGATGACGTACTGACACTACCCCAAAGAGGATTGTGACCGTTAAAGTCACCCAACAGCAAAAAAGGTCGAGGAAGTTCTCTTATCAGACTGACAAGGTCCTGACGACAAACCGGGACAGAAGGTGGGAGATAAAGGGAACAGATCGTCACAGTCTTGTGGAGAGTGACTCTCGCAGCTACAGCCTGAAGGGAGGTAGACAGAGCGACAGGACTATACAACAAAGTTTTGTGTAGGAGAAGGGCAACACCGCCCGACAATCCCAACGTGGATGGTTGTGCAGGTTTTGAAAGAATATTAAAGCCAGAAGAGTGAAGGTCTTCTGGCTTTGAATTTGGGTTTCCTGAAGAGCCACGACGGAAGGTTTTTATAGATTGACACAGAAGCTGCGCTCCTCAAAGTTGGCAATTTAGTCCACGGATATTCCAATGGAATATTGTACTATCATGGTGCAGAGGGCGAAAAGGAGAGAGATCAGGTCATCTCCTCCTCAACGTCTGCTTCCAATGGAGTGAATTGTTATTGAGTTTCACTGGACTGTGTTGGTCTACAGACCTGCTGGCAGACTTGCCAACAGGTGAAGAAGGTCTGGATTTGGGAGATGGTGGAGGTTTCTTCCTCATCTCCACCATTTCTCACACTGGGTTGAACTCCCTTGCCCGCACGGGCACTGGACAGAGGAGTTCGAGGTAGGGGTGCTGGTTTTTTAATCTGTCCAGCAGCAGATGTTGTAGACTGCTGGGCAGTCTGAGGGGTGGCGGATTTTTTGCCTCCACCAGGGCAGTCACTTTGGGTTGGAAGGTGGTGGACCTGCTACCACCAGAATTGACAGATCTTACTTGCAATGTCTTCGAAAACATGAATTCATCAGTCTGGCAGCAGACTGACCGAGTAGGAACTGTGGGAACTTTCTTTACAGCCGAAGCATACGAGAAGCTGTCGGCGTCTGACTGCCCACAACTGTTTACAGGCTTCAAAAAACGAGATCTTCTTTTCCGTTTTGATGCGTTGTATAGCAGATTCTTGAATCCAAAGAGGACAGTTTCGTGAAGAGGGGGGATGGTCGCCACCGCAGTTGCACAATGTGCCGGATCATGACACGGCCCATCATGGGTTGCCTTGCAGCAAATACCACACACCTCCTGCCCAGAACAGCGGTCCCTGACATGGCCAGACCTCTGGCACCTGAAGCCCTCAACGGGGTCGGCACATACAGCTGAACATGAACATTCAGGTAGCCGACTTTGATGACCGGAGGCAGCACAGGGTTGCAGAATGTCAGAAAGAGGGTGTTGGTGGCCACTCTTTCTGCACCCTTCTTTACTGTCACCCTGCGCACCTCCGTCACACCCTGGGACGCCAGCTCCAATTTGATCTCTGCCTTGAGACACCAGATAAATCCCGGCAGCGAATCACGCCTTTCGATGAATTCAATTGTTTGTGGGGAGTTACCCTGATCTCCCTGTCCACAAGTTTTGTTGCCTTCAGCAGCTGTTCAGATTGTTTTTGTGATTTACATTGAATAAGAAACGAGCCATTCCTCCTCACCTCTTGATGGACGAGGGTCACCTGCTATACCTTGAAAGCCTTTTGGATAGCAAAAGGGCTCAGAGCTGAAGGGGTCTTTCCTGCCGTCCCTTCCATCCGAGCCAGGAAGCCCAGAAACCTGTCTTCTGTCTAACCTCAGTATCGGAATCACTGTCAATATCGAAATCCCTGAAATAGGGGATGCTGCCTTCCTTCTTCTTTTTGGGGGGATATTTTTTGAAGAAGCCATATTTAGTTTGTGTTTCATCCCTCCTTACCCACCCACTTGGAGTCCAACTAAGGGGCCAGGGCCAAGAAACAATGTCTTGAACCCCTTCCAGGCTTCGGGAGAGATATACGACAAACAGAAATTACCAACCCTATCCCCCCTGATCATGCTCAACTCCGGGGACAGAGAGCTGAGCACTGCAGGGGTTCACATGGCCAGCAGGGGAACTGCCTGTCTTGACCCAGCCCAAGAAGGGGAGCCGATTAGTACCCGGGCCAAAGTGTACTCCCTGTCTAGGAGAGGTCCGAGCCAAAGTGATGTGTTGAGAGCACAGACCTCCTCAAGCACTGGCCCTCTCAATCACCAGGATCTCATCCCCCTCCGACACAGGTCGCACCGCACGGCAAACGCGGCGGATCTTAAAGGTCTTACTTAGAGATTTTCGATATTTTTTAAAAACAGGTCTACATGTCATATAGTACAGTATGGTATTCATTTTTTTTTAAAAATCGCCGGAAGAATTTAATAGATAAAAAAACGAGTTTTGCACACCTGTTCAAACCCCGCGCAGTAGACTGAAAACCGTGACGTCACTTGATGGACTGGCCGTCAGCCGTGACCTACACAAACAAGCCAACGCCAAGTGAAATCAACACGAGTTGCGATCCCCACAGCCTAAAAAGTCACGAGGGGGTGGCAGATATTGTGCTGTAGGCGAGTTGCAGCAGCTCAGCAGGAGACGGATATTCTTTGCACACATTTCCATCTGATCAAGATACTCGGAAGAAGTGGATTCGGTTCGTGCAACCATGCCGGGCAGCTAAGTTCTTTTTACCACGTCGTTCCAGCTGGAACCACGGAAACGAGCTATTCCGACAATTGCCGAGCCCGTTCGAGTGGATCAAAAACTTCGTCTGCACTGTGCGCGTATACTTTGAAGGCGGAGTGGTAAGTCGTACAGATGAGTACGATAGTCGCACGTTTATTCTGTTCTTACCTATGAACAGATCACACTTGTTAAATTGAATGAACACGTTAAGGCTTGAGGAAGGAGAATCTCCGCTCGCCGTCCATGCGTGATCGCATCTAGAAGTAAGTCGGTAGCTCCACGAGACTTCGGTAAAGTCCGTACGCCTTCGGAATGATGTGTTCAGGCGTCCAGCTGGAACTGAATAGCTCGTTTCCGTGGTCCAGCTGGAATGACGTGGTTAAAAAAGAACTTAGCGTTCAAACTGATAAGGTAAAGGCCTTGCAGAAACATCCCCAGAGTCACATTGGCTGTCGCAATCATACTCGTGGCTTTTACCTGATAAATTAAATACCGATCGAGATGAGCAAGAACCATTCAGAATCGCTTTCTGTCGCCGTTGGCTTATTGTGTATGTCGCGGCTGACGGCCAGTCCATCATGTGACGTCACATTCAAGAGTAGTTAAGCCATGCCAAGATTTAGTTAATTACCTCCGTTTTCTTGATTACAGGTGAAAATGCCCACTTTCGCGGATCGATTTCGTGTGATCGGGAGCGAATCGTATGTTTATTTTACCAATTTATCAAACATTTCATACTTCTGCATAAGCTGACCAATTATCGAAAACCTCTAAAGTAGACCTTTAAGGAGACCACAGAGAGAAAAGGAGTGTGGAAAGAAGACTTGAAGGGGAGACGAAGATAGAAAGGGCCAAATAAGGAAGCAGAAAACAAGAAAAGGAGAAAGGCGGGTTACTCTTAGTCAGGACCCTCACCCTTAGCCTATCTGACATGGGAAGCCCTACCAGGGGCATCAACTCCTTACACGTTACGCTTAGGCCAGACAGCATCTTGGCTTTTCGGACCTAGAAGCAGTTTAAAAAAAAACAGCCTATCTCCAAGTATTGATGCCCCGCCAGCAAGCCTAAGGGATCACTGGACCGCGCAAGCCCTCGACCACGACAAGGTCGCAACCCCCGGAGGGAACATCCCGGAACAAGGTCTTC